>OY751314.1:48003947-48447707 GCA_963564615.1 Rhorus exstirpatorius | reverse complement strand
GCTTAAATTGATTTTTCATAATATGCTCTTGCGTCCAGGCTTTCAACCAGCATCGAACAAATCAATATGTTTCTTTCGACTTTTTGCCTGCACACTCTCGCATGTGATATAAAAATTCCAGAGATATATATTGACCGCTGTAAGAGGAAAAAAAAAGACGATTAAAAAAACAAAAACAAAAAGTAAAACAATCCTCGTACTTGAGAAATAAGCCATAAATATTCGAGGCTCAGGCTGATCCTATCTTATCGCTCGAATAACGTTCTCGGCTTACCGAAGCAGGTATATATCTCTCTGCTCGTGAGGATTGGAAACCTACATTTCTTTTTAATATATATATAACGACGTATCATGTAACGTTATTGAAGGAGAATCTCTATTCTTCGATTACGCTCGAAGTCAAATGAATTTATGCCACTCGGGTATATAGATTTTTCGTCGTTGAACAAAATTTTATGCCATGTAGATTTAATTTCATTCGAATAATTATGTATACAATGATGTTTCAAATCAACGATTTATATGGCTTCGTATGAATTTCAATTAATCCACACGAATGGTGTCCATGGCTGATGAGCCGGTTATGCGTTTGTATATTATAAAATCATAATATAAATTCATGCACGAGCAGTGGGAACGGCGGGGAGTGTGGACGGGCCGCGAATTCAAATTGTCAAGGTACAATGCACTTCGGTGCAGTCGGGTCAAGGCCGTATTCCATCGGGATGAGCGCACGTTGCGCTCTTTCACTCTCTCTCTCTCTCTCTCTCTCTCTATTTTTCTATTGGCTGAGTCATTCGATGCAGCGGCAGAGAAACGAGAATCGTAAATGCACGGGTGCAACAGAGCTCGAGCGAGTGCATCGAACTCGTCGACAACGCGCGATGACCGTTGCAGCTGCATACAGGCGGGCCGGATCACGACTGCATTGGATTCACCCGCGATGCACTGCAAGCTCTCTTTCTCTCTCTCTCTCTCTCTCTCTCTCTCTCTCGCCGACTCATTTAGATCGCGCGCGCAGAGCTCCTCGGCTCTTTTCGTCGTAGATCGGCTCGCTTCGGTGGTTTGTGCATTCCGCGTGCATCAACCCGCGCTGGAACCGCCCTCGAGAAAATGCAACCGCGAGAGTGCAATGCCCAAAGCCCATCGTCGCGGTGCAGCGTATCCAAGGGACAGAGAGGAGAAACAGAGAAATATAGAAAGAGGGAGAGAGAGATGCACCGCGAGGTCCGAACAATTGCGACGTTCGTTCGTGACCCTGGGACGCCCGATCCCTCTATATCTTCTTTCTTCTCCCTCTTCAGAACTCTCTGACATTGACCATTCGAATCTCGTGTATACTCCAATTTTTCTTTCTCGTTGTTTATAATTATACTTTTCTTCATGGCCGATACGAGTGAACCCGTAGAAATAGCCGTTTTATTAAACTGAGCAAGAGTATTTATTATTCCTTGAGTCAATCGATAGAAAAATTAATGGATCAATGAGCATTTGTTTGATTGTTGATTGTAGAATTTTCAATTTTTCCGTACAGATTTTGTTTAAATCCAAAAAGTTTTAAATGACTCGAGATACGTCTTTTTGAATTTTATCTTTTATCAGTTGCTCTCTCCCTCTCTCTCTCTCTCTCTCTCTCTCTCTCTCTCTCTCTCACTCTTTCTCTCTCATTCTGTACATGCATAAGTTCAACGCTGTTTCGAAGCCGACGAGCGCCATGCAACGCGTATATTCTGTTTGAGAAACGCTGAAGGGCCGACGCACCGTGCAGGGTTAACGCACTTCTCGACGGTCGCAGAGTTTTACTGCACACAGCCAACAGGAGAAAGATAGAGGAGGGCTCGGTGTGCTGTGACCGCATGTACATACAGTGCAATGCACATTCAATCATACACGCATACACATATATATTTACTTCGTCGTTTTCTAGCAAACGAAAGGGCGTATAAGCCAACAAGATTTAAAGGAGTAAAGAGATGTCGATTAGGCTCTTACTCGCTAGCTAGTAGTTAATATATTTACCGTAATACTATACACAGATGAGCTATACCGGATGAGATGCAAGTACTTTTGGCTGAGGCAATTTGTCAAAGCCCTTTGACTCATGATTATATAACAGCTGTAAACGAAAAATTAGGAGGAAATACTTCTCGAATATCGTCTTTAAGCCTCTCTCTTCTTCTCTCTTAATTTTACTTTTTAAGGCCACCACACGTTCGCCAGTCGAACGAAGACCGCAAATTTTTTACGCCCAAAAATCGGCTCACTCTGTGCGAAATACCCCATATATATATAAAAGGGGCGATGATCGGGCAAGAGGTGCGTGCACGCATATACTTCATAACGAGAATGAGAGCCTCACCAGTCGCCAATACACTCGCAGTGGCAAACTCACATATGCACGAAACGAAACGATTACATGCTTGCGGCTTTCGCACTCATCCAATGAAGGAGAGAGTTAAATAGAGAGAGAGAGAGAGAGAGAGAGAGAGAGAGAGAGAGAAATCTCTGACGCGGGTCTTTACGAGCTCTCAAGCATGGAATGGAATGGAGCAGTGGACTGAAATCGTGTACTCTATCGTGTACGGGTGGGGCACACAGTGTACACACAGGCACACGTATAATACAAGATTAGAGCGCAGCGGGTGCATCGCAGCGCATCAAATGTACTGGCATCTCTTATAGGCCGTGATTCTGCATCTATACAGCTCGATTCAGAGAAATTCAAGGCGTTTCGTTCCTTTTGATGTTGATGCATATGACTTTCATGCAGAGCTTTTTCCACTCGCAGTGAAATCAATCTCACTTCGGTAAACTTTTTTATTTTGTTTTTTTTTTTTTTCTCGTATCGTTCATACGACGCGGACGAAGAGTCTGAATGTTAATTGTGCAAAAAGTAAAAGTGCGGTACATGACCGTGAAAATAGCCGGCCCGAGTAATTTTTTTTTTTTTGTCTGATAAGATACAAGATTTTTTTACCCTTATTCGTGGTCAAACGGGGTAGAATCGACCCGTCGATCAACTTTCGCCGTCACGATTTTATTTCTTGTAAATAAATTTTTCGTACGTCATCCAGAATGTTCGAAGCATGTTTCGTAATTTTTTTAACCACTTCGGTGGTTGAAAAAATTGATTTGATTTTGTGCACCGTGATTGAATTTGATGTGACAACGAAGGGTTAAACAATGAGAAAATTTCGTGCAGCAAAATCATCGTTGAGGTGCTTTTCGTGATGCAGTCACGTGGATGCACTATCGAATTTTTTTAAAAATGAACACTTGATGAATTAAAACTGAGAAACTATGAAGGAGAAATAATTTTGAAAATTTCCCATTCTTTAGTGCTAACATATCGGTAAAAAAATATCACTTTTGGAGCAAAAATAACAGTTAATTTCTTGGAATACTCGCATTTATGTTGGGTCGCTGCACAAATACAAATATATTGACGATACGGTGATAAATGTGCATTGGAAATCATTTCTCACCGATTATGAATCATGCTGTATGCGTATAGATATAGCGAGGGGGGGGGGGTGGTAGTGTGCAGTACATTACCCTACATATATATATACACTCGAAGATCACTGTCCCAGTCCAAGGCCGGTGCTGAGCACCGCCCCACTGAACCAATTGTCCCACTTTTATGCCCGTCGGCATCATTTTTCACACTTTTATTACTCGTAAAATGCGTTATCCACATCGTCACGTCGTGACCGTGACGTTTTTTTACGAAACACACATATATACACGATGTCATGTGCATTCACGCATCGTACACCCACAGTACCAACGGATTTCCCGGTAATATTCCTTAAAAGGAATCGTACATTTGTCGTCTCCAAAATGGCTAATCCAACGCTAAAATAGCAAAGAAACTATTTCGCGATCTGTTTATTTTTGTTTTGTAATTTTACAAAATAGAGGACTATCGAAACAGTGTGAGAGAGAGAGAGAGAGAGAGAGAGAGAGAGAGAGACACCTAAGGAGAAATTATTATAAATAATTATTCTTGCGCAATAAATATTTTACAATTTCCTGCCAAATGCCCACACTGGAGTACCACGAGTAAGACTCAATAAATGTTCTCGTTATTATGGTGACAAATTATTCAAAGCAGAATCTAAAAAGTTTTTTGGAGATTCTATTTTTTCACGATAAAATAAATATTTGAATAATAGCACTCCTCTCCAAATTTCGCGTACACCAGTGTAATGTTTTTTTCCCCCCCCGTGACCAGGAAAGCACCTATAGAACAATTTTCTCATATGAGATTTTCGAAATAAAATTTAATTTTTGACACGTTAAATAAAGAAGGCACGCTTCTTCAAACTTCGAAGCCTGAAGACCCCCTAAATTCTGCGTATGGGAAGAGTCAAGTAGAACTGTAAATCATAAATACTTTATGCACGAGATAACGATCGATACCATTTCTCGACACGAGCTTTTCCTACGAGTTCTCTACCCGGAATCGTAAAAAAAAATTATCATCATTGACTTTCGTATGAAGAATATTCACGAAGTATATAATATGAACGAATCTGTAAAAATTTTAGGATGCCAAAAGAATTTTTTATAAAAAAGAAAGCTTTCCGTAGATGCTTTTTTTTCATTCAACTGTCGAGAATATTACGTGAAGAAGCATTTGCGAGCCCCGGGAAATGCGTTTGGAATTGGGAACCCCCAGACCGGAGGGGATTGACCCAGACACCCCCTCCAGCGCAGACAACTTGCTCCCTCCACATTCGAATCTCTCTCGCTCTATCCCTTTCTCTGTGTCTCACTCTCGGGCTCTAGGTTTTAAGAACCTTATCCTACCGAGGGGGATGTCTGTACGTGCAGGATGAGGAGAAAAAGAAGGGAGGATGAAGAAAGAGTGGCGAGGATATAGGGGTTAACTCCTCATAGAGCTTGATAAACTCCTGCACCACCCACGCTCTCCCGATTCATACATACACACACACACACACACACACACACACACACACACACACACACACACATATATATCTATCACGATAGTTTTCTTGCTCGTACTATTTTACCATTATATTTTTATCACTTTTAATCCCCGATTTCCATTCGTACATTACGTTAATAAGCTCCATTGGTGAACGAGAGAGGCACATATATATATACTTGTCCTCGGAGTTGTGAACCCCGGTAAGCCAAAATCCAGCAGCCAGACAGACAGACAGACAGACTAACCGTGAAAGAGGGTGACCCAGACGCCCCCTCCACAATCATGTTTTCAAGCTTCTCGCCAGGCTGCCAGCGCACATTGGATAACAATTGCCGCAGGGGAAAAAGTACGCAAATGCATCGGCAGCAAAAAAAAAAAAAGAGCGAAAGGGCGCAACCCAAATACGTTCAAAACGTGTTGTCAATGTTGCTTGAGTCTTTTTGCTACTCAGCAGCCGATATATATTTGTGTGTGTGTGTGAGCAGCACTAATGCATACAAGTTACATACATACATGCATATATAAACGACGTATGTAGTTAGTGCAGTAATGGCGGTAAAAGTCGTAGTATAGTAGCGGTTTAATAACGCAGACACAGGGTCATTGTTACGGCAATGCAAATATTGTACGTGCTGCACTCTCTTTCTCTCTCAACAAAAGCATGTATACGAGCTCGTTGCGTGATTGCGATTCATCGATCCATCTGCTATACAATCGAGAAGCTTCTACAACTGTCTGCATTATTGTATGTATATAACTCAAGAAAAAAAAAATCATAAATTGAGCGAAGAAACATTGATCGATGAGTTGATGATATATACATAAAATCAGGTAATGTATACAGCTGGGAAAATATATTGATACGTTTGATTGAACGAATTTCTCGTTCGATTGATTGTACTTTTATTACTTCGACGCTCATTTCGTTCGAACTATCGAAAAGTTTTCTCAGTACAGAATTATAATAGATTCTTTGATGAAAGAGTTTATTAAATCTTAAGCTTAAGATATCTTCAGCGAGATATGACAACAAAAATGTTAAATTGTATGTATATATTTTTTTTTTTCACCAAATCCTATTTGGCTCGACTTTTGCCTCATCTAATCGTATCCAGAAAGAAGAAAATTCGGTAATAATGACAGCATTCGAAACCGGCGATGTCCCATCTCTCTCTCTGATTCTCGAAGAGGGATGAAACAGCCTCTATTTCATTTATATAATTTACTCTCAAGCTCCTATTTCAAAGGTATTTTCTTATTTACAATATATCATATTTGTTATTTACACACATTATCGTAAATTTTTTACTCGCCCATAAAGTTTCCATACCCAAATAATTGTCTTTGAGGGAAGGAAAATTGATGTCGCTCCGGAGGTCTGAAAATACTGCAAGAACGATAAATTATCATTCGCAATTTAACTTCACGCGCGCGCCAAAGACATTTAAAATCGAATTGAGTACGATAGAACTGAAATATTGCTATTATATGATATAGCTTTGACATCCATTGTCCCATTTGTATTCTCCTCGAAAGTTATTTTTTTTCCTTAACTCCCCTGTGAATCGAAAAATATTCGTAAATCCGTAGAGTAATCTGGGTCAAGTTTGGAGGCAATATATTGCTCTTTGAACGCCTCAGAGGCCGCTCAGGAAAATCAAATCGCGAAAAAAAAACGACGATCGTTTGAAAAAACAATGTCCCGTTTATCCCGAAATGGCCCCTTATATGCGATATTTCAAGGGAATTGTTTTATTTTTTCCTTTCGCAATCCTTTACAGTCATCATAGTTTTACCGCGTCACATCTGTTTGCTAAGATGTTTGCGAGGAAAATTTCATAAAAGTATCATTCATAGAGTGCGATAGCCCCCCTTTTGTTTGCCGCACAGATTGAGGATATTGATGAAACTTCGGAGCAAAAAAGATACCGTTTGGGAAGCTGAAAAGAAAGAGAGCGAGAGAGGGCGAGGAAAAAATAAGGGGGAAAAGACGAGAAAGAGCTGGAAAAAAAAAAAACGAATCAAGAGAGAGCACGATAGATTGGGGAAGGGTAGCTACTATGGCCCGTCCACGCGTCCATGAGAAGGAATTCCATCATGGCGGGGAAGGTTCAGAGGGAAAGACGCGCTCGTGCCAAGGGTAGAGAGAGGGCGGTCGTGGTGTTGCTGACCCGACGACCGCTGTAACCTTGCTTCTCCTCGTAAAATGTGAATATATATATATATATACCATCGACATATTAAAACGATCTGCCAGAATTATCTCGAGTCTTGCACACCCTCCGAATGGTAAATTATACTTATACGATAGAGGCAGAGGATACTCTTAACCATTGTAAAACAACTGTGCGTATTGAAAGCGATGAAACGAAGGAATTCTCAACGTCAGATTCTTCCATCCAAACTTTCTTATATCGATGAAAGGGAAAAAGAAAAAAAAAAATCACCATTATAGTCTTCGAGGAGATCGAATAAAAAAAAAGTATATCGTAAACACGTCGATATAGAGGGTTGGAGATTCGATCTCGAGCTTACTATCGGATGCTAATTATCGGAAAAGTTTTCGGTTTTTTTTTCTTTCTCTTATTCCTTCATTATCCACGGCTATGTCGTCAAGATTTATCTCGTTGAATGTATATTATCATTTGGACGTGCGTCTCTCGTTGCGATATTTTATCTCAAGGAGAATACGTGACCAGACGGCTTCATGTAGGGTCGTTCTACATATGTGTATAGTGCATAAATGTATGTATAATGACATTATATATAATGTGGCCTGGTGTCTCTTACAACCGAGACTACTTTCGTCTTGGAGCGATGGCAAAAGAGACGACAAGCACACAACATATGCATATGGGGGTATCGTGCAATTTGCGCAACTTCTCGCCCAACCCCCGTGACTCTGCTGCAGGTCGTTAAAAATAGGCGTCTTAAGCTTTGCGAATCTATATATATATATACATATATATATGTGTGTGTATATAATACAACGAGGAAGACAAGGTCACCCTAACGTCTGGGTCAAGACCCTCGCCGTTGAACAAAGACCTATCGAGACGATGCGTCTACGACGAAGGGTAACGAATACGCCCCAGAATCCGCATTATCGTAAATATATATATATATAATATGGATTTATATTTTTTGAAAGTTTGATAGTGAAAATAAAAGCGAGAGCTATGTGCGTCAATGATAGATTGTTTGGCAACTTTTGTCAATGTTATAGCAAAAAATTGCTCATTTCATTTACCAATCCGGCTGGAAAAAAAACTATCATGCCCTGACTTGAACTGACTTGTTGTACTGACTTACATCGTCATGTGCACTTTTATTCAGTAAAAAGGACAATAAGAACAAAGATACGTCAAAGTGGATTCCTCCTTGCCTTTTTATACCCGTCGATCTGTTTTTTTTTTATAATTTTCAGTTTGGAGTAAGTTAATGTTTTTCTCTGCAGAGTTTTAATCTGGACTCGTCTGAGATACAAATTTTTCCTTAATTTTTTTTTGCTACAGGATCGTTAATAATTCTTGCAATAATATGTAAGCTCCAAAGATCGACAGTATTGTATTTCTGATTTTTTTTTGTAAGCTTTATTTTCGTCTCAAATAAATACAAAGGAACGAAAATGCTCGAGAAACAATTGTTTCATTTTACTTGGATTTTTAAATTCAATAGCGTTTTTCACACTCTAGACGTAACCATGAAGTTTCATATTAACTCGAAGTGCTCTTTATCATTGACATTTTTTTGTATAAAAAAATATAAATAAAGAAATACAAGGCTTGAATAAAATTTTTCTATAGAATTTACGGTTTCCTTTTCAATATTAATATCCAAGAGGCATTCATATCCAGAGATGCGTATAATTAGTTTAGCTGAAATACAAAATATTTTTCGCGCTCGTTGTACAGCCCCATCTCATTGAAATTCGATGTACTACTTGGAAAATATCGTTTTGGGATGGTGACTATATTATGAGCACGTCGATAACCAATTATCACGAGAAAGTGCGTTTCTACATTAACGGCCATAGATAAGAATAAAGAGGCGCACACACATACAAAAAAAACACCACCTCTGATGATATGTTATCCTGGATAATAGGGATCCGCACTGCCAAACTCAGCCGCGTGGTGGCAGCATCATAGATTGTGCCATTTAGCGGTAATTTTGAATCGTTTTTATGGAAACAAACATTTTTATTGAAGAAGAAGTCTAATTAACAAAAATTATAACGAAAGAAATTCAAAATAACATACATGTTTAATATTTTTATTCATTTTCGTGGTTCACATGTGATTTGGTAAAATAAAATTAAACAATATACATGTAACACGTTATAGGTTAGGTGAGATTTAAGTGAAAGGACTCAGCGCGCTCAAACGCAAGACGTACCTAAATTAAAACACTAGTGGATAATTGAATTTAATTAACCCATTATGCGTAAAGCCCGTGGCACAATGCGAGGAAATAATAAATAGGAATAAAAATCAGTCAATATCACATCGCACCTCAGACAAGATACACCAATCAAATCACTGTTTATTATTTCATATTTCCTATTTCCTAGCATTGTGCCACCAGCTTAATTGTTGTGTTCTACTGTGTAAAGGAAAGGGCATTTTTTTTTAACGATCAGCATTCTCTTACCATCATTGACGTCGCGACAATCGGTATCACTCGGAAACCAGAATTCGGGATCAGGATCATTATTGCTGATGCATGGGGGATCTGCTAATTGAAAATTATCATTCTCATCGTAGAAAAAAAATTTAAAGGAAAAATATACCTCATTATTCTTCTAGAAATTTTTGTGATGATATTTGTGAGGTTATACTTTTATTTATGGATCAAAAATGATATTTTTAATATTTCGTACATTTTTATCAAATGATTCTTTTTTCCTTTTATTACAGCTCCCCGTTTTTTTATTTTGCTTGCAATCGTGGCACTGTCCACGATAAATATTTGTCATTTTGATCCATTCTGTTCTAATCGGGCTTTATGTAATTTAAAAAGTCCGAGAAAAGGCGCGATCGATGATGCTGCTATCTGAGCTGAGCTTCTCATATGAGGATCCCAACCTAACCTCTTCAGCCATATTATTCGTTACCGACAATCAATGGCACTTTAAATAGCCATAAAAAGAATAATAAATTTAAATGAAATTGTCCAACTTCAGAATCAATTTTCTCCTTGTTATATCTCACAAAACGAATAGCCGACAAACGTTGCAATTAATCCGACAATTACCGACGAACGATCGACAAACGATTTGCCAAAAAAAAAAATATTAAAAAGTCCATATCATTCGGCTATCTTCACGGAGGTTACCATGAAAGTCCCACAAAACTTTTGTGCAGTTGGCAGCCTGTCTACACGCGATATAATATTGCGTCTAACTGCTGTAAGGAGGCGCCAGCGTTCCATCGACACGAGGAAAAAAAAAATATACAATCTTTTCTCTCGGCACACATGCGATTATATCGTTGTAACCCGCCATATTGCAACTTTAGAAGCCCCCCTTGAGGAAAAAAACACTTGTGTTCACGTGGAACGCCGCAATTTATTACGTTACGATAAATTATCGATAAAGTGCAACGCTCACGAGCCAGATAACTTACACCGGATACGTCGATATCGTTCAGCTTGAATTTACGGCATTTTGGGTAAGTTATAATAGAGTTTTTCTTTTGCGATGCCGGAAATATATATGCGTGTGTTCCCAGCGAGCCGCGTGCCTCTTTCCATCTCTTACACTCTATATACATATATATTACGTTTTACCCTATACATCGTCACGTTATATCTCAAAAAAATTTTATTACCAATGGTAAATTCTATAAAATTATTGTCGATTTGCTTCAATGACGATTGTTCTCGTACGTTGAACAGGAAAAAAATATATATATAACCCCCATGAGATTCACGCACGGGCGGATGCTATTTTTTTTTCTTGGTGTGTAGGCCATTAGCCTTGCACAATATGGACGCGAGCATCGTCCCCGTAACGCAACACGTTGAACCGGTCGAAAATTTCAATGAAACGAACAATTTTATCGTCAAATCGTTCGTTTCATAAATTTTCATCAGTTTTTACGGTTTTTTTTTGTCCTTGGAAATGATACACAGATCGATGACAATAACATTTATATTCGTGTATGAACGTCCATGCGTGTGTGTGAAATATATATATATATATATATTTGTATATATATATATATATATATATATATATATATATATATATATATATATGTATGTATGATGGCGACGTTGGGTATACAAGTTCTGAAAATAGCATGCTCGTGAAGAATTCAACGGCCGGTTAAAACGCCATGCCGGCAAGAGTCGTTGAGCTCGGCGACGATGTAATTTTCCGAACGTAATGTTTGTGTGTATCTTATACAATTGTATCCTATCAGTCCTGAATTTTTTTTTTTTTTCATTATTTCGAAAAATCATCGCGCGTCAATTGACAAGTAATATAAAAGATGGCTATTATTGCGCAAAATAGTGACGGTAATTTTAACGAAACAAAAAAAAAATTGCTCTCTATTCGATCTAACGAGTCATAACCCATAACTGTTTTGTAAAAGAAAAAACTAAATTTAATTTTACAAGAAAATTCAAGATTTTCGAAAAAAAAACTTGAATATCAGCCTCTTGTATTTTAAGCATTATATAGGAATGATTCGCCAAAATTAAAAACTTTAATTGCTAGAACTTTGTTCTAATTTTTCCATTCGCATCTGTCGGCGAAAAATTCGTTTTGTGTTATAATTACAGCAAATCGGTTGAGTTCAAGTCGGTCCTTAAATTTTCGAATAATTTTTAGCGGTCGTGAATTAATTGCTACTTAAAAAAAAGATAAATGCTAGCGCTATGCGCGTTGGTGAGCAAAAAATCTTTCTAGTTTCAATTTAAAAAAAAAAAATATAATTATATTCTTTTTTTTTTATTTTCTTTTTGTAAAGAAAATACGTGCAAATTAAATATCGCGCGTTGCTTCCCCGCGGCTTTCGCTCATTTTCAAATGTCCCTCTACCAGTAGATGACTTTCTCAATATGGGGTTACTTTTAGAAGGCCTTCGATCCAAGTACAATATCCAAGTACTCAGTAATATTTACTTCCGTTGATAAAGTATCACCGCCGCTATTTGTTTTTCCTCTAAACTCGAAACTCTGAACCCTCGACAGATTTTTAATCGTCGCTGTATCTCGAGCATGGTTTTACAATTTTCAAGATAACGACCTCTCGACGTACGACAGATTTTACAATGTGCGTGATTTCTACAAAGAAAATCTTCGAAACGTTATTTTGGATGGATGAAAAAAATAGAAACAAAAATATAACGAAATTTTGGCGTTTCTCAGTGACTCGTCCATTTGTCCATGCTCAGTGCACTATACAACTTTTTTTGGTAATTCTGGCTGAAATAGTTGAATAAATAAATAAATAATAATAAATTTAAAAAACTATTTATTTATTTACTTACTTATTCAACTTTTTCAGTCTCCTCCAACTGATTATCATCATTTATAACCCAATAAAGGAGAAAATAGAAAAAAAAAATTTTTTTAGGCTCATTTTTCGGAAAAGTGACTGTACTAAAGAATTATCCTTTCTTTTTATAAATTATGAAGAAAAAAAAAAATAACTTCGATTTCCGATGAGAAATCTGTGAAATTATTATCATTTTTTTTTACTTCGGAGAGACGTAAATCTTGAATGAGTCCTTGAAACATAAATTAACCCCTTAAAAATATAGATTGCGCTCAAAAATATAAATCGCTGAAATATGAGTTCTATAACAATTGCCTTCTTTGATTTTTATACTTACTATTCATGAGGCAATCTAAGAATTGCCAAAATTGTAATGAAATATTATCGATTGCAAATAACTCAAAGTAATTGCAACGTAATTAAATTTACAAAAAAAATTACTACTATGTCAAGTAATTGAAATTATTCACAAAAAAAAAATCACAATTACTCCGACTGATTGTAATTCAGCGGAAGAAATTATAATTACTACGAGTAATTGTAATGAAAACGCTAATTGATTGCTTGAGTAACTTTTTCCCAACTATGGGTAGTCTACTTTTACAGGATGAATATTTAACATATTAAAAAAAAAGAGTCAAAAATTAAACACGCTTTTATATCGATAATGATAATTCATAAAGTATCCTATAGACAAATATATAAATACGATATAAATAGAAATAGCAAAACAAAAGGGATGACTCATCGCGAGTTCGCGAGCCACGCGAGACTTTTGTATCGTTGTGTTTTCTCGACCAGAGCTTCCGTGAGCCAGCGAGTCCAGCGTGAAAATTGTTTTAGCAAGGCGAGGCGAAGAGAGTAATGACTCCTCGACGATGCGCTACGAAGACACTTGGCTCGGCCAAGATGTCACATGCCTTTAACACTTTGAACACGCGAGTTTTTTTTTTATTTTTTTTATTTTTTTTTTAATTCGTTGCACGATCTTGTATTCATTGATTTTTCAAATTAATTATCCCCAGGGAACGATGTAGTTGAGTTAAAAAAAAAATTAATATTGATTCATAAATTTTGGTAATTTATACATCAAAAATAAGTTTGTTTGATTTCAATGATCGAGGAAAAATTGTTTGAATAAAAAATTTCTGTCGAATAATTTAAATTGATTTAAAAAACAATCAAATAAATTTACATCTGAATACTTTTTGTTTATTTATTTTTTTGATATTGGAATTAAATGTTTAAAAATAAAAGTGAAAAAGGGAGCTTATAAATTTAAAGAACAAACGACTTCCTTTACGACGAAAAGATCAAAAGTTCCGAGGAACACTTTTAATTTTCAATCTGCTCTTGCTCCAGGTCTCTCTCTTTCTCTTTATTGTTGATATTTTCACCTCGCTTTTTTTTTTTGTCTGCACTTACCTTACTCACACGATTACCACACTGACCTCACCGACTCGTGAGCCCTGAACATTCCGAGCGCGCATTGAACCTCCGCAAAGACGACACCTTTTAGCGTTTCAGTCCTCGAGTCGTAAAATTACACTTCCGAGTTCTGTTCAAGCTTTTTAAGGATTTATGAGCCACATAATTCCAGAGTCGAACAAAAGTTTTGATGAGAATTTCAAGTACTTCGCGTTGAAGCAAAAATTTGAAAAAAATCAACCATATTGAAGATGATAATATCGTTTTCCAATAATAACAATGCCGAAAAACTATCAAAAAATTGTTTAAACAATAAATTGTTGCAGAAATTTCCCGTAAGAATGTTTTTCGATTATATGTAACAAGTTCCTCGATTTTTCTGAATACATATGAATTTTTCAAGAATTTTCTTATGGTTTTTAATTTGTTTTTTAGAATTTTGAAAAACTGTATTTATAAAAATTATCAAAAAATTGGTTAAACAATAATTTGTTGCAGAAATTTTCCGTAAAAATGTTTTTCGATCGTATGTAACAAATTCCTCGATTTTTCTGAATACATATGAATTTTTTAAAAAATTTCTTATGGTTTTTAATTTATGTTTTTTAGAATTTTGAAAAACTGTATTTATAAAAATTATCAAAAAATTGTTTAAACAATAATTTGTTGCAGAAATTTACCGTAACAATGTTTTTCGATCGTATGTAACAAATTCCTCGATTTTTCTGAATACATATGAATTTTTTAAGAATTTTCTTATTGTTTTTAATTTGTTTTTTAGAATTTTGAAAAACTGTATTTATAAAAATTATCAAAAAATTGTTTAAACAATAATTTGTTGCAGAAATTTTCCGTAAAAATGTTTTTCGATCGTATGTAACAAATTCCTCGATTTTTCTGAATACAAATTAATTTTTTTTAAATTTTCTTATGGTTGTTAATTTATGTTTTTTAGAATTTTGAAAAACTGTATTTATAAAAATTATCAAAAAATTGGTTAAACAATAATTTGTTGCAGAAATTTCCCGTAACAATGTTTTTCGATCGTATGTAACAAATTCCTCGATTTTTCTGCATACATATGAATTTTTTAAAAATTTTCTTATGGTTTTTAATTTGTTTTTTGGAATTTTGAAAAACTGTATTTATAAAAATTATCAAAAAATTGTTTAAACAATAATTTGTTGCAGAAATTTCCCGTAAAAATGTTTTTCGATCGTATGTAACAAATTCCTCGATTTTTCTGAATAAATATGAATTTTTCAAGAATTTTCTTATGGTTTTTAATTTGTTTTTTAGAATTTTGAAAAACTGTATTTATAAAAGTATTCGTTTGATGATCCGGATACTTCGCGAAGTTCATGTAGAACCTTTGTACGAGAACATATCCAAAATTCACCACTTTTCATGCAATTTTCAAAATTAGACAGTTTAAAAAATACCATAAGAAAATTCTTAAAAAATTGATATGTATTCAGAAAAATCGAAAAATTTGTTACATATAATCGAAAAAAAAATTTTATGGGAAATTTCTGCAGCAATTTATTGTTTAAACAATTTTTTAAATAGTTTTTCGGTATTGTTATTATTGGAAATCGATATTACTATCATCTTCAATATATTTGTTTTTTTTTTTTAATTTTTGCTTCAACGCGAAGTACTTGAAATTCTCACCAAAACTTTTTTCGACTGGAATTATTTGGCTCAAACATCCTTAAGTTGATAATTGCTAAAATTATTAATTTTTTTTCTCTCAAATTTCGACAAATTTCGCAATTAACAGTTTTTTTGAATCAAAACTCGAAAATTTCGTGTTTAATATTTAATATTTAGACAAATATTTAATATTTGTCGATCAACTGTACTTCTATTTAATTTTTATCGTCCCCTCGTTTATTTATTTTTTTTTTTCTTTAATTGATACGATTTCTCGAGTTGCATCGAGACGAAATGAGGGCATGCGACGATTATTGGCCATTAACGCGATCGTGGAAAATTTTGCTCGCGTAAAACATTTATTTTGGACATGAGTAAACATTCGCCGGTGTGTGCCTTTGTATGCATTACTTATCGCGTCTTTAGCATCTCGTATATATCCATACCTTTTTTTTTCGTAAAAATTCTCAAAGCTTCAAACGAGTCCCGGAAAAAAAAATCGAAAAATTGAGTGCCCTAGTTGGCGCGGAATTCCCAAAAAGTAAACAGTGAAGAAAACGTTTCTGAATCGAGAATATCCCGTAGCTGAATTTTTTTTTCCCTCACCTTTGTCTGCTTGTTGGGAGGGGGGACGCTTGGTTAGCCCGGCAAACGTCGTGAATGAATGCCTTACAGTACATACCTGTCGAGATGAGAAAGAGACAGGGGGAAAAAAAAAAAATAAAAAGATCGAGAGATTTCTTTCTCGTCGTTTCGTTCCAGCATATCGGGCTCGAGAGTCGAATGCGCCTGCGCGTTTGTTCACGAGTTCTCCAACACTTTTCTCCTGGGGTAAATTCCTAGCTGGTCAAACTTGTAACCACGTGCTGGAAAGCCTCGTCGGCGATCACGTTTGCAATACGTTTGTCCTCGCTTTCATTATCGTTCGTTACGTTTTCTTTTTCTTTTCCTCCACAATTTTGTTTCTTTTAATTTCCCTTTTTTTTTTCAAACTCTTTCGTGATTTCGTATTTTCAATTATTCGCGCTTTTATTCATGCATATATATAAACGTGTTTGTTAATTCGTGGAGTTGAATTCATTTCCGAATGTCCATATGCCAGTTTCGTTGAACAAAAGTTCCAGGATAATTGGTGAAATTATTGCTCGAATATTTTGGATTATCGCAAGCTCCGTGTCTAGCATGGCTCTGACACCGGTGAGTCGAAGAATCTCTTGAAAATTATTTTTATTTATATGGAAATAATAATTTTGTGTGAAAATTGAGTAATTCAATTTTAATTTGGTATTTTTATCGATGTTAGGAATATATATTTCTTTTTTTTTTTTTTTTAATTCTTCCGTTATTGATTGTACGGAAATTAAAATTTTCGGAGTAAAAAGCGTCAGTAATTGAGCAATCATTGAATAATAGTTCGAATTTGATGGAATTTGAAGAAAAATTTCACAAAGTTGTATTTTTTTTTGAGTCAGGTATTTTGATAGAAAAAAAAATTGTATCATACCATGGACAATATCCTTCAAATTCGCGATGATTGTTAATATTATTATAACCTAATTAAAAAATTCTTAAATTTCCTGGTTCAAATTCTTTTGACGACAAATTTTACTTTAGTTTTTTCTTTCGATCGTCCAACTTTCATAAATTGTCTGTTATGAATATTTTTTTTTACATCAAATTTGGTGTGAATCAATGGATTCGACGTTTTATCGTATATCTTTATTCCGGTCAAGATTTTTCATCGGTATTCATAAATAAAGCAAAAAAATCAGCGAAACTTGTATCGGCTCGATATTACAGGGGGCAATGAGCCTGCCAGACGAACGTTCGAGCTATTTTGTCTCGCCAAACTATATACCTATGTGCATGAGTAAATACGTGCAGCTTTGTATACGTATTCACGCGAGATCGATTTTTTTTTTTTTCTCTTCGTGAGCCAACGCGATTGCAAAGTAACCGAGAGCGAGAACCGGTATCTCGCACTTGAGGCAAGTTGGCGAAAGTTCAACCAGATTTTTGCTTCTATTATTCTCAGCTCGGCATTATTTATTCTCGATCTTACGCTTCTAAGAATTGAGTTTTCGTACAAGAAAAATTTCAATGCCCAGCCCTGTTGCAATCGTTATTTTTAAATTTGAAAAAAAAAAAAAATTTTTAACTATCGTACATTGCATAATTTTTGTTTTATCCAAAAATGCCAGTAATGACACACGATTTATATGTAATATTTGCTTTTTTTTCTCGTATTTTCACTGTCATTTTACATGCTGAAGTCTTCTTAGAAGGCCACAAATGTTGTTAAACCGGTAACACGTTCGCAAAGCTCGCGACTGTCTTGTACCACTTCTGCTCTCGTTATTTTTCGTTTCTCTCCCATTTATACTTTGCCCATACGGTGTCCACGTATGTGTAACTTCACATCGATCGATATTCGAGCAAATCATTCGTATTTGTTCGCTGAAGAATTCTTTATTTTACTAATATTCTCTCCGAGAAATTTTACTGTATATCCTATCGAATTAAATGCCCAACATTACGCACAAACGAGATCGCTCTTGGCCTTCGAAGCTCGTGTCTATCGACATTGGTCCCTCTCTCTCTCTCTCTCTCTCTCTCTCTCGCTTAACGATTGGTGACTCTCACGCTGGAGAAAAGAAAGAAAAAAATAATAAATTCAAACTCGTTCGAGAAGAAAATAGAAAAAAAAAATGAAAAAAACGACGAAGAATAGGTCACCTGGGATATATGTACGTTCCTTAAAATTATAGCCCGTAAGGTCAAGTCTTGAGTGTCAAATTGATAGAATCATTTAAAAAAAAAAAACCTAAATCGGCGATGCACCGTTTGAGAGATCGAAAATATATTGTACTTGATCCACAAGAATAATTCAAGGCAATAATCAGATTTTCAATGTAACTATCATTTTTAAAATATGACAAAACAAAAAACCATAATTTTTTATTCGTACAGTTATAATATTTACACCAAATATTACGTGCAAATATTGCGACATCTTCATCGTTAAATAATTCTCGAGAGTAGTTTGACATTTCGTTTATCGAATCGTTTCTCATGACGTAATTTCCTTGATATTCATTCTATATCGAAAAAAAAAGCAAAATCGAATCTTCATTAAATTATCCCTCGTCGAGTTATCCAGAAATTTCGATTCATCGTTATAAATTTTCATTCTTCCTTAGCTCTTTGTTTTAAACATGTCTTTTTTTTTTTTTTTTTTATTGAATAATTTTCCTCAGCTTGGCTGAAAAAAAAATAATCTCAAGTCGTCTGGTGTAGAGGCCTAAAAAAAGGTGATTTTTGGTGATTTTTTTTTTTATAAGCAAACAAATAACGGACTGTCTTGAAAATGTTATTGTACTTTAGTACACATTTGAGGAGTATAAAAAAAAAATTTTTTATCAACTAATTGTCGCAAAATGGCGGAGTATTTGATTGACCATAGAAGCGCCTCGCCGCCGGAGTCTCGAACCGGCGGAAAAGATGGTGCGCTTAATTCTTGTCCGGAACGCCAGAACCACGATTATTTTTGATCGACGCATATTTTTAGTATTGATGAACTAAAAAAAAAACCCGAGAAACTATATTAATTTTCGAGCTTGAACAAAAAAGTGACGATTACAATTTTTTTTTTTCTTCGCGCAATAAAAATCCTACAAAATTACTATTTTTATGAAAGTTTTTAGTTCATTTATGATGGTTTTTAACAATCCAGAGAATGAACTTTGATTCGGGTCGATAGGTCAAATAGTTTTTTTTTGCTATCGCGCCCGCCGGTTCGAGACCCCGGCGGGCCGAGGCGCTTCTACGATCAATCAAATACTCCCCCATTTTCCGACAATTAGTTGATAAAAATTTTTTTTTCACCCGACTGCGATAAAATGACCGTATTTCGCACCTAAAACGCGGGTCGAAAGTCATCAATTCCTGACCAGAGGGAAGAAAAGTAGATTTCCGGGCAAAAAAGTAAAATTCCGGGCAAAAAAGTAAATTTCCGGGCAAAAAAGTAAATTTTTCGCAAATGACTACATTCGGTCTTCTCTTCAACCACCAAACGTATTTTTTCGAAATAAAAACATCAATATATTTTTAACAAATCTTTATTATATATGTTTTTTTTTAATTTTTTTTTTTTAATAATACATAAAGCCAAGTTCGATCAAATGCACCAATTCAATTAGCGATTGAAGCGCGGTAGCTGCGAAAAAGTAATGAAAAATAGTTCGTTTTTGAAAAAGAACACTGCATTGAAACTATATATGGATATATATTATATATATGGTCATAGGATTGCGTTATTTCTTGTCTGTTGACATCGAAACGTAATTCGCTGCTATCTACCGATTAGAAATTCAACCCTGACTACGCGAGATTTATGAATGATTTAATACAAATTTTTTCGATAATCGCACAATATTTCAACGCAATTTACATCGTATTTTTTCTGTTTAGAATATTTTTCACTTCTTGCAAATATCTGATTCATTGAAAATAGCAATAATGATTGACATATTATGTTTTCAGTCGATGAAACGAAAAATTTGTAGATAGACAAAGTAGGGTTTGCGCGGGATCTGTTGGAACGCACTTCCCTTATGCGAAGCGATTTGAGCATACCTTCGGTGTTGTTTTTCGTATTTTTTGGTCATTTTATCGTAGTCGGGTGAAAAGAAGTATATGCCACACGGGAGGAGCGGATTTTTACCTCGCACTCGGCAAAAATCACGCACTTTCCTCCCTAGTAGCATAATGTACTATTTCTATACTCTTCAAATGTGTGTCAAAGCACAATAAAATTTTCAAGAAGCTCCGTTGTTTATTTCCTTAAAAAAAAAAATAAAAACACCAAAAATCACCTTTTTTTCAGGCCTTTACCACCAAACGCGACTTCCCGAATTCACGAGCCAGGCTCGGGTGTAATTATCCCATTCGAATCTAAGCAAGCTTTGTTCTCCCTTTCCGCGCGAACAGCTATCGCTGGTTTCGATTTTTCGCTACCGTGGACTTGAATCATGTCTTCGGCAAAGAACATACAGCTCGTAAAGTGGACGCTACCGGCGTTCGCTCTGATCGTTGGTTATTTCTGGTACAAACGTCGACGCGTGGACAGAGCTGATCCCGGTGGAGCGTTGGAAAAATTCAGTCGCCCGTGCGTCGATGATAAAAAAATTTCCACCGCCAACGATAAGAATGATCGTAAGGCAAATTTGAATCATTACGATTCGGGTATACACATCGACGATTCGTACGCCGCCGCCGGCGTTACGGCGAACGGCGAGGAGTCGCGAACCGGCACGCCGAGACGCGTCAGTCAGAGTCTCGATATACCGGGCAGAAGATTCTCCGGTACTCAGCAAATTATCATTAAAACGAGAAAATCAAACGACGATAAGCATCGCTGGCATGATAATATCGATGATATAATGAATTTGCAAACGATCCTCCTCGGCAGCAATCCAAAAACATTGAATTACGATATTTCCGATCCGATTCGCGACGAAATGACGAAAAAAAGTGTCAAATACGCGGTTGCCACGTGCCAGGATAATTGTGAGAATAAAATTAAAGGATCGTTCGAACGCGCGACCGAGAAAGAAGAAAAAGCATCCCCGTTAGCGTCGAATGAAAATGTTACGACGCTCGTCGATGAGCATCCCGACGTTTTGGAAAATTGCTCGGATTCGTGCATCGAGAAAAATTGCACGGATTCGTGCATCGAGAAAAATTGCTCGGATCCTCGCATCGTGGAAAATTGCACGGATTCGCGCGTCGGCGAAAATTGCACGGATTCGCGCGTCGGCGAAAATTGCACGGATTCGCGGGTCGTCAAAAATTGCACGGATTCGCGGGTCGTCGAAAATTGCACGGATTCGCGGGTCGTCGAAAATTGCTCGGATTCATGCGTCGAGCAGCAGTCGATGAGCGATACAAAGCTTCAGGGTCAAGTTGCTTCGTGCGAGAGAGACTCGGCGAATCACAGCCCGATTTCCGGTGTTTTGGAGGGTAGCGTCACCGATGAGATCAGAAGCGAGGGTAGCACCGACAGCGGCAAAGGTATGAATAAACGAAAACAAAAAAAAAACAAAAAAAAAATGAGACAAACAAAAAATAAAAATTTCGAGGATGAAACTTTTTATTTATTTACTTTTATTGATTTTTTATTTATTTATTTTATTTATTTAATCTTGAATTATACAATAATTTACAGTTATATAATTAAGATTAAGATTACATATTCGAGTTGCAAAAGTGCATTTGCACTTGTCCGCAACTCTACCTTACGATCCGCTTGTCTTATTTTAAAGCAAACTTTGTACATTTTTTTTTACATTTCAAATGAAAACACTTTTGATAAAAATTCAGTTGGGATACTTGCAACGGCCTCTTCTATAACTTTTTTTTTTTTTACATTTTTTAAGAGGCGCGACGAGTATGGGTTGACGACAGAAAGAAGCGAGACGGTTCGCTACTTTCGGTCCGATGTAACTATAACATTTCCCGCTGACAGACTTTGCATACTTCCGAACTGTAATTTTATTGCACGCAATACTTCTCGTACTTCTTGTACTTGAAATTTCACATTTTCGTCAATTTTTTTCTTTTCCTCGTTTCGTTTTTTCGTTTCATCTTCGAAGATTTTCCCCTCGAATTCGCCATAAAAAAATGAGTTTGGGCGCGTATGTTTTTTTTTTTTTTAATTTTATTTTTCTCTCTTCCTCCAAGGCGGAAGTATCAAGGAACACGCCAAGGACAAAAATCCAACGAGTTACGAGTTCCTGCTGCATCGCGACTTCGTCGGACGTTTGATCGGCAAGAGCGGCTCTTTCATTCGCAGCGTCAATACTCAAGCTTGCGTAAACGTCGCCGTCAAGTCTCATCCGATGACCAAGGATCGCAGGATATGCGTTATAACCGGTACTCCCGATTGCATAAAAATCGCCCTAAAGATGATAAGGCAAAAATTTCCGAAAAAAGATTTTCCCTCCGTCACCCTCGAGGAAGTATCGATACTTATGAGCCCCGAGGAAATTCCATGGATCTCGGAGCTCATGCATCTGCCGCTCGTAGCCGGTGTAAACAATGACGTTATCGTGTGCCACATACTTAGACCGGATCGTCTGTTCGTTCAGCTTCCCACGCATCCGACCTATCCGTCGTTGAGAATTTTGGATCAAAATATGACGCAGCTATACGATAATGTCGAATCGCCACCGGTGCCGGATGAACTCATGAGTAAGTTTGAGAATTGCATTCTTTCTTCTTTTTTTTTTTTTTTTTTTTTTTTTCCCCATCGAACTTGCGGATTTTACATTTTACGAACCCCTGCGAGACGAAAAGAACAATATTGCTGCTCGAACAAAGTATCGCGCAGAGATCGAAGGGAGAGAGAAGAAAATTGATCGAGCTTTTGGGGATACGAATGATAAATCCTGAAAATTATAATTTCAGGCTTGGCGTAACTATTGGAAAATTTTTTATATGTATCTATATCGTGAGCTGCTCATATAATAGAGAACTTGCATTATTTTCAATGTTTAAATTATTTTAAAAATTCTTAAAAAACATAATTTGCATAGGTTTTTTTTAGTTACTTATAGTTATTTAATTAATTATATCAGCTTGAAAATTGAGTTGTATTTCAAACGTATCACGTGACAGTGACGTCACAACATCCTCCGGTACAGCAGCGCTCTCTAGCGGTAAAATTAAGAAATTCAAGCAGCCAATCATTCCTAACCCGACAAATCTTCGTAATAGAGAACTTGCATTATTTTCAATGTTTAAATTATTTTAAAAATTCTTAAAAAACATCATTTGCATAGGATTTTTTAGTTACTTATAGTTATTTAATTAATTATATCAGCTTGAAAATCGAGTTGCATTTTAAACATATCACGTGACATTGACGTCACAACAGCCTCCGATGCAGCAGCGCCTCTGGCGGTAAAATTAAGAAATTCAAGCAGCCAATCATTCCTAACCCAAAAAATTTTCGTAATGGAGAACTGGCATTATTTTCAATGTTTAAATTATTTAAAAGATTTCAAAAACATCATTTGCCTAGGTATTTTCAGTTATTCGTCATTATTTAATTAATTATATCAGCTGGAAAATTGCGTTGCATTTCAAACATATCACGTGACGGTGACGTCACAAAGCCGCCGGTGCAGCAGCGCCTCTAGCGGTAAAATTAAGAAATTCAAGCAGCCAATCATTACTAACCCAAAAAATCTTAGTAATACAGAACTGGCATTATTTTCAATGTTTAAATTATTTAAAAGATTTCAAAAACACCATTTGCATCGGTTTTTTCAATTACTCGTCATTATTTAATTAATTATATCAGCTTGAAAATTGCGTTGCATTTCAAACATATCACGTGACAGTGACGTCACAACATCCCCTGGTGCAGCAGCGCCTCTAGCGGTAAAATTTAAATTACTTAACATTCGTTAGTACATTACTTACATTATTACATTACTTACATCTATAGATGTACATTCATTCCCACTTGAGTAAAAAAAAAATTGCCAATTTCAATTTTTAAAAACCCAAGATCAATACTTTTCCTCAAAAACAAACCATTTTTATAAAAAAAAAAAAAAAAAAACACCGTGCCAATTAAAAAATCAGCATGATTGTATTCCATTCGGAAAAAAAAAAATTTCGCGCATGAAAATTCTCGTCTCGCATTCGCAGAGGGAATGCTGGTCGTGGCAAAGTGGTACGATCGCTGGGTACGAGCGTACGTGGAGAATCCCGATCCGAGCGGCCAGCAAAATTTGGTCCGTTTGGTGGATCACGGCGGTTACTGGAGCTTCGGCAACGCGGAGATGCGAAAAATCCGATCGGATTATCTTACGCTGCCGTTTCAAGCGATCGAGGTATCTCTCGCGCACATACAGCCGATCGACGGTGAGTTAATTTTCTCTGATGAGAATTAATAATATCTCGAATTTTTCTTATTTTTACAATTTCAACGAAAAATTGTGAATTGAAATATTAAGGCGGTCGTCTGGTGTAGAGGCCTGAAAAAAAAGATGATTTTTGGTGATTTTTTATTTTTTTTATGTAGAAAAAAAACAACGGACTTTCTTGAAAATTTTCTTGTACTTTAACGCACGTTTGAAGAGTATAAAAAAAAAATTTGATCAACTAATTTTCGCAAAATAGTGGAGTATTAAATTGACCGTAGAAGCGCCTCGCCGCCGGAGTCTCGAACCGGGGGGAAAGATGGTGCGCTTAATTCTTCTCTGGAACGCAAAAATCACAATTATTTTTAATTGCCATATATTTTTATTGTCGGAACTAAAAAAAAATCCAGAAGTCATTTTCGAGCTTGAACAAAAAAGTGACGATTTAAAAAAAATTTTTTCTTTCTTTGCACAATAAAAATGGTATAAAATGACTTTTTTTTTTAATGTTTCTAGTTCATTTGGGATGGTTTTTAATAATCCAGAGAATGAACTTTGGTTCGGGTCGATAGGTCGAATAGTTTTTTTTTGCCATCACGCCCGCCGGCTCGAGACTCCAGCGGAGCGAGGCGCTTCTATGGTCAATCTAATACTCCGCAATTTTTGCGAGAATTAGTCAATAAAATTTTTTTTTTACCCCTCAAATGTGTGTCAAAAAAATTTTCAAGATTGTCCGTTGTTTCTTTCCTTATAAAAAAAAAAAAAAAAATTACCAAAAATCACGTTTTTTTTCGGCCTCTGGGCCGGACGAACGCCTTAAGTTGACTACAAAAGTTGAACAAAAATAATACATTATGCTACTAAGGAGGAAAAAAACGACTCATAAAATGTTTCATCGCTGCAGCGCGTGCGAAAAGTAATCAATTTTTGATCGGAGGAAAGAAAAATGATTTTGCGGGCAAAAATGTAAATTTTGCAGGCAAAAAAGTAAAAAAGCAGACAAAAAAGTAAATTTTGCGGGCAAAAAAGTAAAATTTGCGTGCAAAAAAGTAAATTTTGCGGGCAAATAAGTAAATTTTGCAGGCAAAAAAGTAACAAGCGGGCAAAAAAGTAAAATTTGCGTGCAAAAAAGTAAATTTTGCGGGCAAAAAAGTAAAAAAGCGGACAAAAAAGTAAATTTTGCGGGCAAAAAAGTAAAAAAGCGGACAAAAAAGTAAATTTTGCGGGCAAAAAAGTAAAAAAAGCGGACAAAAAAGTAAATTTTGCAGGCAAAAAAGTAAAAACCGGGCAAAAAAGTAAATTTTGCGGGCAAAAAACTAAATTTTGCGTGCAAAAAAGTAAATTTTGCGTGCAAAAAAGTAAATTTTGCGTGCAAAAAAGTAAATTTTGCGTGCAAAAAAGTAAATTTTGCGGGCAAAAAAGTAAATTTTGCAGGCAAAAAAGTAAAAACCGGGCAAAAAAGTAAATTTTGCGGGCAAAAAAGTAAAAAAGCAGACAAATTTACTTTTTTGTCGGCAAGCAGACAAAAAAGTAAAATTTGCGTGCAAAAAAGTAAATTTTTCGGGCATAAAAGTATATTTTGCAGGCAAAAAAGTAAAAAAGCGGGCAAAAAAGTAAATTTTGCGGGCAAAAAAGTAAAAAAGCGGACAAATTTACTTTTTTGTCGGCAAAATTATATTTCTTTCCTCTGGACAAAAATTGATCGCTTTCCGGCCGCGTCGCAGGAATGGAATTATGGTCATTTTATCATAGTCGGATTTAAAAAAAAAAACCATTTTTGCTCATAATTCTACGATTTTTTTGAAGCAAAAATCGATTTCTCAAACGAATAATCACGATTTTTCCGACATTTTTCTCCTTTTTTTTCCTCCCCCCACTCGTATCAGGCGAATGGAATCAGGAAGCGTACGATGTGGTGGCTCAAATATGCTCCGGTAGCATCGGTCAGGCTCAGATCGAAGGATACATCGACGCCGACGTTTACGTGAGTCTTTACATAAATATACCGAAGCACGGCGTTATATCGATCGCCGATGAGCTCGTCGCCCGCGGTTATGCCATGCCCGTGACACTCGAGGACGCAGCGCCCCCCGAGAATTTTCCAATCGCTTGAAAAAACAAGCAAGCAAGCAAAAAAAAACTAAAATATATTCGCCTTTAATTTTTTTTTTTTTTTTCTATCTTTTACAAGTTGCGTTCAATCCGCGTGATATGACGATTGTCCAGCAACGATAAAAAAAAAAAAAAAAAAAAACGCGTGCGTGTGCGAATGAGAACGTCCGTGTGTATCTCCTTTTTTTTTTTTTTTTTTTATAAGAGAAAAAAAAATCCCAGCTCTCCTCTCCGTACTTCGTTTATAAGAATCCCCGAAAAATTTTTTATACAATGCCCAAAAGAGCCGGCGAAGAAAAAACCTTCAGCCGCAAAAGAGCCTCGCTATTTAAAAAAAAAAAAAAAAACAAAAAAAAAAGTACAAGATCGAAACTGGCGCATCATTTTGAGACTCGAGAAGAAAGGAAAAAAAAAAAAGCATCGTAAGAAGAAATAATGAATAATTTATGGCATTTTTTAAATAAAAAAAAATTGATCGTCGATGAATGATTGAAGAAAGAAAGAAAAAAATAAGGGAGGGGGTGGGGATTTTATTTTAATCGATGGCTTTTTCTCTTTCTCTCTCAGCGATTCTTGAAAATTGCATTGAACGTTTTTTCGGTCTCTTATTTACCGGTCAACTTTTGCTCATCAAAACCCTCCCCCGTCCCGCCTGTCCAAGAGAGAGAGAGAGAGAGAGAGAGCATTTTCTCAAATTTTGTTTCCTATGCTCGGAAAAAAAAAAAAAAAAAGAAACAAGACTGTGAAACTCCTTTAACCGGTTCGGCTAGCGTTGAATCGCCTAATAAATAACGTTGAGCGGCGTCGCTGCGAGCGAATTTGCTAAATAACGGTCAAATCCTTGACCCGATTCGCAAAAAAAAATTTAGCCAAAACGTCCTAGCTCTTTTATACGCCATGAAAAAAAAAAAAAAATCACGAATGTGCGAATGCGAGTGTTTTCTCAATTTTTTTTTTTTTTTTTCACAACGAGGATATCGATAAGCGATCATTTCGATCGCTTCGGCAGGCTGGTTCACTCGATAGCCCGAGAAAAAATAAAAAAAAGAAAAAAAAACAATTTCGACGATTGCGTATGATCGCAAAAGCAAAAAAAAAAAAATATATCGCAACTTTGGTCGTCTTTTAATGAGAAACAAAAAAAAAAGAGAGAGAAAAAAAGCTCGAAGAAGAAGAAAAAAAAAAAAAGAATTTGCGCTCCGGGCTGACCTCTTCCTGTATATATTGTAAACATTTAGTATCTCCGACTTAAGCAACAAAAACAAATATTTATAACGTGTACCTAAAAATATTACTTACTTAGTTGGGCGGAAAAGAAAAAAAAAAAAAGAGAAAGAAAAAAAAAACGTAATAGCCGGCTAGAGCTCTGCGCGTTAATTACATGACACGATAAGTGTAGAATATTTATTAATTTTTTTTTTTTTTTTACCTCGAAAAATAAGGATTCAAGGTTTTCATTTTTTTCCCCCAGATGAATCGATAAATTCGCTTGTTCGTTCCACGATTCATTATTGATTAATTAAAAAAAAAAAAAATAATAATAATTAAGCAAAAAAAAACGTCCTTTCAGCTAGCGAGGTAAGAGTTATAAAGCGTTTATTATTTGAGTATAATTATTAAAAGAAAAAATTAAAAAAGAGAGCCAAGATGGAAGAATCTTTCGTTCGATATTTTGTTATGTATGACTTGATTATTTGATTAATTTGATTAAAAGAAACGTGAAAAAAAAAAAAACGAAAAAAAATTGCTGCCAAGCTGGGGATCGCGAAGCAAAGTTATATTATCCTATCGCGCTCGAGTATTGAAAATTAAATAAAAAAAAAAATTATATAAGTTTGTGGAAAATGTTTTTTTTTTTTTGGTATCGAAATTTGAGAATTTATTACGGTAATTTTTGCTCGAAGCGTTCTGCGTATCGATTCAATGTCTAATTATGGGATACGCAATCGTAATCCGGTAATTGCGATATTGATTTTTTTTTTTTTTCCTGTTTATTTTTTTTCTCTGCTCTCGATAATTCGAATAATAAATTCGAATCATGATCAATCGCGCGAAATAATTGAGTTATTTTCGTTTTTTTTTTTTTTTTTTTCTTGAAATTATTGGGAAAAAATGGCCAGAGAGCGCGAGCTTGGCAAAAGTATAGACGGGGAAAATTGTATCGAGCATCAAGTCACACATAATCCCATAAAAATATTTGTCGAATTAAACGCCTCAAGCATAATTCCTCGATTTTGTACTTTATTCGCGGTTTCGCGATTTATAATAACAATAATAATAATAATAATAATAATTGACGGGTTTATTGTCGTCGTCTCTCGAGCCCGTGAGAGGACGACAAGGCTTACCGCGCTCGGCGGTATGAGCCAAAATAACGAAATGGAAGATGGAAAACGGAGAGAAAGAGCAAAAATTTGCAATGAAAAACACGCAAAAACAAAACAAAAAAAAAGAAAATAAAAACAAACGTTCCCGAATCTTTGCGATCAGCTTTGAGAAACTTCCGCAAAATGTTACGTGTTATGCATAAATAATAACTCGATATCGTTGATTTCTAAGCATAAACAGAAAAAAAAAAAAAAAAAAAAAAAAACTAAAAACTAAAAACAATATTTTTCTAGGAATATTCTTAAGATACGATTGAGCGATTATTCATAACTTGTATAATCATTAAGTGTCACTGCGACGTGTTGAATCATTTATGGTGAAAAATTTAAAGAGCTCGATCAATTTTTTTGTTTTTTTTTTTGCGAAAATTGAAGTTTGATTGAAAATTTGGGGAAGTTTTTTTTTTTTCTCTCTCTTTGCTCGTTCTTCGAGTAGAGAATTTTGCGAAGCAGAGCTGGCTGTCTCGGGCGTTTCGTGTATTCCTAGCGCGAAATTTAGCTTCTTGCGAATAAATTTGTCGTGTTTTCAATTTTTTTTCTTTTTTTGCTCGTACGTGTAAATATTATGGAGCATGATGTGACTCGCTTCGAAACTTTAGTCCCCAGCTGTATCGGTTTATCAAATATATCGTTAATTGTTCACTCATCATTGTCGGAGAAATGGAGTAAAAAAAAATGAAAACTGTATTTTTTTTTTTTGTGTATATATCTTTCAGTGTAATAATCTTCGGAGTTTTTTTTTTTTTTTCATTAAATTTGCACCATTTTAATTGAATCGTGTTTGGCTACATTTATTCGGCGTTTATGAACCGAAATGTTCATCGTCGTCGTTAAACCTTTGAAGAGCTGAATTTTTTTTTTTCTTTGGAGCGTTTGGCAAAGTTGGTACACGGTGAATCCGAATTCATGAGTACCGCAATGTGAGAAAAAAAATTATTACAGAATTTTCCTACTCTCGGAAACTATCCCCAAATGAAAAAAAAAAAACCACCCCAATCGCTTGAAGACATCTCAGGGAGGTTCTTGAACCAGAGAAAAACGGTAAGAATGATTGTAAAATTTGAGGGGAAGTTTGCGCTGGTACGGGGAATACACCGTAATTATTTCAGATTTTTTGACCGCGTAGTTGAGGAGAAGAAAAAAAAACATTAAATGTGCCGCTTATACGTGGGCTCTTATGGGAGAAGTATACGAAGTTACGATCGGAGATTATTTTAGGAGTGAAAAAACGGTAACATTTCCCCCGCAAGAACCGCTTAAACGACGGATCAGATCTTCGTAGATATAATTTGCCGATAAAGAAAGTTTTTCACCGTTCCGATTGTGAAATATACTTGTAAAGAGAATTGGGGCCGTGAGTAATGGCAAATTAATAAAATTAAAACGTATTTGGTGAAAGAAATGCCGAACGCAACCTGCCCAAGCACGTCACCCGCGTCGCGCCTTCGCGTTCCCCTTGTCGCACCAAATTGATGTTAAGAACCTCCTTTCATTTTCCATCGTTCATTTCTGCCGGAAATTGAGGAAAAGTCATTTCGGAACACGTAGTGGGATTCTGAAGAAATTACGGATCAATCGACCCTCGTGAACTTCAATTGACATAATACATAACATATATAACATAATTCAATCGACCCTTATGAACTTACCCCTTCAATTGACATAAATTCACCCACCCCAATGGATAAAATGTTATCGTTTAATTTTCTGTTATTTTATCCTGATCTGAATCGAAATATGAGTGTTCCAGAACACGCGAGCATATTCCGAAGGACTTCCGACCCTTATGAACAACCCTTTGGTTGGGAAAAATTCACCCGCAACGCATGAAACGTTATTACTCATTTCCTATTATTTCATCCTAATCAAAATCGGTATATGAGTATCCTGGAACACGCGAATAAATTCTGAGGAACTCACGGATCATTTCAACCCTTAATGAACTTCCCCTCAATTGGGAAAATATCACCCTCAATGCAAGAACCCGCCCCTGAAATAATTTAAGAGTCGCGATACACATTGGACGGGCACCACCTCTTTCGCAACTTCTAGGGGTAGTTTTCGATGTTTTGTTACCGTTAGGGGTAGTTTTTCATTCGGATATTCTTGCTACACAAATTTTTCATGTGTTTTCAACAATTTATATGAACTGAAGATCAATAATAGTATATTAAGCTACAAGGGACGAAAATCGAACTTTCGTCCCTGCTGTCATGATTCCCGAGGCGAAGCCGAGGGAATCACGCAGGGACGGAAGTTCGATTTTTGTCCCGTGTAGCTTATACTTTTTTTCTTCATAGCCGGTCGAAAGTACGCGATTAAGGTAGTTCTATCGTGGTAACTAATCCATAAGATTTAAATTTTTTTTTTTTTATATCTTCAATTTTAATATATTTATTCATTTCGCGAAACGTCAATGCCCCTTATCGACCTAATTACGGAGAAATTAATCCTTGAAAATGCCAGTTCCTCAAGGCAAATTTGCTTCGGCATATAGAAGAACCGATTTCCGGTCACTTTAAAACGATATATCTTATCGAAAATCCAAAAGATTCTTACAAAAAACGAGACTTAGATTCATTAAACACGTAAAAATCTAACGGGCCTAAAAAAAAATATGATTGTCGACCAATTTTTTAAGCTATACTGATTTTAATACGAGCATCCGGGTAGTGATACACAACTTATGGCATAATGTCGTGACGGTGAAAAAATGTGGCAACGCGATATCGAAACGAAAGCGGTATTTGACAAGTCGAACAACATAACCTCTCCGCGTCAACGTCAATAGAGCGGGCGAGAGAGTGAGAGGGCACGAGAATGAAAAGAGAAAGAAAACGCAACGTTGCCACACGTAAATATCATACGAGATCTAGTAATACTTGAGTCGTTGCAATTACTATTTTACTAGTTACATAATTATTTATAATAAACCGTTGATTAATTTTATTCACCTGGGTAAGCTTATTTAATATTTATTAATTTTAACCCATATATCCAATATTTTTAGGAATCATCATTTAGACATTTATAGCTAATTGACTAGTCTGCAGCGATAGAACTACCTTAAAAGAACAATCGCTATGTACCCAAAGTGCAAAGTCATTTACCATTTGACTGGAGACTATTTGGGTTTATGGTCAGGCAAGAAAGGCGATAAAGAAGGAATGATCGAAATGAATGGAACGGTGGGTAGGTGATCGGCTGGGGAAGGACTTTTAATCAGGTTCCTAAAGGGAGGGAAAGTGAAGGAAATGTGCGGCTACGCAAAAGAGTTTGAGAAGCTTGTGACAGAAAAATCGGTAACAGCAAAGGAGAAAATTCTCAATCAAGGTTAAGAGTTTTTATCAAAGAACGAAGATTTTTTCCTTTTTCTACGTTAATCTACTTTTGATTTGTATAGAAGCATCAAATGGAAAATGTAATTTTTGTAAGGGACGAGATGTAAAAGGCAAATAAGCCATACTGAAAATAAACTATTACTACTACTACTACTATACATCTTGCACCAGATTCTCGACCTATTCGAACAATTCAAATCGGCTCGGACAAGAATGACCCATCTTTTGGATTGTATCGAGAAAAAAAGATCGTATGAGATAAATCTGTCACGTTGATGAATTCTCCTGACATGGTGTGGCACACATACGTCCGACCTACTTTGAAAAATCGTAACTTCCAGAAAAATGAACATATCGACATCGTTAAGGTCGAATTTTGAAGATGAAGGATGCATCAAATCATGAAAAATTTGGCGAACGCAAGGGTTGCACCCCTTCGGTTTTACACCCCGTCAAAAAGTGCGAAAATTTCGAAAAAATGAGAAATTATATACAATTTCATGAGCAATGAAAATTATTAGCAGTAATAAAGAATTTTTTTTTCAGACATTGACATTCCAGAATACGATAAAATAGTGAAACGATATGCCAAGCTCGTACGTTCATCGGACAGTAATAATCGCGCGACAATAAAAACCGAGGATGTACAGTGCCTGATGGATCCATGGGTTATCCTAATAAATAACATTGCGACGCTCAAGGATCAAACAACGAATATTTTATAGATTTTCATGTAGGTGTCGCGATTGCAGTAAAAGACGCGTATTAACCACAATAATTCTCGCTTCGCGAACAGACATTCTTTTTTTTTAAATTATTCGCATTATTATTTTATTTTAAACACTCGTAAGCTGAAAGACAAATAATGTGAAAAAATTCAATTTTCGTTTTCATCCCTGGTACAGTTATTGTAAAACTAAGGCGTAACAATAAGCTGCTTCCTTTTTATTATGTCTAACAATGCCTGTACTTTGATATATATTAAAATGTATATGTGTCGTAAATGATAGTCACTGCCGAAGAGCTATTAAATAAGTATTGCCTTGCAACAAATGCAAATTGTTGTGGCAATAGCAATGCTTTTGAAAGGACACCGACTCGTCAGTGACTTTAAACGACCGATTTGTGTACATTTATTTTCATAACGACAATGCTTGCTAAAAATAAAAATACGTCAGCAATTTGCAGACATGCCTGTGGCGTGTGTCAAACAAATTGCTAACGCAATTTATTTGCGAGTACCCTTTTCCGTTCCTAACTCAAAAAATCCATGATCAAGCTCGTGGTCATGCCGGTGGTCACACTCTAGATTACTGACCAAAGATAATCGTGGTCAAGCACGTGGTCATTCTTGTGGTCAGTCACTACGTTACTGACCAAAAAATATGGTAAAACCATGGTCATATTCATGGTCAGTTTCTGGAAAACTGACCATCGGGAAAATGGCCGGTCCATTTTCAAGGACGAAATAGCCGATCCATTTCAAGGACAAAATAGCTGGCCCAATATTTGGGACTCATGCATGGTCAGCATTCTTGGTCAGTTTGATAGTCGTTTTTCCGACAAAGCGACCATCCGCCATTTTGGTCAGCTTTTGTGGTCTGTTTGATGGTTTCCGAACTTGCTAGGGTACGCCCAATAATGGACTTTCATTGATGTTCAGCTCATAAATATTTTTGAAAATACATGAAAAATTTGTAGCAAGAATATCCGAATGGAAAACTACCCCTAACAGTAACGAAACATCAAAAAACCACCCCTAGAAATGGTGATACGCCTAAAAATGCATTTCCATTGATGTTCAGTTCATGAATATTTTCGAAAATGCATGGAAAATGTGTATCGAGAACATCCGAATCAAAAACTACCCCTAACAGTAACGAAACATCAAAAAACCGCCCCTAGCAGTGGTGATGCGCCTGAAAATGCACTTTTATTGATCTTCGGTTCATATTATAAATTTTAGAAAACATATGAAAAATTTTTATCAAGAAAATCTGAATCGAAAACTACCCCTAACAGTAAAACATCAAAAAACCGCCCCTAGCAATAGTGATGGGCCTGAAAATTCACTTTTATTGATCTTCAGTTCATATAAATTTTAGAAAACATGAAAAATTTTTAGCAAGAAAATCTGAATCGAAAACTACCCCTAACAGTAACGAAACATCTAAAACCACCCCTAGAAATGGTGATACGCCTAAAAATGCATTTCCATTGATGTTCAGTTCATGAATATTTTCGAAAATGCATGGAAAATGTGTATCGAGAACATCCGAATCATAAACTACCCCTAACAGTAACGAAACATCAAAAAACCGCCCCTAGCAATGGTGATGCGCCTGAAAATCCACTTTTTCCTCATTCTAACCTCGAAATCGCAACTTCGTTGCGATTTCACGGCTCTCATGAGGAAAAATAATGTTCGATACGCGTACGAAAAGGCTTTTTGACGAAACTCGTTACAGCACTCGCCTTCGGCTCGTGCCGTAATCTTCTCGTTTCGTCAAAAAAGCCTTTGCGTACTCGTATCAAAATGTACTATTTCTTCATACCTCGGTCGAAAGTACGCATTTTCGTCCCCGATTTGCGGGAGGAAAATAGATCTTTTCGTCCCTGCGGAAACGTAGCGCGCGCCATCTGTGCCGCGGGACGAAAATAAAGCAGTACGGGAGGAAAGTCAAGCGATACGGGAGGAAAGTTAGGCCCGGTTTCAAAACGCAGGGATCCCCTCGATCCAAGGGTTATCTGTCAAATTTTTCATAGCAATTGACAAATAACCTTTGGAGTAATTAGTGAGTGACAGTTGGAGGCAGTTGAAGGTTTCTAGGTATTCAAAAGTGAAAAAAAAAAACATGTCCTCATCCGAGGAATCCGAAACCGAAGAAGAAATATTAAAGATTTTCGATTCCGAGGCCGCATTAATTGTGCGACAGGAAACCTTACCGAAGAAATCGACGGATCGGTATTTATTGGTTTACGTCATAACATATTCAAGGTGTCTTAGCTATTGAAAATATAATAAAAACAGTCAAAATATTCAAGTTGTTTTAATTACTTTTAACGATAAAATAATGTATTAAATTAATAGTTATTGGTTGTCAATGCCCGCCGTCGGCCAGCAGCCCTCGCTGGCGCTCGTGCTGCAAATGCCGGCGGGCATTGACCACGAACTCGAACTCATAACCTCAACTTTTGGAATTGATAATGACGATTTAATTTCTACAATTAAGGTAGTTCTATCGCTGCAGACTAGTCAATTAGCTATAAATGTCTAAATGATGATTCCTAAAAATATTGGATATATGGGTTAAAATTAATAAATATTAAATAAGCTTACCCAGGTGAATAAAATTAATCAACGGTTTATTATAAATAATTATGTAACTAGTAAAATAGTAATTGCAACGACTCAAGTATTACTAGATCTCGTATGATATTTACGTGTGGCAACGTTGCGTTTTCTTTCTCTTTTCATTCTCGTGCCCTCTCACTCTCTCGCCCGCTCTATTGACGTTGACGCGGAGAGGTTATGTTGTTCGACTTGTCAAATACCGCTTTCGTTTCGATATCGCGTTGCCACATTTTTTCACCGTCACGACATTATGCCATAAGTTGTGTATCACTACCCGGATGCTCGTATTAAAATCAGTATAGCTTAAAAAATTGGTCGACAATCATATTTTTTTTTAGGCCCGTTAGATTTTTACGTGTTTAATGAATCTAAGTCTCGTTTTTTGTAAGAATCTTTTGGATTTTCGATAAGATATATCGTTTTAAAGTGACCGGAAATCGGTTCTTCTATATGCCGAAGCAAATTTGCCTTGAGGAACTGGCATTTTCAAGGATTAATTTCTCCGTAATTAGGTCGATAAGGGGCATTGACGTTTCGCGAAATGAATAAATATATTAAAATTGAAGATATAAAAAAAAAAAAATTTAAATCTTATGGATTAGTTACCACGATAGAACTACCTTAATTTCGTAGGAGAGTCGGCCATGAGTGTAAAACACAGTTTCTGAGTTTTACGCTCACAGTATAAATAACTGCTGTATAAATGCATCGTTACTATATTGCTGCACTTCTACTATTACCGTTTACCGTACTATCGATGTACTGTTTCTTCAATTTAGATAAATAAATGAAAAAAAAAAGAGAAAAAAATTAGCGCGGCTTCTCGAACAAAAAAAAAATCCAAAATTGAAGCGATTACGGGGACACTTTTCGATAAAATAAAACTCAAAAAAATAGTTTAAAGAAGCGTAGCTTCAAAATTTCATCAAAAACCACGAATAAAATATTTTACTTTCCAAATTGATTATATTTTCATACGATTTGGAATAATTTTATTCATGAATTATACAAATTCATCATTGAATCGGAGCTTTAATTTAATTAATTTAATTAATTTAATTAACTTCGACTGCGAAGGACTGCGACTGCGAAGGACTGCGGTGATATAAAATAATTTATATCTTTGTCGCATAAAATTTTTTAAATCATCGCAATCATCGAGAGAATCGTCGCTTTTATTTTCATACAATTCTATGACAATTTTTCTTTGATCGAAAACGACATTTGCAAATGGAACAATCATTCGAATTGCTGGCATATTTTTCATGTCATGAAAAAAAAAAAAAAAGATGAAGAAAGGGCTTGCAAAATTCGTATTGTTTGTGTAAAAATATGAACAAGCCAAATCTTAAATTTTTTTTTCTCACGGTTCATGATCGATTTTTCCTAAATAAAACGATGCTGAACAGAAAAAAAAAATGTTTTTTTTTGCAAACAATTTATAACTTTTAATCTCTGATTGGAATTTTGCAAAAAAAAAAATTCATACAGAATTTTTTCGATCTACCCGAAAATCAATGCCGAGGTTAATTTTTTTTTTTTTACTTAAATGGGAACATTCAAGCTCGTTGCGGCACGTGTTCCGGTTGACGTAGCGGCTTGAAGCTTTGCATAGATTTTTTTTTTCAAGGATTTGGAACGGATCTAGGGGGCGTCCCAAATGAAAATTAACTTCCGAGCCCTGATTAAAAAAAATAACTCAATGACCAGCCAAAATTTGTACGGTCGGATAAAAAGAGCGCAACAATTGACATCGATCGCGATCGACCCACAGGCTCTTTCGTTTTATAACGAGATTCCTCTCAAGTTTTTCCCGAGCTCTTGTCAAATCGTCGATCGTGTCAGTGGCACGCCTCAATTGTGACAGCATCGCGCTCACACCTTCCGAAAGAGTTTTCGCTTCGTCGATCAATCTGCCGAAAAAAAAAAAAAAAAAACGAACTCGTTGACAACGAATTTAGAAATTTTTTTTTTCTTTCCAGTCGAATTAATAAACTTATTACCCGAAATGCGGAGTGTCACGACAATTTTCAACTTTGTTCCGCTGATTTCTCAGATCGAGACGAGTCTGCGCGCACTTCATTGCACCGTCCAATCTCTTCGTCGCTTCGCGAGTCTCGTTCACTAAAACCTCGGCATCGGACAACGCTTTCAAGCACTGTTGAAAAAATTAAAAAAAAAAAAAATTCGACAATCTCTTCGTACTTTGTTGTACCAGAGGTGTAATTCATGGTGGCCACGGTCAAGGAAAACCGGGAAATGTCAGGGGGAAAAAATTGGTCAGGAAAAAAAAAAGAGATCACCGAACGTCCAATAAATTGCTCGAAAAAAAAATTAAAAAATTCACTTTTGCCATTTCCTAATGAATTTACATTGAAATGAAATGAAGAATTGGGGGCATTGATTCGTAGCACTAATGAAGACTATAAAAACTTTGGTCAGGGAAAGTCAGGGAATTTTTTTTCCAAAAAAAAGTGGTCACCATGTGTTTGATATTTTTTTTTTATTCTCGAAAAAAAAAACAAACGAAAATTTCACTCATTCGACTGTGATTTCAGTTATTATATCCAAATTTTGACTGCCGGGTGAGAAATTAAATTTTCAGGGAAAATTTATCGATTTTGAGCAAATGAACGTCGTTATTGGATTTCGTTTTCAATTTATTTGTTTTTTTTTTTTTTTCAGGAAGAATATCCAAACACAGAGCGTGAAAATTTTACAATTTATTGTTTAAAAATTTGTTTATTTATCATTTATAAAGTGATACATTTCTTTACTTTTTTTGTTTTCAATTTAAATGTTCTTTGGTACAATGAATATCGAACGCAAAATGAAATTGAATCAGTGAAGAGAAAAAATTACTCCAAAAAGGAACCTGTCCATTTATCAGCAATATAAAATTCGAATTTCCATTTTTTTGTTTTGTCATTACATCGTTTTGTTTTGTTTTGGTTTTTTCGTATTTTTGTCTTTGCAATTACCGATGACACGGAAAAAAAATGGATTAATTCCAATAAAATAAAATCAAAGTTGAATCTCTGACGAAAAAAAAAAAACGAAAAATTCACTCATTCAGCTATGATTTCAGTTATTCTATCCAAATTTTGCCTGCCCGGTGAGAAATTAAATTTTCAGGGAAAATTTATTGATTTTGAGCAAAGAAACGTCGTTATTGGATTTCAAGAATATTCAAACAACACAGAGCGTGAAAATTTTACAATTTATCGTTTAAAAATTTGTTAATTTATCATTTATAAATTGATAAATTTCTTTACTTTTTTTGTTTTCAATTTAAATGTTCTTTGGTACAATGAATATGGAATGCAAAATGACATTGAATCAGTGAAGAGAAAAAATTACTCCAAAAAGGAAAATATCCATTTATCAGCAATATAAAATTCGAATTTCCATGGTATCGCTTTTTTTTTGTTTTGTCATTACATCGTTTTGTTTTGTTTTGGTTTTTTTTTTTTGGTATTTTTGTCTTTGCAATTACCGATGACACGGAGAAAAAAAAATCGATTAATTTCAATAAAATAAAATCAAAGTTGAATCTCTGACGAAAAAAAAAAAACGAAAATTTCACTCATTCAGCTATGATTTCAGTTATTCTATCCAAATTTTGCCTGCCCGATAAGAAATTAAATTTTGAGGGAAAATTTATTGATTTTGAGCAAAGAAACGTCGTTATTGGATTTCAAGAATATTCAAACAACGCAGCGTGAAAATTGTACAATTTATAGTTTAAAAATTTGTTTATCATTTATAAATTGCTGAATTTCTTTACTTTTTTTGTTTCCAATTGAAATGTTCTTTGGTACAATGAATATCAAAAAGTGAAGAGAAAAAAATTACTCCAAAAAGGAAAATATCCATTTATCAGCAATATAAAATTCGAATTTCCATTTTTTTGTTTTGTCATTACATCGTTTTGTTTTGTTTTGGTTTTTTCGTATTTTTGTCTTTGCAATTACCGATGACACGGAAAAAAAATGGATTAATTCCAATAAAATAAAATCAAAGTTGAATCTCTGACGAAAAAAAAAAACGAAAATTTCACTCATTCAGCTATGATTTCAGTTATTCCATCCAAATTTTGCCTGCCCGGTGAGAAATTAAATTTTCAGGGAAAATTTATTGATTTTGAGTAAAGAAACATCGTTATTGGATTTCAAGAATATTCAAACAACGCAGCGCAAAAATTGTACAATTTATAGTTTAAAAATTTGTTTATCATTTATAAATTGCTGAATTTCTTTACTTTTTTTGTTTCCAATTGAAATGTTCTTTGGTACAATGAAAATCAAAAAGTGAAGAGAAAAAAATTACTCCAAAAAGGAAAATATCCATTTATCAGCAATATAAAATTCGAATTTCCATGGTATCGCTTTTTTTTTGTTTTGTCATTACATCGTTTTGTTTTGTTTTGGTTTTTTTGGTATTTTTGTCTTTGCAATTACCGGATGACACGGAGAGAAAAAAATCGATTTCCAATAAAATAAAATCAAAGTTGAATCTATGACGAGATATAAACTCACCTGAGCCAATTCATTTTCCATTCGTCGACAAGCCTGCACGGTGTCATCGATTTTTCGCGCGAGAGCCATGTCCAGACGATCAGCCTGTGCTCGGAGATCGCCCACGGACTTTTCGTACGTATCGTGCAAATTCGAGCGTAAAATTCTCGATCTCTGCAGGGCTGTCTGACTCATCGCAATGGCTTCTTTGCAATAGTGCTCGTAACTACCCGGTGTAGATTGACTGCGAGAAGAGAGGATTAATTTTTTTCTCAATCATTGGACATTTTTTTTTCTCCCCTATACATCCATCTTCAACAACGAATTTTTTATTTTTTCTAGTAATTTTTATTTCAATAGGACAAACCATATCAGTCTCTTATAACGAAGATTTATGTTATAGCTTTGATTTTATTCTGAGAAAAAAAGAAAAAATTTACACCGATGCAGGTAATTTTATATTTTGAAAAAAAAATAATCAAGAACCACATACCGGCCATTTGGACAGTCAAAATCATTTTTAAGGCAATTGTCTCGTTCGATATTTAAAAAAATTTTATTTTTTATTACAAAATTTAGTCAGCCAGTTTGAATACTTCTCTCTTATTGCTTCCTCATGAAGAAAGCTTTTTCATGAAAAAAAAAATTCGAGACATTTTAAATATTCGAGAAATCACATTTAGAAAAAATGTCAAAGAGTAATATCTCGAGAACGCCTTGAGCAATCGTGCCACAATTTTTCACAAAAGTAGGCGAGTACACCCCCATAGTTTGTTACAATTTATGTCGAGATTGATAAAAAATTTCATATTTTATAAAAGTTTTAATTTTAAAAAAAGTCTCTCTCTAATTTTAAAATTTTAAATTTTAAAATTTAATAATTTTAAAATTTTAAATTTTAAAATTAATTTAAAAATTAAAAAAAAATTAATTTAAAATTAATTAAAAAATTTTTTAAAATTTTAAATTTAATTTTAAATTTTAAAATTTAAAATTTTATAATTTTAAAAAGTCTCTCTCTCTAATTTAAAAAAAAGTCTCTCTAACTTTCGTAAATTTTTTAATTTTTTAATTTTTTAGCTATTGGGTCGAAATTTTTGAAAAAAACTTTGAATTCCTTGAATTTTTGAATTTTTATGAAACAATTAGATGTTTGCCATAAACTTTTGCGAATTTACAACTACCGAGCCAACACTCAACACATAAATAAGCTCGGAAAGAATATATTTTCGGCATTGAATTTAAAAATATTCGCCAAAGAGTTTAATATTTATTAAATTTTGAATTTATAAATTTTTCTTTTGAATTTTTGTTTTGAATTTTTATGGAAAATGACACGTTGCTCTGACTTTGATAAATTTGCTAATATCGAGCCGGCACTTGCCACAAAAAAAAATCCACAGAACACAAATGTTCGTTAAAACTTTATTTATGCTACAATGCCTCAAGATCCATTGACGATATGAGTAATGGTTATTTGTTCAACGATATTGATTTAGCCGAAAAGTTATGAACAAATTTTCTGCAGTTTTGATGCTGCAAACATTAAATTGCACTTTGAAACAACGTAAAAAATTTTGAATTATTGAAATCGAATCGAAAATCATGCAAATTTTAAACTTGCACATTGCTTTCTTGTTCATTTATCCCGACCAAAAAGCTTCCTCTACGAAGGAAGCCAAAATTTAAAACCTCATAAAGAGATAGAGAGCTTTGTGATCGAAATTAAATAATGAGGGAGCAATGTGCAAATTTTTTAAATTATATTAATTATTAATAATTTTAAAAAAAAATTTAAATGTCTCACTAATTTTTTCTAAATTATCATGGTCATCTTTTTTTGATTCTTTTTTTTCTAATTACAAAAAAACCCTGACATTTCAATACGTTTGTAATAATTTTTTTCAAGTTCTCTCATCGTAATCTCGAAAAAAAAAAAAAAAATAATAATAATTAAGAGACTCACTCTCCCGGCATTTGAACACTTCCGGCTTTCCACTCGAGGGTCGAGGAACTGCTGCTCAATGCTCGACAGGCAACGTCAATGTTCCAAGCATCCTTCTTGTCCGTCAGATCGATCTCCAAACGTTGCTTGGCATCTTTCAACTCTCGCAATTGCCCTTTAACTTGTTCAACGAGTCTCACGTACAAATTACCGATATCCGCGCAAACATCAAGTTCCTTGATAAGAAAAAAATTATAATTATTTAATTAAAAAAGAATGTCCGAAATATTTGTGAAATTTTTTCGTGAAATTAAAAAAATAAGAAAAAAAAAATTTTTTTATCCAAATCTCACATTGCTCAATTCGTCCTCGATCTCGTCACGAACGAGCTCGTGCTCCATTCGCAAGCATCTCACGCTTTTTACATCCTCGTCGATGGATCTTATCAAATCAAGCGCGTGAATACAGCGCGACAATCTTTTACGCTCGTTTTGTATTTCATTTATCTCGCACGTTAATTCACCGATATCACGCTGCAATTCGATCTTCCAACGTCCAACCAAACCGAGCCTCGATACCAGCCTATCGTTGTTGTCCTGCTGATCCCTGTCCGTTTGCGCGAATACTCGTTCCATGCAACGATGCGCGTTGAAAGCTGCGAGCCTGATTGCACATTTACTTAATGGAGTATCAAGTTGTGGGTGCGGGGGGATTTAAGAAAGGTTTTTCAATTTAAATAAACCTTGAAAAATTTATAAAATTCAATTAAAATATAAATTTTATAGAATTTTAATTTTTATCGGATTAGTTTTACGTTTAACGGAGTATTGGGCGATTTAGTTTTAAGTTTAACGAAGTATGGGGGCGATTTAAGACAGGTTTTTAAATTTAAATAAATCTTGAAAAATATATAAAATTCAATTAAAATAGAAATTTTGTAGAATTTTAATTTTTATCGGGTTAGGTTTAAGTTTAACGGAGTGCTAAGTTATGGGGGCGATTTAAAAAAGGTTTTAATTTCAATAAATATTGAAAAATTTATAAAATAAAAATTCAATTAAAATATAAATATTATGGAATTTTAATTTTTATCGGGTTAGATGTAAGTTTAACGGAGTATTAAGTTGTGGGGGCGATTTAAGAAAGGTTTTGAATTTAAATAAACCTTGAAAAATTTATAAAATTCAATTAAAATATAAATTTTATAGGATTTTAATTTTTATCGGGTTAGTTTTAAGTTTAACGGAGTATGGGGGCGATTTAAGAAAGGTTTTTAATTTACTAATTCTTGAAAAATATATAAAATTCAATTAAACAGAAATTTTGTAGAATTTTAATTTTTATCGGGTTAGGTTTAAGTTTAACGGAGTATTAAGTTGTGGAGAGCGATTTAAGAAAGGTTTTTAATTTAATAAACATTGAAAAAATTTATAAAATTCAATTAAAATTAAAATTTTATAATTTTAATTTCTATCGGGTTAGGTGTAAGTTTAACGGAGTATTAAGTTGTGGGGGCGATTTAAGAAAGGTTTTGAATTTAAATAAACCTTGAAAAATTTATAGAATTCAATTAAAATATAAATTTTATATAGGATTTTAATTTTTATCGGGTTAGTTTTAAGTTTAACGGAATATTGGGCGATTTAGTTTTAAGTTTAACGGAGTATGGGGGCGATTTAAGAAAGGTTTTTAATTTACTAATTCTTGAAAAATATATAAAATTCAATTAAACAGAAATTTTGTAGAATTTTAATTTTTATCGGGTTAGGTTTAAGTTTAACGGAGTATTAAGTTGTGGAGAGCGATTTAAGAAAGTTTTTTAATTTAATAAATATTAAAAAAATTTATAAAATTGAATTAAAATAGAAATTTTATCATTTTAATTTCTATCGGGTCAGGTTTAAGTTTAACGGAGTGCTAAGTTATGGGGGTCGATTTAAAAAAGGTTTCAATTTAAATAAATCTTGAAAAATTTATAAAATAAAAATTCAATTGAAATATAAATTTTATAGAATTTTAATTTTTATCGGGTTAGGTTTAAGTTTAACGGAGTATCAAGTTGTGGGGGCGATTTAAAAAAGGTTTTGAATTTAAATGAATCTTGAAAAATTTATAAAATTCAATTAAAATAGAAATTTCATAGAATATTAATTTTTATAGGGTTAGGTTTAAGTTAAACGGAGCGTTAAGTTGTGGGAGCAATTTAAGAAAGGTTTTTTGATATAAGTAAAATTTTAAAAATTTACAAAATTCAATTAAAATAGAAATTTTGTAGAATTTTAATTTTTATCGGGTTAGGTTTAAGTTTAACGGAGTATTAAATTGTGAAGGCGATTTCAGAAAGGTTTTTAATTTAAATAAATCTTGAAAAATTTATAAAATTCAATTAAATAGAAATTTTGTAAAATTTTAATTTTTATCTGGTTAGGTTTAAGTTCAACGGAGTGCTAAGTTATGGGGGCGATTTCAAAAAAGGTTTTTAATTTAAATAAATCTTGAAAAATTCATAAATTTGCACAACTTAATACGTAAATTATAAGATTGCACAACTTAAAACATAAAAAGTCATTTTTTTTGGACGTCTATCTTTAAATGGATGAATTTTTTGATTTTTTTTCTCTTCGATAATGAAAAGTCGATATAACTGCTTGCTGAGGCTTACGCGAGATCTTAAATTCGCGAAAATACATAAATACACGAAAATGTAATAATCTTTGTTGTTGCAAAATTATATTTAATGAAAATAAAATATAAATAAGGCATTTATTTCATATATAAAATATGTATGATATATAAATTAAATAAACAATATTACGAACCTTTCGCTATTTACACTTTCACGCGAATCCCCAAAGACTCCATCGTAGTGATGACGCCATTCAGGAACACTGTATCGTGTTTTCGTGAGCTTTTCCACCGCTGGTCTCGATCCCGTCAAATCAGCAAGATTCGCCCAATATTCGATCGGTGTTGTACCATTTTTCACGGAAGGAAATGGTCCCAATGGTCCGGGACAGCTATCATCGGATCGTCGATCAAGAGTTTCGCCAATTTTTCCAGAATTTTCATCGACCCCATGACCAGTCTGTCGACTCGGTGGATAAATTTTTCGAGCCGAACATTCCCCAAGTTTTTCGGGACAGCATCGAATCTGTTGAGATTCTTGCGGGGAATGTTCTTGAAATTTTTTTACAACGCGTTCTTCGATCGGTGGAACGACATCCGTACATTTTACGGATCTTTGCTTTTCCACCAATTGCGTTTCTTGAGAATTCGTGGGCTCTGGCATTTTTTTTTTTTTCTTTTTTTAATAAACTATATAAAAATTCGAAGGATTCGTTTTTTTTTTGTAAATAAATTGCGCGTAAGAAAAAATTGTATTTCGGCTGTGTGTGTGTGTCCTATAAAAAGCTCCCTTTTGACAGTGACAGATGAAGGCAGTTTAAAAATAAATAACGATCGTTGGTTCTGTATGGTATAACACGCTAAGAGTTTGTCTCGGGTGATTTTATTATTTTTATTTAAGCTAAAAAAAAGGGGGCTGTAGACAAAAAAAAACATTCACAATAGAAAAACTGAAATGTACGAAGAAAAAAAATATATATATATGTATAAAAGAAGCTGAAAAAGGATTAAATGTAAAGTGGAAGGGATCGGGAGTTTGGATTTCACGCGTGGCCGGAAAGCTCCTGGGCCGAGGGATAAAAAGAGCGCAACAATTGTCCCCGATCTCTGTCCACGTATAACGATTTCTTTTTCACCGCTATTTCACGTTCCAGATCGCTTCTCGTTTTTACCAAACCCGCCTGTGCATCCTCAGCCTCTCTCAATTGTCTTGCCATCGTTGAGAGATTCTCACCCAGTAATTTCACCTCCTCAATCAAACTGTGATGAAATTAAAAAAAAAAAATCATCGGTCCAGTTTTATTTTCCCGAAAGTTCGACGATAAATTATCGATCAATTGGTACGCAGTGTTTTTGCAGCGGGGTTGGGTAAAATTATAATTAAAAATTATCAGAGCTCGGCAGTGCTTCAAGTACCCGTTACTTTCGATGTACTGGAAGTACAAAGTACTTAAAAATTATTTCAAGTATTTTAATTAAAGTTCCAAGTACTCGACCTGTACTTCAAGTATTTGCACTTAAATTTTCAAATACATGTAATTTACTTGAAGTATTTTCAATTAAAATTTCAAGTACTTTTCTTTACTTCAAGTACTTTTTCAAGTACAAAGTATAAAGTACTCTTGAATACGTCTTGTTATTGGTTGCATGATTATATAATTGTTGTCTTTATTATATAATTGATTATGCCTTTGATTATATAATTGAGGAATGTTCTGCGTCATCTTTGGTTAAGATTAAGGTAGTTACGGTGTCATTGTCAATGCATGACTCCGTTTTTACCAATTCGTTTATTATATTCATTATTTTTTCTTTTTCAAACCTGAAGCTAAATAAATCATCAATGCGATTTTTTCAATTATTTTTCATTCTTCGTTTCAATGTTTCTGTTCCAATCTGTCTACGTGAATTGCACAATGTGAAAATATTTTTTGATACAAAAAGTACTCGAATCAAAATCAAATGAGTTTAAACAGTACGCAAGAAATCAAATATAAAAGTACTAGAACTTACGAGTTGTATACCTGAAAACTTGAAAAGTATTTGATACTCGATACTTGACGTGTTTCAAAGTACTTTATACCTCAAGTACTTCAAATATTTACTACTTAAAGTACAGAGTACTTGAAGTACTTGGTAATTCAAGTACTTGAAGTACTTGGTACCCACAAGTACTTGAAGTACTTGAGTACTTGAAGTACTTGAAGTACTTGAGTACTTGAAGTACTTGAGTACTCAGTAATTGAAGTACTTGGTACCCCAAGTACTTGAAGTACTTGAGGTACTTGGTACTTGAAATACACGAGTACTTCAAGTACTTTATGATTTGTACTTGAAGTACTTTCCGGTACTTTGACCAGCTCTGAAAATTATCAATCACAAATCACTCGAAGTAATTGCAATAAAATTTCATTCGATTAAAATTACTATTAGTAATTTTAATTACAATTTGAATGATTGCAATTAATTTTTTTTTTTTTTTCAAATACAATTAGTTCGAGCAACGTTAATAATTGTTTTTTTTTTTTTTCATTTCATTACAATTACTTCGTATTAATGTGATTAAAGTTTTTTTAAAAATTACGAGATACCTCGAAGAATTCGATAATTTAGAAATTACGATAATCTCATGCTAAAATCGAGGCAACAATCGATATGAATTCCTTGACTCGATGCATACCCATATTGAGGAACATCGCGACAACTCTCGACGTTGCGACGAGCGAGACGATTGTCCAGGCGCGTTTGAGCAACTTTCAAAGCATCTTTTACTCTCTTTGTTGACCTGCGCAACTCCTCGATGAGCTCCTCAGTGCTGGACAACTGTGATAAGCACTGAGGAAAAAAAGGATCGAGCATTGGTTTTTTTTTTCTTCCTTTTTTTTTAATAGCACACACATTCTTATGACTTTTTATCGGCATTTTTTTAAAATCAAAATATAAATTATCAAAATTTGACATTTCTTGTTTCAATTTTTTTATCGATCGATCGATTCTTTCACGATTTCACATCGAGTCAAGAGACGCAATTTTTTTTTTACCCTTATTAATTCAGCCTCGAATTCCTGGCAAATTTCTTCGGTGATATGAATCTTTTCCGCCAGTGCTGTATCGACCCTCATGGCCTGAGATCGAAGATCACTGATGGAATTTAAATATATCGAGTCCACGGTCGATCTCAGATCGACCGATTTTTGTCGTACCGTATTACCCGAATCCAGAGATTCTTTCGTAAAACGATCGTATCCAGCGGGAGTCGATTGACTTTCAGCGAAAAAAAATAATAATAAAACACGAGCATGAAAATTTTTGTTAAAAGTTTACGGTCATCGATTAAATTAAATCATTTTAATAATCGTTTACACGAATAGATTTTTCTTAATCGTCTTCATCGTCTTTGATTGATAATTCGATGAAATGAGCGAAAAAAGAAAAGAAGTTGTAATTACTCTGCCGGAACTCTCGTGGCTCCAGCTTTTAACATGATCAACGGTGAGTCATTGGTCAATCCAATGCAATCACTATCGATCCCGTAAGCATCATTTTTATCCGTAAAATCAAATTCCATTCTCGACTTTGCGGTTTTTAACTCGACAAGCTGCGTCTCGATTTGTTCGCGCGTTCTCACGAGACTGTCGCGTATTTCGGAGCAAAGAGCCACTTCCTGATGACACAGTATAATTCGTCAAATGAAATTTGCATAATTCGATTTAGTGCGCCCGCAGCGGGGCGTAATACCCCGCCGGTATACATATATATATATATATATATATATATATATATATATATATATATATATATATATATATATATATGTATATACCGAGTGAATAAATTTCAACCTTGACGAGCTCATTCTCGACGGGATCGCGCACGAGATCGGGCTCGAGACGACACGATCGTAGCTGCAAAAAATCACCGGCTATCGATTCGGGTATCGTCAGCACCGAGAGTGACTGTTTAACACGACGACGCTCGCCCTCCAATAGCTCGATCTCGTCGTTAATCTCGATCAGACCCCGTTCCAATTCATTTTTCAATCCGTAAACGACACTCGCGCGTTCCCTCAAACGATCACGATTTTCCGACTGATTGCCATCCGTTTCTTTGTAAATTTTTGCATTTTTCTCTCTCGATCTACCGGCCACCGATCTGTGCGAACGTTCGCGTTAATTTAACAAACGAAAAAAAAAAAAAACGTTCTCTCCCTTTCGAATATTCGAATGCGAATAAAACGATCAACTTTGCATTTTCATAAATATTTAAAAAAAAAAAAGAAGCTTCAATTTTGTGAGAATTGCTTTCGAAGAATTCAATGACAGAGTCAGAAATATTCAAAATAAAAAAAAAATAAAATCATGCTTGGGAAAAAAAAATGTCTGAATGGATTTTTCAATCGAGAATGATTTTTGGCAATCGGAGTAAAATTTGGCATACATCGGGTCTACATATTCACCACAAATATTGGGAATTGAGCAACGAAATTTTGAATTCAAAAAGCACGTGCTATTTTTGCTTGAACGATTTTTTACGTAAAATTTAGTAAAAATTTAAGAAAATACGTCTACCGAATAAAAGATAAGCATTCAATGCTGAAAAGTATTATTAATATTTTGGACGGATATTGGATTGCTTACTCGAGTTAATTACGAAAAGATTTAAAAAAAAAAATGAATCTCATATCCTTGTACGAATTTAGTGTCACTTTGATGCATCATTAAAAAATCAATCCACACCCCCTGAAAGCGTTAAAAGTAGGAATGAATGAATAAATTTGTATCCTACTGAGCCTCGGCGATGCTGACGCTCGAATGATCGAAAAAAGTTCGATTGCGAGCTCTCCACTGAGCCGGACTGTATCTCGTGATCGAGTAACGATCGACAACCGGTCGTACTCCGGTTATTCCAGCCGTTGGACTGTAACTGACTCGACCGGTCGCCCATGGACCTATAGGACCCATGGGACCTTCGGGTTTCGACGGTAGATCATCTCCGGGCTGAGGCCAATACGGCGGAGCTTTTTCACCATCGCCCGATTGTTCTTTCAACGCATTGCTCATCGGGCAAGGCTGATCCTTTCGTCATACAAATTAACGTGCAAACTAATGTTTTATAGGAGCTCTGAGCTCGACACGTTTCGTCGTTTTACTCACCGAAAACTTTCGTGAACTTTGGAAATGGCACGGTTCGATCTGAGGATTTCTCTTTTCATCCCCATAATCGCTAGCGTTGCTACGATAATTTCCAGCCCTTGTCGGATTCGTGATCGCGCATCTCTCATCGAGACAAGCTCGTTCCAACATTTTTTTTTTTTATTTTTCACGATATCTTCGATCACAAGCGATTTATACAAGATCGAAAAAATGTTTGAGGCATAAAACCTTTCGTCAGACTGAATTCTTCGTCGTCAACTCTTCGATCGACGCAAACAAACTCTCCCTACTCCGAATGTACTAGCACACTGGTTAGGAAATACGAGGGAGAGTGCGAGAGAGAGAGAGAGAGAGAGAGAGTTAGGGAGACGTTACCAAGGTGGCGTATAGCACCTGGACAATGTTAAACAGCGAGTCTTATCGATCGTGTCTGATATTCGAAAAGCACACGATAAGGAAAAACCCTTTCGTCACGAAGAATTTTTGTCCAATTAACCCCTGACACGCGCGGTTATCCAACCTCCACACGTGTTGTTGTTTTTTTTTTTTTTTTTTGACACATCGATACTATCTCCTAACTTTTCATTGTTTTGTATCTCACTTTAGGGTAAAAAATTCTGCACAAGTCTGTCCATTGATTCGTTCCATCCGTGACTCAAATATCTCGAGCTTCCGGTTCAAAGAGGAGAAAAATATTTACACGGGGCTATCATTTTTACCAATTTTGACAAACTTGCCCTTTTCAGCGATTTTTTTTATGAAATAATTTAATCGCAGCTCGACAAATATCTAACGATATCATTGTAAAACTAATCTGCAGAACGCACAATATATAGTCACATGTTAACAATAATTATCTTCATATAACAATTCAGTTGAACTTTTTTTAATGTCTCCCTCGTCTCTCTCTTTCTTTCTCTCTCTCTCTCTCTCTCTCTCTCTGATCTTTCCCGAAGCGTGCTATTTCGTTGTAGTCACGATTGTTGGATTTAAACTCGGTTAAACCAAAAACGGTAGTTGGACAGAAACCTCGGGTATCCAAATCCTTTGGTAGCGTTGTGGGAGTCTCGTATAGTTGTATAGAGATATCCGGTGGTCGTAGAGGATACGAAGCGTGCCTGACAGGGTGGTCAGGAGGCCTCGTACAGTTTGTTCAAGCGAACGAAGAGGCTCAACAGAATACACACACACACATACACACCTCCTCATTTCTCTATATGTGTCCCGTTGGACCCTTCAAACCATCCCTCTCTCCATCTCTCTCTCTCTCTCTCTCTCTCTCTCTCTCTCTCTCTCTCTCTCTCTCTCTGCCTTCATCTCAAATGCCCGAGTGATTCGGGGATGACCCATCGTCACCCGACGACGGACGTGTGGTCCGTCGTCGTTGGCAAGCGCGGTTCACCGCTTCTCGGCTACACGATGAAATCGAAGAGCAAACTCGACTCACGGTCCTGCACGCGACACTCGAGCTAGGCGAGGAGCGTGAGATGAATCAAGGGATGAACCAGAACGTTACGCGAATTTTTCCAACCGATTAGCGGCTCGATAATTCTACCGCTATCAAAATACAATTATCAATAGCCATTTTTGTTTATTTTTTATTTTCTAAAGAACATATAACGAACAGATATGGCTAAATAATAAACTGCCCCACACGGACTGTTTCAAAAAATGCTTTTCATCCTTGAAAAGGCTGTTTAATGTTTTTTTTTTTCTTTTGCCAGAATGTTTGCGTTCAATTATTCGATTTGATCATGCATGTATCATAGTGCTTCATGAAAATCGTGTCTTCGGTGCTTTTGATGGTGCGAGAGGGGGTTGAGAGAGGCTACGGATTTATAGAGCCAAAGCAGACGTACATACTATTTACGGGCTCGCAAGAATCGCTCTACCATTTCTGGGATTACATTCACGAACTTAAAAGCCCACTGAGGGCGCTGCAAAAGCTCCGTGACGCTCGCAAGCCTCCGGGGGGGGGGGGGGGGGGTTGCAGAACGAAAGAGGATTCCGCGCGTCTTCGCGGCAGACTGCGAGCTCGTTGTACCGTGTGTAGCACTGTATACCAAAGTTGTTGAATCGTGTAAAGGCAGTTTTATGATGCGTGCAGAGCTTAATATACTTTAGGGGCGCATTTTACCCTCGTCCCGTCATTCATTTCAACTTTCACCTTTTCCCCCGATAATGAATGGTTTTGCCGCTTAACACGCGTCTTACGGAAAAATATAACATCAAAATTTGGAATTTGTAAAACAAAAAAGCACCCGAATATTTGGCTGTCGTTGAAGCCGTTTGAACTGCGTTATCTCTTAAAATATTCGAATATTGACATTCGCGGACATGTTAGCAAAATTTCGTCCACAGACCCCTCGTATAAGTCTCGTATCTTCTCTCCGGTCATCAGGGAACGACTTTTTGCCGGACCCGTTGTACGAAATCGCGAATCTCTTCAAGTATCCCTATCACCTATTCATCCCTACAAGAATCGCGTCTCGTGTTTTCTCTCGGACCTTATACTCCCCTTGAGTTGTCGTTCTCTCGAAAAACCAAAACAATCGAAACATAAAAATTTTATCCGCCAACGGACCAGCTTTTGTCGTCAAATTACCTCCTGGTGTGCTCGTCAATGAAAGCGGAAACACATCCGTTGAAACATCGCAGAAGTGTCTCTCATCATCATCCCCCCCCCCCCCATGTATTGTATGCATCCTCTTTCCACATGGAGCGAACAATTTCACCTCGACATTTTCAACAGCAGAATTCCAAGAGGATTGCACAATATTTCCGAGCTATATATAGTCCAGGTCGACAGATGAGAATCCGATGGAGTTTGGGGTAATGTGGTGTTTGTATGTACATGTATAAGCTTCGCGGCATCAGAGTATGCGGCAATATAGTATAGATACAAAAGCGCAGTAGTGGAAAACAGCGGATAGAGGCAACGTCCACGGCGCATATCACTCGGGGCACGCAAGGGTTGGGAAATGGGCGTGGTGAGAAGCTCTTCAACCCTCATGGTGAAAGCTCACGCCCATCGACCCTCGGACGAACGTACCGCAAGCGTACGTTGCAAATTTAGAGGATGGATTCGACCAATGACATAGTTGTACTCTTGATATAGCGATAGTACCCGGTTTATGTAATACCAAGAACGATAGAAAGAGAGAGAGAGAGAGAGAGAGAGAGAGGGATAGAGTCAGCTGACAACGTGGCCTCGACGAGAGAGCCGCCTTCACCAGCCCCGATACCTCGCTGGCTAACTAGCACCAGCGTTGTACATAGAAAACCTCCCCTGTGCGTGCGTATAGCGCGGTTCTCCATGACGAGAAATAGCGCGGCAGCCACTCAGCCAGCAAGTCCGAGGATAGAGCGAAAAGCAGAACGGGAACAGATAGTATGCGTGCATGTGTGTATGAGAGAGCGATGCAATCTGATATGTGTATTGGTGAGAACCAAGCCGAGGCTTCTACCACCCTCGCAAATCATCCCCGCTGCCATATCTACTGTATGTATACAAGACTGAGTGGAACGGAACATCGCTTCGAGATCGGCCGAGTTCCACCTGGATCATGAAGAGTATTCTCTCTCTCTCTCTCTCTCTCTCTCTCTCTCTCTCTCTCTCTCTCTCTCTCTCTATCTATCTGTCTGTGCTCTACGGTAAAACAACCCTCTTCATCCCTTCCCGATTCAGCCTCTTCCTCCGCAGTGTGCTGTACCACCCCACCATCGGCATCACCGCCATCCCCGCTATCCCGTATTATACCAACCAGCCAGCCAGCCACGAAGGTGTTACGCCAGCAAGAGAGAGAGTTACGTTCGTAGCCTCGTCCTCCGGTGTCATGCGTTGCACCAACACACGGGCAATGCTCGTGAGTGACCCCTCCGTGTCACCCCTCTCGTCGTGTATGCGTGGTCGAAGCTTTTCCACATTTACCATCTCACTCCCCGAATACCAGCCAGCGCCAACAACTTCATGCCCCCCACGGTTGGCCAATCCACCGCGTGAACAGTTTCTCCGACCCACGTAAAATTCTGCACACAAGCACGTCATCAAACTTCACCAACATTCACCATCCTTATTATTCGCCTTTTGCCTCGTTCCTTCCTCCATTATCCCCCCTGTCGTCGTACCACATTCTCCCCAACCCGAGCCGTACACGCGATTCTTCTGGACCCACCGGTTACGACAACGAGATCTGTATATATATATATATATACAGCAGCAACGAGTCGAAATCTAGAGCTGAAACGTGTGCCCACCTTCTTTTTCTCTCGCACCCGTGAACAACACGAGCCACGCCAACGAGCCAAACGGGAGGTGGGTGTGCGGCGAACGCTCGAAACGTCAAGACATCCCCGGAGCAAGGTCGAAACGAGCCGGGGGAATCGTCGAACCACCGACCGAGTGCTCGGAGTCAGAATCCGTGCACGGAGTCGCCGTCAACGAGCTGCGTAACGCGCGGTTATAACGGAATAACGTTGAAACGTCAAGAACTGGGGATGTTCGACTTTTGAGCCGATTCGGAGGATGGGCACAGGTCAGTGGGATTCAATTTTTGATTTTTTTTTGTTTGTTTTCGTTTCGTTTCGTTTCGTGCGTCATTCGTTCGGTGCTTCTTGTGTTATAATTTACCCAGTTTTTCTAGTGCCAGAGACTATGTGTGGGGGGGGGGGGGGGGGGGGAATTAGAATTGTGTGCAAGTTTGCGACGAAATTGTGTCGAATGGATTGCATGATTCGATATGATATGGCTGCTTCGTCTTGAGGGTAACAGATTTCTGTTAAGAGTGACTTTTTTGGGTGAACGAGGTTCTTCTTATTACTTTTTTTTAAATGAATGTACAGGGTTGATCCGTCGATAGAATTTGTCAATCCTTGAAAGGACTGGAGTTTTTATAAGTGCGAAATTGTAATTTAAAAAAATTGAATCGATGCACCGTTGATATGAAATTATAGCTGCTCTCTGGTCAATTGTGGCACACTTGAAGGGTAATTATTCATCGTTGAATGGAGTTGTTCTACCACTGGAACATCACTCGTTCACAATGGACATTTTTTTGCAATTTTTTATTATATTGTCAAATTGTTTTGAATAAAAGGGCTATAATTTTGGTCGCTAGGGATGAATTTATAAGCCAGTACGGGATTTAACGGAGAACAGTGTTGATCTTGACGGGTTTAGGGCCCGTTGGTACAAGCGCCAATGAGATCGGAGAGGGTGCGAGTGATCTTCGCCGCGAAAGGGGACGAAGAAGTCTCTCTCTCTCTCCGGGTTGGCTTAGGCACAGCCGTGTGTTTTTCTTGCCGCGGATCATTAGGACGATTAGGGCTGCCGCGAAAGGGAGAGAACAGATTAGTCCACCGTTCTCAGATACTCGTCGGGACGCGTAATTTCTTACAGTGTCGATGTTTTTTTTTATTTGAGCCAAGCATTTAAGTTCTCTCCTCTGTTTTTACTTAATTCAATTCACTCTGACGTTCATTCGAATTTCTGATTGCTTCGAGACTCGTGACTGTCGTATTTTCACCCTTCCGAATAATTTCGACGGTGATTTTTATTTTTCCTTTTTTTAAAAAATCCTGACTCATATTGGCTTGATAATCTCGTGAATTTTCTAGACCGAAAGAAAAAAAAAAAAAAAAATCAAACGGTATTTCTGTTCAAGGAGACCGACTGCTTGATATTCCCTGCAAGGTATGCGATGACCGTAGTTCTGGAAAACACTACGGGATCTACAGTTGCGACGGTGAGTTTATGTGGCATATTCGCAATGAAAAATTCATCAAGTTTTGCCAAAAGTTTCATTCGATCTTTCGTCGTTGCTGTTTCGAAAACTTTCCCAACCAAAGAACTACACTTTGAGGAAATTTTCGCGGGCTTGATTCACCGATGACTGATGAGCTTTCTTGCAGATAACATTTTCCTTCGACACTATTCTCATTATAGAATCGAACGGAACTCTAAGGCATCCATCGCGAATCTCCATAGAGATTCGCGTTGTTTTAATTAATATCATTGCTCGATGAAAATTATTTCGCATAAGTTTTGATTTTTTTAGTATCTACGAATGGTCCTGGTGTAAAAAAAATGGCCACTATTATAATAGCGTTTTTATACAATTTCGTATGGTTTTTATTTTTTTCTTTTTGCATCCTAACCTCAGCTAATGCCACTCTGGTGATTTTTCTGAAGTCTTCGATACATTCGAGGATACTCTTCGAGACAAATAAAAAAAATAGGCTTCCTCGAAAAATAAAATAAAGTTTCCCTGTATCGTACGCTGCCTCCGCCAAAATAAATTCATCGAACAGCCTTTGATTTGTCTGTGTCCTCTCGTCGCAGGCTGTTCTGGTTTCTTCAAGCGGAGTATTCACAGCAAGCGCAAATACACCTGCAAAGCCCATGGGGCTATGACAGGCCATTGTCCAATCGACAAGATCCACAGAAATCAGTGTCGCGCTTGTCGTCTCAACAAGTGCTTTCACGTCGGTATGAACAGAGACGGTAAGTAACTCACATATCGTTATTGACGAAAAAGAAAAGAAAAAAAAAAAAAAAACGAAATTTCAAACATCGGAGACGCTCTTAACGAAAAGTTCTCAACGAACTTTACGACATTTTCTACCGAGCATCTTAGTAATCGCGAAACTTTATATATCACGTTTAATATATAATATTCTCGATTCTCGAAGAACCCGGGGATCATGTAGCCCCTCTCAATTTCAAATCCTATTAATTTTGGCCTTCCACGCTTCGGCTCACACTCGCCTCACTCCTTCAACCCTTTCGGCTCGAAGGGTGAAGGAGTCCGAAATCGAATTGATCTGTATATATATATATATATATACCAAGTCTTCGGTTAAGAGCATTCGATGGGAAAGTCTCTCTTTCATCAATTATTCCTCGCGGCTTTCCACCCTCGTGGAAAGTGGTCTTTTGATGCTCGATCAAAAAAAAAAACCACCTTCAACATATTTCCATCCACACAGGATTCATAACGTTCGTCAAATAGAAAATTACCCCCGAGAATATTATCATCTCCGGCACAGTATAACTTTCCACAAACATGCCCAGACATTCCATCTTTCTATAGTAGTAGTAGTAGTAAGTTTTACTTGCATAGCCTTTTCGGCTTTTTACAACACTTTCATTCACTATATCACTATTACACTGGGCCCACTATTTTTAGTTTTTTCTGTTCATTTACGGAACTATTTTTCTCTCTCGATTTTTGCAACCTCATTGCTATTGGCCCAGTGTACTTGTGAGAACCTACAATTTAAGGTGGGTTTCGAACCACCGAGCTCGCAGAAAAAGCATCTGGAAAAATCCATTGGTGCCGGCCGCGGGATCGAACCCTGTGGCCGCCTGCGTGGCAGTCCAGAGTCGGACCAACTGGGCCACTGCTCGCTCCATCTTTCTATAGTATAATTGAGATGATTCCTTCGTCTTTTTCTTCATCCGTACAAATTATGATCTCACTGTGAGTTCGAAAAATCACCGCGTCATCCTAGCTTGCTCGTTTTACCTGTGACGTCTTTGCTCCTGTACACACGCTGTCGTATCAATTTTCGATTTACCGCATCATGGCTGGTGTATCTTTTCTATTATACCTCATCTCCGTCATCCTTCTTTGCCAGCTCGCCTGGGACTTGCATAGAAGAATGTGAGCGCAGCGTGTGGAAAGGGAAAAGAGGAGAAGCCACCCTCGATTCGGGTTCATACAAAACCTATACACGTATATTATCTCTCTCTCTCTCTCTATATATATATATATACACCTTAGAGGTATAGCTGGGTATGGTGCTGGAATAAGAACGAAGGGTCATAGTACTGATGGTGGTAACGGCGGTGATGGTAGTGCCGCGGCGATGGTTGTACCAGAGAGGGTGGGATTGTGAGGCTGCCAGGGATTGGGGCGGGGCGCACGGAGAGACCGCTTGTCACGGATGAGGGTGTCGGGGGTGTTTAATGCAGGACGGGTGCTCCGGTTCCCAGCGGCCCGCGGGGTCCCTCACCAAACGCGAGTAAGAGAGGAGATTCAATTAGTGGCAGAGCTTCGTAACGTTAAGGGAGTCTGCACACGGGGAACGTGTATAGATAGTAGAGGAGACCGGAGAGAAACGAGAATCATGGAGCAGCGGAGGAAGGTGAAAGAAGCCGAGTGTGGCACGAGGGAACAAAATTTTCCCTCACTTTTGACGGAGCCCACAGGGCAAAAGCATTCGTCGAGTCGCTTCTCTGACGTCAATGATGTTAGATCATATAACATAAATCTATAGGGTTGAACAATGCGGCAATGCGGCCATTTACCTGCGCTGAATTAAATACTTGGTCGACATTGTACGCACCGTGTATGATAAAATTAATTATATTTCCCAAAGGTTAATCGACGACGAGAGAGACTCTTAGGGGACGCTCTCTTTGTTTGACAGATTTATCGTATCAAGAGAGGCTGACAAAGGCATTCGTTGTATTTGTTTATGATTTCTTTTTGTTTTGTTCTTTTTTTTTTTTTTTTTGAGGATCATCAAAAGACGTTGAAAGGATAAAATTAAGTTTAAGAAACTTTTGGACATTGATTTCTCTTTTCTTTTTCCACCGTTCACAGAATATTCCCCTGTGAGACAGTGGCTTTCTCAATTTTGGTAATCTTGTAGAGAAAAGTTTGCATATACGCATGCGAATTATGAGGAAAAGCAATATGCAACTTTTGTCCAACGTCTTTGGTCAATAAAAACCGAAATCCGGCGTTGATTGCTAACAAATTTGAGCCAGTACATTTACATGATTAATCATGGCTCAAACTTTCTACGTTGAATCGTTAAGTGGAAAAAAAACGATTTAGTTTTTTTTAATAAATGTTTACGAAGATGAAAGCTTCCATTATCGTACACTATAAAAAAATATCCTGAAATTTGAGATACAAAAATGATGAAACTTACAAACCCTGGTAATGAAATTGAAATTAATATAGAAAAACTTGAAATTTTATATGTAGCTCTCAGAATAAAAAAAAAAGTACTAAACTATCACTCAATATTAATATTTTTGTATTAAATTTGTAAGACTGTCTTGAAAATTCAAAAATTATCGTGAAAATTCAAAGACTATCTTGAAAATTCAAAAGCTATTTTGAAAATTCCAAGACTATCTTGAAAATTCAAAGACTGTCTTGCGAATAATTAAAACAAATTGTGAGTTCTTTGAGTTTTAAGTGACTGTGTTTGAAATTTCATTGCCGTAATTTTAAATTACAGCACGATGTATGAAGTTTACAAGAATTTGTTATGAAATTTAAAACATTTTAATTTGAAATTTTGCAATTATCTTAAAATTCAAATAAAAAAATACTAAATTCCTAACCCGTTTGAAAATTCCACACTGTAAAAAATATCCTGAAATTTAAGATGCAAAAAATGATGAAATTTACCTAATAATGAAATAATAAACCCTAATAATTGAAATAAATAAATAAAAACTTGAATTTTTATATAATGTAGCTTTCAGAATAAAAAAAAAGTACTGAATTTTCATTAACTATCACTCTATATTAATATATTTGTATTAAATTTGTAATATTATCTTGAAAATTCAAAAATTATCTTGAAAATTCAAATATTATCTTGAACATTCAAAGACTGTCTTGAAAATTCAAAACAAATTGTGAGTTCTTTGAGTTTTAAGTGACTGTGTTTGAAATTTCATTACCGTGATTTTAAATTACAGCACGATGTATGAAGTTTACAAGATTGTGCTATGAAATTTAAAAAATTTTAATTTGAAATTTCGCAATTATCTGAAAATTCAAATAAAAATCTAGCAAATTTAAAACCCGTTTGAAAATTCAAATAATAATGTCCCAAGTTGCAAACAAATTTGAAAATTCAACAGATCGGTTTCAAGATTCAAATACACTGTAAAAAATATCATTAAATTTAATAAAAAAATGCGTATGAAATTTACAAAGTGAGTATATGGAATTGAAATTAATATACCACCCATTGGAAAATTAGTAATTTCGCCTTAAAACCAATATATTTACATGGAAATTAAATTTTGTAATTTCTTCCAAAACCGACATGTTTGTACTACATAAAGGGCGAAACACGGGATCACCACCATCCCTTGAGTAGCTCCCAACATACAACTGATCAAGTGTTCTCTGGCGTGTCAAATACATTATATGAATTACGAAAGTTCATAAGCAATTGATAGAAAAATAAAATCCTATCTAGTAATCCGTGTAAGATTTTTTTTTTCAGTGTAACCCTCATATGATCTATATAACAACGACAAAATATACGTATAGAACCATTTTGCAAGAGATATTAATATTTAATATAATAGCGTATATTAATTTTCACATTAAAAATTTTGCATGTGCAATTTAATGTATTTTTTAAATATTAAATTTTATAATGGTTTTGAATTTTTTAAACTACGTATATTAATATTCAATCATTTAAATCGTTGAATTTTAATATACAAAAAGTATATGTTAATTGCTTCACACACTTTTTTATTAAATTTCAAACAGAAATTTTTAACAATGTATTTAAATATCTCGACAATTTTATGAATGGTTTTAAAATCTACAAAAGAAACAAAATAAAACAAATAATCGTACATTTTTATGCAATTCGCTTAACCGATTCAAAAAGTTGAAATTTCGCTATACCCGCGTATACGAAAGCTCTTAATGCGAAGGCTTTTTTTTTTTTTTGCAACGTAGGAAAAATGCCACGAAACTTTGCGTGGCTCGTGACCAGACAATTGGGCGACTGCAGTAGAAAAAGTTGATTATAGTCAGCCCTCGTTATAAGTCGAGTGAACAGAGCAGAATTTACTAAATTCACACGGGGTTTCTCGCGCGATGTGCAAGCCGCATAATGCGTAGGTGTCCGTTCGGTGATACGGACAGAGAGAGAAAGAGAGAGAGAGAGAGAGAGAGAGAGAGCAAGAGGAGCAACCACTTTTACACACCGTGTACAGAGAATTTATCTCTATCTCTTGCCTGGTTATTCGGGCTGCGCTTTGCCCACGGGGTGCAATTATCCTTTGCCCAACAAGCCCTCGAGCCTGCAACGCGGACTCTGATCATTCCGCGAATCCAAAATCGTCCTCGACGACGAGACCGCCCCCGCACACCATCAAATAAAGCTCGGGCTCAAAATTCCCTCAGCGATCCCTCCTATCCTTTAGATATATCGCCGACAACGAGACTCGTGTGTATATATATATAAAATTCTGGTTTGAGCTTCTCTCATCCTCCTGCTATACCCTTTCTTTCTCGCCCCGTATAGCGAGATACCCCGCAACAACGGTATATATTTCATGAAAATATGGTTTTAAACGAGACCGAAAGATTACCCGAAGGCTTACCACTCGGATTTGTATGATGGGCTCATCTGTGGTAGTTCTCGCGCCAGAAAGGTCGCGAACTTAAATACCAAAACGGTCCTCCAGATCTGCGCTTTTATCATTTGTAATGCTCTTTACGTTTTGTTATCCATGTTTTACTCAACCAGGCGATTATTTCTCAGTGATAATTCACCTCGGAGACACTTTTTGGTTCTATACTATCGTTTTTTGGTATACAGACGCATTTCTAAGCTTCTATATAGTAAGTATATACATGCTGCAAAATGCACCTCTGATATCGAACGATTCTTCGCACGTCATAAGGGTTGATGCCATAAGACCCTATGCATTTCAAGAGTATCTATGAGAATTTTTATCTCGTAAAGTAGGTGGTGAATCTCGTTGAAATTTTTCAGGTACACGGAGTACACCTTTACAAACACGCTGTTAAAATTTCAAGTCACTGTAACTTTTTTTAGGCTCGAGCAGAACCTCCTTAAGACTTGGATGCACATAATATTAAACATCAAAGCTGTAGGACTTTTTGTTTGGAAAACGTTTGCTCTTGAAACAAGAAAAAAATATAAAAAGTGACTGATTTGTCAAAGGGTACTCTGATTTCGTGCAATTATCCAAAAAGGTTCACTTGAATAATTGTTTTCAAGTTTCAGGTAGAGGGATTCATCAAAATATCTATAGCAGGTGATAATATAGGCGTTAGCAGAGAATTGTCAATTTTTATTTGACTATTTGACACCCAGATCAGATCCGATGTAGGTCTTAAGATAAATAAATAAAAAAATCCACGAGGATATCCGATTTTTTTATTTATCAAAATCCGTGATCTGAAAAATCTGACGCGATTGCATTTTTGGAACAAAAATTCGAAATTGGAGTTTAAAATATTCAAAACTGGCCCGAAACTAAAGAAAATTTTACAAGTGTTTTATCTCCCTTTTCATTTTCAACCAGAGTTTCAACACTTTGATTAAAGAAAGTACAAAATTCGTAACATTCTTTTCTGTGTGCGTGCGCCTGAGAATCACTGGTCGTATTTCCTACGAGCTACGAAATACGTTTTCGATCTTTTACTGCTCAGCGGTTTCTTAATTTTTTTTTTCCCCCGTGACATTGACGATGGCCTTTCAAAAAAAAATATAACAGTACCCATAATTCAGTCAATCCGAAAACATGATATTTTTCATGAAAATGTGAAAAAGAGTAAAGAAAATGAGGATTATATAGGAAAGCCCTTTTTTTGTCCAACTTTTTTACTTTTGCTATGTTACGGCATATATCGTTTGGAAAAACGCAATGGCAGATGGTGCGAAAAATCGCGAGGAATGAGAAAGAGAGGACGTAACGTATACCCGTATCATCCCTCTAATGTATCCGTAGTCGCGTTCTCTGCGGTATTGTCCTCGCCCATAACCATTTTCCTCTTACTCCCTCTATATATACCCCTCGCGAAAGGACTATCGTTGGTGGGTTCTTGCCCTCAAAATTTTCTCTCTCTCTCTCTCTCTTTCTTCCACCCCATTATACCATCGTCGACCTCTTACGCGAAAGTCCTAGGTATTAACGGCATTAGAGGGAGCCCGGGAATCCCACTGAGGGCTTCCGAGTGTCCTCTTTCTGCTCTCTTCCTGCGGAAACCGTGTAACCGTAACTACTTACCGCGAATTCAAAGTCCCCGCGCAGTCAGCCTTTTACATCGCCGTTTTGGCCCTTATTCTTCCGCCACACGTGACGAGTGCTTGCATAAATATTAATTTCTCGAGCCATATCTCTGGTCATTAGCGGCGAGAATTCAAAAATGGAAAGCAAACATGCAAAAAAAGAGAAGACACAAAATCGATCTGTGCGAACCGGATCCCGAGCAGAAATTTAATCAGGGAGAAATTCGGCCCTGATCAGGTTGCCACAATACCAAATCCGGCCCGGATCAGGCTAAATAACTCCGGCCCTGATCAGGGGTGTAACGCATTGGTAAATCCGGCCCTGATCAGGCGCCTCGTTCGGCCCTGATCAGGCGCCTCGTTCGGCCCTGATCAGGCGCTTCATCCGGCCCTGATAAAACGCCTTATCTGGACCTGATAAAGCCCGAGTAGAAATTTCGTCCGGCTATAGATATAATTATTTTTAAATTAGCAATTAGGAATGATCGATGAATGAATTTCAAGCTGTTACATTCCATTATTTTTGAAAACCCTGTAAATTAAAAAAAAAAAAAAAGTCATTGACCGGGATTTGATCCCACTACCCTCCAATCGACGAATTCAGCACTTTCGATTCTTAAATAATCATTTAAAAAAAAAATTTTTAATTTGGAGATTATTTTTTTTTACGAGTGTTTCCGGCTTCATAGTCCGGACGTTTTTCCGTCGAAATTAATTTTGAGCCTACCTAAGATTTTACCTGAGACCTACCTAACGACCTACCTAACGACTGACACGTTACCACTACGCTATTAGTTCCTTATTATTTGCTTGTATTTAAATGACATTAGTATATGAGTTCTGATGAAAAGTCGCTGTCTCAACGGGCTGGATAGAACAACGTGACTGCGTAAACACAATAATACACAGTAATTTTTTACATAAATAAGGCACTACGGATCAGGCAAGCCTTATCGATACGTGATCAGGCCCTTATCTGACACAAATAAGGCACGCCAGATCAGGCGTGTCTTCTTAATACCTGATCAGGTCCATATTTGACATAAATAAGGCACGCCTGATCAGGCACATCTTATTCATACCTGCTCAGGCCCTTATCTGGCATTAATAAGGCACGCCGGATCAGGCACCCCTTATTGATACCTGATCAGGCCCTGATGAATCATCAGGCAGCCTGAATGAATTTCTGCTCGGGATATAACTGACATTTCAATAGTGCCTCGTCGTATTCCGTATATATACGTGAATATAGAGCTTATACCCATATACATAGGACAGTATAATTAATCTGTTTGTGGATGAGAATTTTTGTTTTGTTTTTTTTTTTTAACATCATTTCAATTCTCGGCAAATCGATAAACCGTGTCAACCGGATAATCGAACGAGAGAACGAGTGAGAGATAGCTGATCATATATATATATCTCGTCGGGGGTTGAACGTTTCTATACTTCGTCGACAGGGCCAATATACTTTAATACTATCGAAAATTTGCCTCGCATCCCTCTCGATGTGTATCCCATTGCCCATTTTTTTTTTGTTTCCCCCCCCCCCCCAGCGTACGGTCAACATTCATCTGCAATGTACGCACAGGCTTCGAATCCACTCATCCACTTGCACACCAGAGTTCTCTCTATGCACACATCACCGACACATGTATATATATAAATGTGTGGATCGGTGTGTGCATAAAACGCGTTCGCAAACTTTGAGCGGTGACACGTTTCACGCTCAATCGGTCGTCTACCAACTTTTCATCCCTTTATCTCTCTCTCTCTCTCTCTCTCTTTCTCTCTCGATTTTGCCCTAGGACCGAAAAGCCCGGAAAGTTCCGGATCTCTTTGTTTTCGCTCATAATTCGAGACCGACGGACCTTTTCGCTGCTGCTCTCATCACGTTGAAATCCCTCTCTCTCTCCGTCGTCCTTTTGCGTTTCACCCTTTCGCTTGGAGCTTTCTCCAGATATATATAGATATATATATATGCGTGTTTACTTTGCTCTGAGGTTGAGTTTTCGCACGTGCACGGATTAAAATACGATGACAAAACGAATGAGATTATAATTTCAACCTCTGGTATACATAAGAAATATCATTGGGCAAGATAAAAATGAGCACAAAGTTACGATATTTTTGGCAACTTTTAATAAGATCGCTAGGAACGTTGGCGCCTTTTGATATTTAACCGTTGGCTCATGATTTCGTTGAATCTGGCGAATGGAATATTTCGATTTATCGACAGGGCTCTTTTGATTCTTTTGGCGAGCGAAAAACGCCATGAGCTCTCTCGTCTTCCGCAACCCTCTGCTTTGACGTTCTTTCACAGCGCAAAGGACGACTCAAAGCCTCACCGTCGGCGAAATAGAGACGAGAACGTTATATTCTCTTTTCCTTTTCTACATAATATGATTTTCCCGCATATAATAATACCCAGCACCTATCGCGCGCCTCCCCCATAAAGAAATATATAGAGAGGACCTAAAGCATATATAAGAGTTTTTGAGCTTCGGGGCTTCAAAGTTCATCGAGTTTTGTTTGAATGTATGTCCGCGTGTATGTATGCGTGTGCGCGTGCAGAAATACTGGCATCTCTGTAGCGATTCTTGCGCCTCTGGCTCCGCGTCTCTCAAACTCGAAAATGCACAGGGGGGGGGATGAGCACTTGCGGAGCATACAGGGGGGGTTGTTCGCGTGGGAGTAGACGGCTGGTAACGCAACGAACCGAGGCGTGCCCAACACGCGACGGGCAGCATCAATCCATCCACATAAACGATAAACGGGGCCAACGTGAGGGGGGGGGGGGGGGGTGTCGGGGTGAGAGAAATGAGCGCGACGATCTGTCGTTGTCGTCCGATGGGCAATGTGCCGCGATGCGTGTGCTGATATGTGGACAAAACGGATCGTCGCGCTAAGCCGCGGAGCTTTGATCGTCACCTGTCATCTCATATATATAAACCGAGGAGCCGTAATATGCCGAGCGCGATCCTTTATACGGATAGCGAAAATAAAAAAAATGACACAGCGGTACTTTTGACACGGAAATAAAACGTTAAATATATCATACTTTATAGTACAGTAGCGCTAATTTTTCTAATTAACCCTCCGGCGTGGAATGTCTTTTTTGCGATTCGTTCGAATCTGCACCTTTCAAATCATTTCTTTCCAATTCTAAGCTCTCTCTGATATGGGAATTCCTGAGAATTTTTCGCACACGAGGATTCTTTGAGGGGTGCGTTCGTTGAGTGCATTCCATGCACTCTAACGACCGAAAAAAAGGCCCAACTTTGACGATTTATTTTGGAAGTATGGAAAAAGGAATAGGATTTTTTTTCAGAGGGTTTATTTAACGCATATTGAAGTATTAAAAAAAAAAAACAAATTATTATCATTTGGATGCAAAGTGGCGGCGACAGAGAGCCAATCTTTGAAATCGCCTTTTTTCAAAACTCCTTCACGGAAGAACGGATTTCTCGTAAAGTTATAAGACCAGGAACAAAATACCAAAAGATTTTATAATCTATATATGTCGCATTCCACGTCAACTCAGCCACCCCGTTTTTTTTTATTGTCTCGAAAAAAATATTCAGCATGGGCATTTCAAAGGACAATATATCCATGACATTTTACCAAAATTTCATCCCCCCACTATTGTTGGTTCTCGAGATAATGATTAATGAAGTCTCAATTTTGTAAAAATCATAACTTCTTAACTACTGATCGGATTTAAACGATTAAAAAATGAATCTTTTTTATTTTTTTTGCCCTTTTCGAAAAAAAATATGTCATCATCGGATAAAAGCTCATTAGACAGTTTTCGGGGTAAATTAACAAAAAACAATTTTTTCCTCGTCACTGATACCTTGTTCCATTTTGAGAAAATCCTGCAGAGTTGTGTATTGCCTCCCTTCATCAGAAAAAAAAAATACTGAGTAGAATTCCGATTGGCCCTTTCGTGGAAAAAAAAAAAAAATCGAAAAATTTCCCCGAAAACTGTCTAATGAACTTTTCTCCAATGACGGCATATTTTTTTCAAAAAGGGCGAAAAAAATAAAAAAGATTCTTTTTTTAGTCGTTGAAATCCGATCAGCCGTTACGAAGTTATGATTTTCACAAAATTGAGAATTTATTAATCATTATCTCGAGAACTAACAATAGTGGGGGGACGAAATTTTGGTAAAGTTTCATGGATATATTGTACTTTGAAATGCCCATACTGAATAATTTTTTCGAGACAATAAAAAAAACGGAGTGGCTGAGTTGACGTGGAATGCGACATATACTATTGCCTATGGGACTACGTAGGCGGTTTTTTTTTTTTATCAAATTTTGTAGAAATAGTAAACTTTTGAAAAAAATGAATCGATTTTTGGCCAAAAAATAAGCAGTAAATTGTTTATAAAATAGTTTAGATTTAATTTTAAAAATGGCTGCGTACTCCCACAAAGAATATAATTGTGAAGCTACTGTAAAAATTTCAAATCGATCCGTGCAACGGTCTTCGGGTTATCTGTCCTCCCAGTTTGAAAAAAAATGGTTTCGTGAAAAATGCGTTTAAAGTTTTCATCGTGCACAGCGCGCGCTCCGAGGCACTGTGGCAAAATCGAGAATTGAATTATAGAAGATCTTTTTCTCTACAGGATCAACTGGATATTGTTTTTATGACCCTAAAATATTGTTTAAGCCAAAAAAAAATCGAATTTTCCAAAATCCTAGAGTGGCGTTACCCCTTAACGTTCAAAACTATACATTTCAAGTGTGAAAATAAAATTTAAAAAATTCCTAACAAACAGGGCATGGTACGATTCGAGAAAAATAAAAAATTTCTAACTGTGCAACCCCAGTCATATATTTGCTATAGTTAATATATTCATTGCCAACTTTAATGCTAATTTGATCACGAAATTGGAAGCCACATTCGGAAAATTCCAACGAATCTAACAAAAATTCGATGTACCATGAATTTTCGATTAATTAATTAGCTCGGCCAATAGCATTTGTAAAGGTTCATTTTTTGGACACTTTCAGTCACAACAACCTGTTTAATGAATTTAACAAAAGTCCTCGTAATAATCCCCAAATTTCATCGAACCAAAACGATTTTCAAAATTCCACCAAATTTATTTCTCCCTAGACATCACAAATCTTTCGAAATCGTAACTGCCTCTTGCTCAATCCTGCTGTACATGATTTTTTGTTTTTCCATCGAGACCGAAAATTGTACTTTGGTAATCCTCGAAAAAATGTAATGGATATAAATCCTGCAGCAACATCGAATTTTGTCGATTCGAACCCAGAATTTCGATTACAATGTGTTCTATCGATATTGACAAAGTAAAAAAAAATCCTACTCGTGTATAATATGATCCATATAGATTTTTTATCAGCGACGCATTAATACAACAATTACAAAACGATTAGGGAACACGATTGGTGAACCTGCCGTAACTCGCCGCGTGTTTGACCACGAGATCACTCCCTCTCGTCGTGTACAACACGCGTGTTCTGGTCCTGATTGTATTTCCGGTGACGCGAGCTAGATTCCCCGTGTGTCCGATGCATGTTATCGAATCTCCTCCCTTCCCCTGACCCCCTCGCCCTTTTAAACTCGCAATATGAATGGTAATTCGGCGTGAGATAAACGGACACGTGGACACGTGTATGATTATACACTTTGCGCTGCAATATATACGTGGACACATACGCACATCAGTGCTTTTGTATATCACTATACGTAAATATATGGGGAGGGACAGGGATCAAGCTTGACAATGCCGATGTATGACGAAGAGGCGAAGATATTGCATGCAGGATGGAAAGATATATACATAGAAAGAGAGAGAGAGAGAGAGAGAGAGAGAGAGAGAGAAGCGTCAGGGTATAAGCTGGAATAGCGTAGAGTGGGGTGATGTATCAACCCCACTCACCCGGGGATTAGCCTTCGAGATCGCTGACTGCTGAAATGTTCACAGATCGGTTTACCGTTTAGTAGGATAGAGAGTGTGAGCCCGTGATCCATGCCCTATACACACTCCTCTCTCTCTCTCTCTCTCTCTCTCTCTCTCTCTCTTTCTCTCTCTAGGATTCTCTGATGCCTACAGGCACCGAGTTTGCCGCTTCAACATCGAGGGGGTAGGTTCTGCGGGAGATGCCTCGAAATGCTCTCCCGTATACGCAAGGGCTGTTTCCCGTGTGGGAACTCACATTGTGGCCCACACGTGCCGCCATACATATTACGGATATATATTTATACACGGATATATATATATAAAGCTACCGCTCTCTGGCCTCGATCTCTCGCTCTGGCGCGTTTCGTTCGACCGGGGGAAAAAAAAAAAACCTAGGGCGGAAAGGGCACACACAGGGCGCGGTCCATTCCAGCGCATGCGGACCTACAATCCCATCGGTCCGATTTCCATTCCCGCTCAACGCTCACCGGATCTATCTCATGTATATTTATATATCACACACACACACACACACATGACCTGGAGGATGCAAAATCTAAAGCTACGGGAAATAGCTTTGTGCTGCGGATATAGAATCGAGCTTTCAATGCCAAAAAGACTCAAAGCAATGAACACGCTTTTACTTTATTCGGGTCATATGCGAGTGATGGTGATTTCAAGATACGCGGATGGAAATCGGCTCGATGTTTGGTTCTAATTTCATTGATCAACGGAGATTTCAGAGGCCCTTGATCATCCAATAAACGCAAAACTTTTAGGCGATTCCTTGAGCTTCGGATAAAAGAGATACAAATGGCTTATCGCATGACTACTCATCGATTCATGGGTATACTGTAACGCGATAAGCTGCTCGAAGAAGCTATGAATCTATATATAGGCCCACCCGATCGTACAGAAAGACGCTCTGTGCTGGGCAGATGTTAAACTTCCCAAGGGAGGATTCGCGAAATCAATCGGGCAGATATCTGCCTATAAGATAGCATCTGATACGTACTAGATTGAATTTTGCGTTATAGTTCGTTCATGTCGTATTTCACGAGAGGCACGCACACGTAGGCTTCGCGGCCTGAGATGATTTACGCTCGAATGAATTGCCCCATGCGTGGGTTAGGATCCTGACACCCTCACAAACTCCCGACACTCCGAGGCGACACTTCATCCCTTTTGACTGTTGTGTCGGACACGGCAAGACCCCCGAAACTTCTGTCTTTGACCACTCGGGCGACAACTGATCCCTCTTCCCCCAAAGATCCTTGCCTCCCTGCTGGTATTCGCAACTCCGATCTTCGAGACACTCGTCAGCGAGGCCTGCGGTATTGTTTTCCGAAGGGAACGAGACGGAGCCGGTGTAGCGACGGAATGAGACGAAGTCGGATGAACCGTGGATGCGTATATATATAATTCGTCGTCCAGCCGCGGGAAGTGAGAGGGATATAAAGAAACCAATTAAGCTTCGGAAAACATGAGTATATTGTTCCTAATCACCGTTGCCCGACAATCGCGCACTGTGGATCTTTGAAATAAAGCAAACACATCCCCCGGGCTTCTTTTTTTACAGTATCAACATACCGTTGTACATAACAGCCGTTACGCAGATCCAGTCCAGCATGAGCTCCAGGGCTTTGTTTTTCAAATATGCCCATTTAGGCGCTCGTTGGTCCAACTATCCAGCACCGATACAATGTGGTGGTTGGTGGGGAAATAGGAGAGCCGGTGTTGGAAAGTTTTGTGGAGGTTTCGGGGTATACCTTCCGCAAGGATAACGCACGGATCCACACCGGTAACAAAGTGAATGTACATGAAAAATGGAAGACCGCTCTGCGGCTGGACGATTTCAGTGTGTACTACTGCAACAAAAGCGCTCGGAGCACTGTCTGCGATATCTCGCAGGCATTATCGAAAATCGGTATTCAATTAAAAAAACGAATAATCCGAAGGCGCCAATGTGGTCAATCGCCGAGGATTTGGCGGTTACAGGATGAATTGGATATCGCGACGCCAGTGTGCGCGAACGTGGGAAAACACCGGGTGCTATCCGCTCAGCCTCATTAATGATGATGTGCCCACCATCCAGCGCACTAGGACGGCAGCAGCAGCAGCATAGACCCATCTATCTCTCTCTCTCTCTCTCCCTCTCTTCACGTATAGCCCGGTTCGGGAACCAAACCCCGCAAGCCAAAGCATGGCCACACCACATCCAGAACACCCTCGCACCTTCCATCTATCATCTTCCTCCCACGCGCTTTTCTATCACTCTGGTTACTCTGTATCGCAGTGGGAGCCCCTTTTGCTCTCCAAAAATCCCCCATCCGACTATCCTCGCGAGAATCTCTCATACAGCCGGAAACCCTGTCGCACTAACCCATGTTCTGTTTCTGTATGTATAGGCCTGTGCTTCGCTTCCGTTTGAACACCCTGCTCGCGATTGTTCGCTCTCACCATATTCTCGGTTCATCGATGATATAGTGGCTCATTGACCTGTGCATGTGTGCGTGTGTGTGTAACATGTGGCCTTATCACGAGTGCATTTTCCTTTGTCCAATACAATAGTAACTGGGAAGGAAATCGTGAAAGACGACGAGCTGGATAGTCCTCTACGGAGTCTTTGGGATTTTTCATATGACCTATACGGGGGATTGGGTCAATAGGGAATTGCAAAAGAATCGTCATGTTAATTCTCATGATGCAGACTCCTGTATCAGCCTATAAATATAATGGGGCTGCGTGGTGTAATTGATGTTTAGCAGTACAACACGAACGGGGCCCGAGAAAACCGAAGCCCCATACCGGCATGTCGGAGAAGCATCATCATTCGGTGACGCCGGTTCATCATGATGCGTCGCGGGTAGATTTGAACTCGAACTTGCTGTCCCATCACAGATCATTCGTCAGTCAACTTTCGCCGCCTTCGGTGCACCACGATGGTCCGATTGTCGATATGAATTCGTCGGGATTGCTGTCACATCACAGGTGAGCTTGCAATGTGTCGCGATCAACATTGGATCGTTCTCGAGGGAAAATTACAGATCCCTGGAGAGATTTTATGTCCAAGCTTTTCAACAAAGTTCTCCGATGCTACTCGTATTGGCACCGAGAACTTTGGCCAGGACTCAAGTGGGTCCTCGCGAAAGTCGCTTCTCCGTGCCAATATAGGAATACCAGCGGTAGGACTTTGGTAGAAGTCTGGAGATTGTGACTTTATCTCGAATCGAATCACCGGGAAATCATTGAAATTAAAGAGAAAAAAAATGTATCGCAGACGAATGAGATGCGCCCAAAGACCATCGCCTTATCCTCAACCGGTGTCACTTATGCAAAAACCACCCGAGGATTCCACATCACCGACCCCACTTTCTTTGCAATTTCCTCCGCCAAACGCGAGTCTCTATCATCCGGCGGCTTTCGCGTTTAGTCAACAACCGCCTCTCCTTCAGATACTCATGTCAGCCGAAAAGTATCAGGTAATCTAAAGCGTGATTCCTACCTAACTCGGGGATATTCGTTGCATATATAACCGGAGGTTTCGATTGTTGGATCAATCGCGCAGGAATTCGTATGGAAATCGCAACCCGATGCCGAGGGTTCCCTCGATCATACGGAAACCGAGGCCAGTCACAGTCCAACGGGTAATCTTCCGAGCTTCATACCGACCTGGGAAGTTTTGCAAGAGACAACAGCGAGACTTCTATTCATGGCCGTACGATGGGTTCGATGCTTGGCGCCTTTTCAGACACTGTCGAAGGACGATCAGCTTCTTCTGCTTCAACAGACCTGGACGCAATTGTTTCTTCTTCATCTGGCACAGTGGTCCATATCGCGAGATATTTCGGGTCTTCTCGAGGACGATCAGGTCCGCAGGAGATTGCCACCCGATCAGACTTACCAGGAAGAGATCATCACGATTCAGGTATTATATTGCTATCCAGCATCGAAATTTAGCGCCTGTTTAGAACAGCGAACTCCCCGCCAAGGAGATTTTTTGAGGATCCAGAGAGGCTCATTTTTGTATGGAAATTAAAACCCTCACCAGCGCCTAAAACTCGTAGATACCAGACAAATGCAGCATTTGAGGTTTAAATGAGGATCTCGCGAGCATCTTTTAGCCCCTCCACATCCTCAGATCACATAGTAAATTCGTGGGTATACCGACGAATTTAATAGTCGTGTGCTTTCTTAAATAAATGCCATATTGAAAATAACATTATTTTAATTCTGGTTGACAATATTGTTACGGTCTGTGTTTTCATGGATATAGACAACGCAGATGTATATCGGTATTCCAGTAAACCAACAAGAGCTTGAATGAACTATAGCACTGAGGCATTTTGGTTACTACTTATTATTTTCCTCTTTTCTATTTCAGTATTATATTTAATATTTTTTCGCATCCTGCAAACGTAATTGTACATGTTGCTGAAAAAGTACTTTTTTGAACCTTACAACTGTGAATAAACATACAAATATGTAGAAACTTGAAACAAATTGTCAGTGACTCAATTTTACTTACAATGATGGCGATGATGATAATGTCGATTAATTACAGAAATAATAACGAAAGCATAAAACACCAATTTATGCAGACTTTATTTCCTTCTTAGTAACGATGGTTTATGCAAATATTCAGTATTATTAATTGTGCAAAAATCATGATTCTGATAGACTTCGAGGTTCAAAATACGAGCTCGAGGGTATGAACACGGTTCAGTCATCTAGACGCTATGAGTACCAAAGTAGGCGCTAAAATTTCGAGTCTGGGCCGGGCGTAATGAGTATTAAAAAGCGGTACAATTATGAATCCGGAGAACTTATAGGTCTTAAATGGGAGTTCGAGGCAGACCAGGTTTGAAAAGAGGCTTCAAGTGGGTGCTAACTTTAAACTTTGGAGGACTTGGAGGTTAAAACAGGAGTTTGAGGTTCAAAAAGGGGCTAAAGAGGTGGAGTTGAGTGCTAGGAGTATTAAAGCAGGCGCTAAATTTCGACTCGGGTATGTTCAACGAAGTCCAATCGACGAAAGAACGATGGCTCTTTTTTTTGGACAAACCGACGGTATTGAGGAAATGAAAAATGGAAATTCGCAAGCTTGGAATTTCAATGTAGATGACAATAATCGGATTTTAACTACGCGGATCCCCAATCCCCACTAAGTAATCCCCGAGTACTCGAATGCCAGTTGATACTTCGTTTTGAAATATCAGATTAAAAATGTTTCGTCCAAGCTTTGCTTCGATCGAATGAGACAATGGTACTTTACGTTTCAGGAAATAATGGCTAGATTCCGGCAGTTATCACCCGATAGCGGCGAATGCGGATCAATGAAAGCCGTCGTTCTTTTTACACCAGGTAATCATTGCCTATCCCATAATTGACTCGCCTTAACGAATTAATTACGATCGATGGAAACAGAAAAAAAGATATAAATAAAACGGCACCGTAACGTCATGTATCCGTTTTAAGACAAAGTTGAAATAAATTTGCCCAGAGACACGAGGATTATCGGATCCAAAACCCGTTGAGATGCTACAGGATCAGGCTCAATGTATGCTTGGTGATTACATAAGATCGCGTTATCCGCGTCAACCGGCCCGTTTCGGAAGATTTCTCCTCTTACTGCCGAGCCTACAGGCCGTAAAACCAACGACGGTGGAACTTTTGTTTTTTCGTGAAACCATCGGCGACATACCGATAGCACGATTGCTCGGTGACATGTATCAGATGGAACATCACAATGCCGATGTTACGCTTAACTTTCGCAGCGGGTACGTTAAAAATTTGCACTAATTCGACTGTCGCGTGGGTCTCCGGTGGTGATTTTACGACTCAAATTCGGGAAAGTTATCCCCCGCATTAATTCGTCCCCCCCCACAGATTTCAGGAAGCGGCGGAACGCGAACGTGAATCACCATCCGAAAAAGTTTAGTTTCAAAAATTTAATAAATCACGAACGCGATTGAGCGATCATTTTTTCAAGTGCAATAGACGGAGGGTGGTTGAAGGCCAACGATTTTTCGAAGACCGGAGGATTGATCCGAAAGAATTTTCGTTTATTTGCAATACTTTCCTATCAGGGCAAAATTGCAACCATGATTTTGCAATCGGGGAAAAAAGTGGGGAAACATTTTAACAGAGACTTTTATACCCCAATCGGAAGATTCGTCAAGTATCAATAAACCCTCATCGAGGAAGCTGTCTGGCTTGTTGGCCGTAAAAAAAAAAAAATTGGTATATCTTGTAAATTTATTTTACAACGGCTATTCGATGGATCATTTTCATATTTGGCAGGTACGTTTGCAGAACTTTCCTTAGACGGCAGGTAAATTCTTACCGAAAAATAATCAAAATTCTATAAACTAGAGGGAGCTGAGTGAGGCGTGAAAAAAAAAATGTTTATCGATGACGTAAAGAAGTTGAAACTTTTTTTCCAAGTGCTCTGCGGCAAAAAAAAAAACGAAAGGATTCTTGAATTATGGGATTACGTGAGCAAATTAGATTAGCAGCAGTAAAAAAAACCAATTATATTGAAAATTGTGGCCTTGCGAACAAAAATTAGTTTTCGCAAAAATTAAAAAAAAAAACCCAAATAAATCAAAACTTTTGAATATTTCATTATTTTCCAAAGTCTCGAAACTAAAGCCTCAAGTAGTTTTTTCCAGTCAACTCCTCTTTGCCCTTAAAAAGCTCCCTCTACGCTTTTGAAAAAACGTTACTAGCAACGAAGAAAAAACAATTTTTTGGATCCAACAAGGTCGAAAGCCTCCCTCGAGTTTTACAAGCAATAGAGAACTTGCATGTAAACGATTTTCTCCTTTTTTTTTTATCATTCTGTCACAGTTAAATATTTTCTAAAGTTAATAAACATTGCATTCATTTCTTCAAGCAAGTAAATTATTATATATCTTAAGGTGCAAAAATTGTAAGAAATTTACGCGCTCTGCGGGCCGAGTGACGTCACAACACCCCTCGGTACTAGGGTAAGGTTATACCCAGTTTTTTCCCCTAGGGTCATCTTCCGGATAGAGTTATCTGCCGGATAACCCATGTTAAAAGGATAGGATATCCGTTGGATAACTTTATCCGTCGGTGAAAAAATTCACGAAAGTAAATCATTGGTGCACAAGTGTGTGCAATATACATTACAACGTGTGCAGTAACTTAAAAAAAATTAAACAAGGATACATAAAAAGTAACATCGCCAAATTTGCCAAGAACAGATTTATAAATTTTCCTAACACGAATAAACTTTTTTTTGTGGTGTTGATACAGTTGTGTTTTTGCAGCAACGTACAAAACAATATTTTTACACTTCCTTCAATTGTTCAGGTACATTAGTCATGTTTGAACCCCATTTACAGACTGTATATTTACGAATTACGATGATTTTTTGGGTTAGGATTGATTGGCTGCTTGAATTTCTTAATTTTACCGCTAGAGGCGCTGCTGCACTGGGGTGTCGTGACGTCACTGTCACGTGACATACGTTTGAAATGCGACTCAATTTTCAATCCGGTATAATTAGTTAATTAATGATGAGTAACTGAAAAAACCTATGCAAATGATGTTTTTGAAATCTTTTAAATAATTTAAAAGTTGAAAATAATGCAAGTTCTCTACTATGAAGAATTTTTGGGTTAAATGTTTGGCTGCTTGAATTTCTTATTTTTACCGCTAGAGGCGCTGCCGCACTGGGGTATAATTAATCAGATAACGATGAGTAAGTGAAAAAACCTATGCAAATGATGTTTTTGAATAATTATCTTTTAAATAATTTAAAAAATTGAAAATAATGCAAGTTCTCTGTTCGCTGACTTACCGATTTATTTGATTGCTTCAATGACGAACGGAGCTTAGTCTTATCATTACCAAATCCAAACTGTGATACTTTATAAATAAAAGAAAAAAGAAAAGAAATCTTCTCCGCTCTATTCTGACGTTCTTATTGATCGAATGGAAAAAAAAGTAGCACTTTAACGAGGTGAAATGTCGATGTTCTTCCGAGAGAAGAATATTATTGATTGTACGGATATCGAGTGTAAAACACGCATTAAACACTAGCGCATACAGTTAATTCTCCGGATAGAGGAGTGGGGGAGGGGAGATATTAATTTCACATTCCGTCATGTAGTCATTAAATTAATGTTATTACTGTACGTATCTCGAATAAGGTAAGTAGCTGTACATGTTTTTTTTTGTTTTTTTCTTTTCCTGTAAATGAAATTAATGTATAAATGTCTTATTGAAACGATGTATGGAACGGGAACGAATAAAAGAATTTTAAAAAATGTGCTCACGGCCCAAGTATCGTTGGATCTTTAATCATTTTTTTTTTCTCTCAACATGAGTATTTGGAGAGAGAGAGAGAGGCGATTTTTTTTTCAAGAACATACGAATAAAAAAGCCATGGGTCGAATGTGAGAAGACATGGAAGCATTTTGGTTAAAAATTAATTGCCGTGTCAACGTCCGAGGACTCGACGTTACATTCGAATATTTTTTTTACGAAGATTGTATCTCGATATCGTAAAAAAAATGATTAAAAAATAATAAAATATATGTATATATGTATATGTATATATAAAAAAATGATGTCTCTGTATATCGATAAATTTGATTTATGATGAATGTGAAAATTTCGTGATTCAACTCACGCGCATCGATTCGTGGAGTGTCGTGTGTATTGGAAATTTCACAGAAACATGTGCGGTATGATACTGTACATCGCGGGATCGTTCGAGCATCCCGGACCTTCGGACTGCTCCATGTTTCTCGTTGGATGATTTTGGGGTCCACCGAGCACGGCTTCGACGTAAGCCGACGATGCTGACAGTCTCATCTCGTTTACAGCTGTACGAATGTACATTAAATTTCGCGAAATATCGTAAAAAGTTTTTTTGGCAAAAGTTATAGAAACTTTTGCGAAAAAAAATACTTTTTTTTCGTTTTCTTAGCGCTAAAAAAAAAAGAACGACGTGACTGATACGTACGATTGACTGGCGGAGGTTTCCAAGATGGGCCCGGAACTGAAGATTCCTGATAATTATTCGACTGATAAGTTTGCATGGGTATATGCGGATGAGGCTCAGGATACATTCGCTTTCTCGGTGGCTGAATCTGCGCTCCTATCGCAGCTTCCGCACAGCTCGAGGGTGCGGTGGCTCTCATGTCATTGGCAGCTGCTCGAAGCATCGATAGAACATGCAAGAGCAGCCTATTAGAGATATCAAAACGTTTCACGTGTCGAGCGAGCCATCGAGAAGGGCCCAGTTTCTGACTTTCCAAGTGACGAACGTTGAGTGTTTGGTTAATTAAAATAATGCCATGTATACAACGAAGAAAGACACATTTACAATTCTAGCAGAAACATCGCTACTCAATAACACGGCCTGCCAAATTACAAAAAACAATGTCTGCCAAATATGAGCAGCGCTTAACAATTCACCCAATGACATCTCTACCTAACAACATCTCTATCCAATGACGTCTCTACTCGATAACATCTCTACCCAATAACATCTCTACCCAATAACGTCTCTACCCAATGAAATCTCTACCCAGTGACATCTCTACACAACGACATCTCTACCAAATGACATCTCTACCCGATGACATATCTACCCATTACTATGTCTACTCAGTAACGTATATCTACTCAATCACATGTTTCCTCAATAACATCTCTATCCCCAATGACATCCTCCACCAAATAAAATCTGTACCCAATCACATCTCTACCTAACAAAATCTTTACACAATGACGTCTCTACTCAATAACATCTTGACCCAATGAAATTTATACCCATCAACATGTCTACCCAATGATATCTCCACCAAATAACATCTATATATCCAATAACATCTCTACCCAAAACCATAGCCACCCAATACATTCCCAACCAATGAAATCTCTACCTAACGACATCTCTACATAATAATATCTCTACCCCATAGCATCTCTACCCATTACCATGTCTACTCAATAACATATCTACTCAATAACATCTTTCCTCAATAACATCTCTACCAAATCACATCTCTACCCAATAACAGCTTTGCCCAATGACATCTCTACCGGAATGAGTCTTTCGCCAACATCTCTACCCAATTACAAGTCTACCAGATAAGAACTCTGCCGGTTTAGCTGATTCCAAGTTATCGGAAGATTATCTGAACACACAAAGTAGTTTGCCAATAACTTACTATCAGCTACGCCGGACTGTTGGACTGTTACAGTTGTTTCACGGTAGAGTTGTAATTTTACAGACTTGTTAGGAGTGCCTAAATTCTGGCAAAGATATGTTATTGGGCGGACAAGTTTCGGGTAGAGCTGTAAATGTGCCACAAACGGAAACTCGGAACCAAGGCTGAGGATGGTAGTTTTGCCTCTCGGGTAGGTATTCCTACTGGACTTTGCATGTAGCAACATCCGGGAATGAAAGGGGGGCCTGCATGTCCCGAGTCTTCTCGAGTTTTCCCATCCCCAAGTACAAACTCAAGGCTTCTCGTTCATTATTTTCGTTCATTAGACGTTGTTTAACCCCCTTACCATACTTAAACACCTCCGCAGCATTGTCAACTGAAATCCGGCAACTGAAAAACTTAAAGCTGGCTCCCAAGCTCCTATTTCCGTTTTCATTGTCGTTCGTGAACGGCGAAATCGATAGGACGGGAAAAAATCGTAAAAATGATTGGAAAACTTGGTCCGGGTCAGAAACTCGATCCTCCACTCGTGCTTCTTTCTTTTTGTTTTTGTTTTTGTTTTTTTTTTCTCTACGCTCGGCAATCTCTCGCTTGGGGATGAAAAAAAAAATCAACAACACGAAAAACAATCCCCTTACCACAGTCATTCGGTGGCTTGTTCCAGGAGGCGGATCCAGAAATTGCGGAAATCGTTGGTTCCTTCGGACCATTCGTCGTTTGAACAATGCTGGCTGAGTTATTATTGTTCGGCGGTTGTTTGTTTGGCTGTTGCATCGTTGCGGCCATTTGATGGGGCAACAGTGACGTTCCTATACCCGTGAAATCATGATCGCCGAATGTATTTGGCTTGAAAGGCCATATTCCAGTTTTACGAAAGGCAATAACCGCCGTTGCCAGTGTCGCCGATTGAATGAACGCTTGCTCGAAGAGCAATGGAATTTCACAGATTCCTGGTGTTGTTTGTCCACCGCGGTTGCTCGACCATTCTTTCGTCGCTGCGACATAATGTTTGCTCAGTGTGCCGAAAAATTCTACCTCGAGGGGACCAATTTTGTGGGTACAGAATTCGGGCAGGCAGAGCATAACGACGCCATTGTTCTCGGCGATTTCGAGGAGCTCGAGGCTCGTCGTGTGACTCGTGTCACCGTCCATCAGCAATAATACGGGATTGTCCTTGGTTGCGCGGGAAAATTTAACGAAATGCTCGAGCCACCATGCAAATATATCACCGCTCATCCAGCCGGTCTCGTTGCAACGGGTGTAACACGGAAGTATGAGATTACTCGTGAATTGTGGCTCGAGATTTTTACGCGGAAATACAAACAACAATGGCATGAACAATCCTGTCGCGCTCATGCAAACTTCCACGGTTATCGTATGACCGCTATCACCGATCGTCGATGTGCCCTTATTGTTGCCTGACGTTTCCGTAATTCCCAAAACCGTACCCTGCGACTTTGTGTCGCAGCTTATCGATGTCTCGTCGCAATTATAAATCCTATCGACCGTAAAATTATGCTTGAGATAAAGCTCGCCGAGAACCTCGTAAAATCTCATAACCGCATCTTTGTTGAAACAAGCGAGTTTGGTTTTGGTAACCGGACGACCTATCGTTTGACAATTGAGCTTGTGACGTTTTACGAATTCGCGCAACCATTCACGGCCGGCAACGTTGTCCTTCCATTTGTGGGATTTGTGCTTTTTCGTCGCCAACTGATACGCTAATTTTCGCTTTATCGGTATCGTAACCGTGAACAAATGGCTGTCCAATGAATTCAAATGCGACACGAGATATCGTTCTTCCTCTTTCGTAAATACGGACGCGTTTGTGCCCAGCGGTACTCTTATATTAACCTCGCCATCGGCCTCTAATCTCTTCATTATACGCCTCAGCGTTGATCTCGGTATACCGAACGTCTTTGACGATTTCATATAGCCCATTTTACGCGCCAATATGGCATTCATCGCCGCGACCATCTGTCGCTCGTCCCAACAACCGCGAGTCGTTTTTCTCACGTACATACGTACCATGCCGTATCTGCGAAACACGACACGCGATTTTACGCGTTAGAATCGTTGGCGATTGAGTTAAGGGGGCAAGACCACTCTGGGATTTTGGAAAATTCGATTTTTTTTTTTTTTGCTTAAACAACATTTTCCGGTCATAAAAACAATATCCGGTTGGTTCTATGGTGGAAAATTTTTTTTTTTTTAAAGTTCAATTCTCCATTTTGTCACAGTGGCTCGGAGCGCGCGCTATGCACGATGTAAACTTTAAGGCTGTATGAGCCACATAATTCCAGTCGAACAAAAGTTTCGGTGAGAATTTCAAGTACTTCGCGTTGAAGCGAAAATCTGAATAAAAAAATCAACTATATTGAAGATAATAATAATATCGATTTCCAATAATAACAATGCCGAAAAACTATCAAAAAATTTTTTAAACAATAAATTGTTGTAGAAATTTCCCGTAACAATGTTTTTTGATTATATGTAACAAATTCATCGATTTTTCTGAATACACATGAATTTTTAAAACAATTTCTTATTGTTTTAAATTTGTTATTTTAGAATTTTGAAAAACTGCATTTATAAAAGTATTCGTTTGATGATCCGGATACTTCGTGAAGTTAATGCAGAACCTTTGTACGAGAACATATCCAAAATTCACCACTTTTCATGCAATTTTCAAAATTATCAAAACTATCAAAAATTGTTTAAACAATATATTGTTGCAGAAATTTCCTATAAAAATGATTTTCGAATATATGTAACAAATTCATCGATTTTACTGAATATACATGAATTTTTCAAAAATTTTCTTATAGTTTTTAATTTGTTATTTTAGAATTTTGAAAAACTGTATTTATAAAAGTATTATTTTGATGATCCGGATACTTCGTGAAGTTAATATAGAACCTTTGTACGAGAACATATCCAAAATTCACCACTTTTCATGCAATTTTCAAAATTAAAAATTTTCAAAAACAAGTCGTGGAGAATTTCCCAACAAATCAAGTGAGCTGTGAAATATTACGATCGGACCATTGTTACAGACTTTTAAAGGGAGAACTTGAAAGATTTACTTTTTTTCAAGTTCCCATGTTTCTTATCGAATATTGAAATCCTACTTTGAACAATTATTCATTTACAATTAGATATTATTATTTTTTTAAACAGTTTATTGTCTGGGAAAAAAGTAGCTCAAATCGTAATTCATTTTTAATTCGAATTGGCCATCTCGATTTCAGAACTCTCCGATAGGTAGAGCCACGGCGCAGGCTCGACGCTCAACGCTCATGAGCAGGTAGAAAAAACACTGAACACTGGATTTGTTTTTATTGACCTCGGAAGACTCGGAAAAAAGAACAATAATAAATTTCGACTCGCGGAGATTGTCGAAGGGGTGTACAACAATAAAATTCAAGAATTCCGATGTTTTTTTAAACTATAATCGATTGCAGAGAACAGAGATTTTTCTTTTTCTTTCTTTTCTTTTTTGACAAGTTGTCAGATAGCTCGGCAAGTACACACAACTTTGTATTCAAGTTCGCGAAATTTCTCTCAAACAGATTTCAATACAAAAGTGAATTGAATAAAAAAAAAAAGATAAATCCCTTACGCACGAATAAAATAAATGCAATCGAGCTGTGAAAACTCGAACATAACCTCGGGGAAAGGGGGCCATCTTGCCCCTTTGCTCGAGTTCTCTCGTTCCTACGAAATAATTTTTAAAAACTATCTAACCGGAATAATTGTCTATACTCACTGTTAATCGGTGTTGATAAAAACCGTCAGCCTATCCCGGAAATGTCATCAAGACTATGAATAATTCCAACGCAAACTGCCTCTTGACAATTTCACTTTGCTAAAAAGAAAATAAATAAAAACAAGAACTGTGTACGAAACGGCACTGTAGCTACGTACGTGCGTTTAGTCTCGGAGAGTCTCACCGTGGCTTCTGTCCCGTCTTGCCCCCCGTAATCCGTCTTGCCCCACTCTCCGATGCGCGGCGCAAACTGTCGTTGCGGCTATTTCAACATTTTTCTTTTCTTCCATTTATATTTTTATTCCTCAACATTATCGACGCAATTATTGGTCATTGTTCATTGTTATATTACATTCATATTTTCGAAAATTGCAGATTCTGATTTTTTGAATTTTTTTCGGTTCCAACGGACCGAAATAATGAAATTGAAAGATTATTCGACATTTTTTGAAAATACTTGTCAAGATGGATAACTTTGACTAAAAAAACGGCATTGCGCAATTTTTTTTTTTTTTTCAAGCCAAACCCTCTTTTTTAATTGTTTATTTATCACTTAATTTATGCAGTATTTGTAACCAAATATGCTTACTCTTAATACCACAATGTAAAGAATTATTTTCTTTTCGCATTTAACGAAAAAAAAAGCTGAAAAACAAATATAATGATCAAATTCAATGAATATTGTAACCATTTTCCTCGTTACTATTGGCATTCATTTTTTCAAGATTTTTTTTTCATGGTCACATGATTTGCATTGTAAAGTACAGAGGTGCATACGCAATCATAAATACAGTAAGTTTCATCGTTATGAAATATAATTAGCCCTGAAACCGAAGACATGGATCGTTCGGGTCCTCGGCATTTCAACAATCCTCTCAACCCTTAAATAAATATCCTTTTTTTAATTCCCGGAGCCTCCCATATTTTTTTTCCCCAAAAGTACATCAGCTCAAGTAAAAATTCCTGCAAGGATTTTTCAAAAGAAGTTACTTGACAAAAATTATGAATTTTTCAACATTACGCTGCATTTTCTGCATTTTTTTTTCAACGATTAAATCAACGATTCCAAAATTAATTTTATGGTATTATTGATGCTTAAACTTATAGTTGAAACCTCAAAGAACACATAAATACAGTAAGTTTCATTATAAAATATAATTAGCCCTGAAACCGAAGACATGGATCGTTCGGGTCCTCGGCATTTCAACAATCCTCTCAACCCATAAAATAAATATCCTTTTTTTAATTCCCGAAGCCTCCCATATTTTTTTTCCCAAAAGTCCATCAGCTCAAGTAAAAATTCCTGAAAGGATTTTTCAAAAGAAGTTACTTGACAAAAATTATGAATTTTTCAGCACGCTGCATTTTCTGCTTTTTTTTCAACGATTAAATCAACGATTCCAAAATTAATTTTATGATATTATTAATGATTAAACTTAAAGTTAAAATCTCAAAAAACACTTGTGATTTTTTTCAGAATTTTTTACGTAATTATAAATACAGTAAGTTTCATCATTATGAAATATAATTATGAAATTTTCAACATTATACTCCATTTCCTGCATTTTTTTTTTTCAACGATTAAATCAACGATTTCAAAATTAATTTTATGATATTATTAATGATTAAACTCAAAGTTGAAACCTCAAAGAACAATTATGATTTTTTTCAAAATTTTTTGAAATATTTAAGGTTCTCAAATATGTCGCAAACGTCAATGACCCATGAATTCCGTCAGAAGGTTCCAAAAAATAGTCTTCGATTCCAGGATCAATAATAATAAAATTAAAAAACGATAAATAAACAAAAATTTTCAAAAATAGTGTTACACGTGCGAGTTGGTTACAATCGAAGTTTCGAAATTAATTGCACACATTTAGCATTAGGATAGTTGAAAAAATAACACGTTGTTTCTTTTTTTTCATTTCGTTTAATCAATTTAAAAAAATTCTTTTCATCATCCTACGCGTACATCTTCTTTTCTTTTTCTCTTCTTTTTGTTTTAATAAAAAAAAAAATTCAATGACTACATGATCGTCCAACGTTCTACCTTATCGAATATAAATTTGTAACGAAAAAGAAAAAAAAGAACCTGTAAGAGATGGCAGAGATTTTATTTAAAAACCCCATTTAAGTTTGTCACTGTACGTCGGTTTACCGGAAATGAATATCTCAAAAAAAAAAAATAAAAAAATAAAAAAACATGGAAGCAGAGACGGGCAATTTTCTTCGAACCAAATTATAATCCCAGAAAAAGCTTGAAATTGATAAAATACATTTTGATAATGTTTTTTTTTTTTTTTTTTTTTCATGGAAAAGAAAAGATTGTCCATCTCCGTGCTGGAAGTCATTCTTGCGCTGAATCTCACGAGCGCTCGATTGAAAAAAAAAAAGAAAAAAAAACAATCATTTGAGAATTCTCTTGAGAGCTAAATTGTTTTGTCTTTTTTTTTTTTTCTTCAAAATACATTAATTATAAACAATATTCTAGCGAATTGAAAAATAATTGGGGGAGGGGAAAAAAAAAAAGAAGAAAAATCACAGTTCATCGTGAGTCTTGAGATGATTAGCGATGAATTCGTAAAGATCGTCGAGGGTTCGGGAACCATTGTACTCGGCGATTTTGTGCCCATCGCGATAGAGGAATAACGTTGGAAAACCATCGACCTCCTGCTCGTCGCAGAGCTTCTTGCTTGTCGCGAGTGTGCAATCGACTTTGACGATATGAACGTTCTCGTTGCTCGTAAATTTCTTACCCAGCTCCTCCCACGTGGGCGCAAGACGCTTGCAATGACCGCACCAGGGAGCAAAAAATTCGACAAAAGTCACGCCTTTCTCGATACCGTGCTGAAAATTATCGCCGGTAAGACTGAGAACCGTCTGTTGGCTGTCATCCGGATTTTCAATTTTTTCATCGGCTTTAACTTCGTTTACGCGAAGCATCTTTTCCACGTAAGCCTTGAGCTCCTCGTGACTACGCTGACCGGTATACTTTTCAATCTGTATCGCGAGAATTATTTTTACCCGTTGAACCAATATCGATTTGATAAAAGAACGAAAAAAATTTTGGACACGGTTCGGACAGCTCGGGGCCTTAAAAGTTCATTGGATTTTCATTCCTCGCGTACTTTCATCGGTCGCTCGTCTTTTGTTTCGTCAAATCGATTATTACGTGAATTGGGGAAAAACGATGATTTTTTTTTTTTACATCGAAGCGAAACAAATTTTTTTTTGCAGATATTTGGATACTTCTTTGAGGATGTATGGAGTCACATAATTCCAGTGGAAAAAAGTTTTGGGTGAGAATTTCGAGTACTCCGCGTTGAAGCAAAAATTTGAGAAAAAAAATCGATCATATTGGGGATGATAATAATATCGATTGCCAATTATAACAATGCCGAAAAACTATCGAAAAATTGTTTAAACAATAAATTGTTGCAGAAATTTTCCGTAAAAATGTATTTACATTATACGCAACGAATTCCTCGATTTTTCTGAATACATATGAATTTTTCAAAGAATTTTCTTATGGTCTTTTTATTTTTGAAAATTTTTAATTTTGAAAATTGCATGAAAAGTGGTGAATTTTTGGATACGTTCTCGTACAAAGGTTCTATATTAACTTCACGAAGTATCCGGATCATCGAACGAATACTTTTATAAATACAGTTTTTTTTTAATTCTAAAATAACAAATTAAAAACTATAAGAAAATTTTTGAAAAATTCATGTATATTCAGAAAAATCGATGAATTTGTTACGTATATTCGAAAAACATTTTTACGGGAAATTTTTGCAACAATTTATTGTTTCAAGAATTTTTTTCGATTATATGTAACAAATTCTTCGATTTTTCCGAATACATATGAATTTTTCAAAGAATTTCCCTATGGTCTTTTTATTTTTGTTTTTTAAAATTTTTAATTTTGAAAATTGCATGAAAAGTGATGAATTTTGGATACGTTCTCGTGCAAAGGTTCTACATTAACTTCACGAAGTATCCGGATCATCAAACGAATACTTTTATAAATACAGTTTTTTCAAAATTTTAAAATAACAAATTTAAAACTATAAGAAAATTTTTGAAAAATTCATGTATATTCAGAAAAATCGATGAATTTGTTACATATATTCGAAAAACATTTTAACGGGAAATTTCTTCAACAATTTATTGTTTAAACAATTTTTTGAGTCTTTCGGCATTGTTATTATTGGAAATCGATATTATTATGATCTTAAAAATGGTTGATTTTTTTTTAATTTTCGCTTCAACGCGAAGTCCTCAAAATTCTCACCAAAACATTTTTCGACTAAAATAACGTGGCTCATACATCCTTAAAGATGTATGGAGCCACGTTATTTTAGTCGAAAAAAGTTTTGGTGAGAATTTCAAGTACTTCGCGTTGAAGAAAATTTTTTTAAAAAATCAACTATATTGATAATGATAATAATATCGATTTCAAATAATAACAATGCCAAAAAACTATCAAAAAATTGTTTAAACAATAAATTGTTGCAGAAATTTCCCGTAAAAATGTATTTCGATTATATGTAACAAATTTCTCGATTTTTCTGAATACATATGAATTTTTCAAGAATTTTCTTATGGTTTTTTTTAAATTTTTGTTTTTGAAAATTTTTAATTTTGAAAATTGCATGGAATTTAATTTTTTTTAATTTTAAAAATTCATGTGTATTCAGAAAAATCGATGAATTTGTTACATATATTCGAAAAACATTTTTACGGGAAATTTCTTCAACAATTTATTGTTTAAACAATTTTTTGATAGTCTTTCGGCATTGTTATTATCGGAAATCGATATTATCATCATCTTCAGTATGATTAATTTTTTTCAAATTTTTCCTTCAACGCGAAGTACTTGAAATTCTCAGCAAAACTTTTTTTCGACTGGAATTATGTGGCTCATAAATCCTTAATGTTGTATCTTTTTAAACAAACGAAATTTCAAATGAGCTTGCAGAGAAAACAACAAAAATTCAACGACTTTTAATTTTTTTCTTTTTTCTTCCATTCAAAATAACTTTTCGATAAAATTGTTAGAAATGAAAAATTTGCAAGAAAATTGTGGACAAGATTGAAAAAAAATTTAACCGACCTTCTTTCCATCTTCGATCCAGAGCAAGGTCGGATATCCTTTTATGTCGAATTGCTCGCAAACGGAACGATGCTGCGTGCAATCGACCTTGGCTACGCTGACAAATTTATCATGACCGAAGCTCTGGCCAAGATCGTCCCAGGTCGGAGCCAATTTTTGGCAATGTCCGCACCAAGGAGCGTAGAATTTTACGAAATGATAACCGCTCGCTATATGCTTGTCGAATGTCTCTTCGGTAAGCTCGATCAAGCCGTTAACGGGCTCGGGTGCTGTGGGATTTTCGCTTTCCTAAAGTTATAAAACGATTCGCTCGATAGAATTATCGAATTATCGAATTATCGAATGGAAAAATCGAGAGAAAAATGAGAAATTCGAGAACTGACCGTTGGAATATTTCCCAATTGCTCGTTTATAAATGCGGTGAGGGACGGCAAGTCGCGAGTTCTTCGGAATTTTATGCCCTCGCGCTCGCCTACTTTGAAAAATTTCAGTCTGCAACGGAGGAAATTTTCGATTGACAAAATGGCCGATATAAAATTCAAGCTGGAGCAACAATTTTCTGATCAAATGAGCTGCTACATTTTTTTTTTTAAATTATTTCATGCCATTTTCTAAAAAAAATTCCAAGTTTATCCAAATTTCTTTTTTCATCATTCGTACCAATATTATTTTTCTTAATTTCATTAAAATTGTTTTATGATAATTCTGTATGTTAACGAGATACGCTATCCTAGATATGCAAAAAAGTAAAAGAAATTTTTTTTTTTTCCCTGGATCGAGCATAATCGTTGCAAGCCTAAGTATAATTCGAGTAAGAAAAATTAAATTTTATTCATAATTTCATACGTTGGATAGCCGGTGACGTCGTGCTCTGAGCAAATGGCGCTGTCGGTCGTACAATCAACTTTGGCAATTTTAACAAGGCCGTCCTCCTCCTCGTTCAACATTTCCGCCAGGGTCTCCAGGGTGGGCGCTAATGTTTTGCAATGGTCGCACCTAAATTTTATATTTTTTTTACTCAAGGAGCTCCGAGCTCGAACGCCGGCAAAAAAAAATATCTTTAATCGTCCTAATTAGCCCAAAAAAAGTCCGTACTATTCGAAATATCAAAAAAAAAAGCTCAAAATGTGAAAGTTTTCTGAAATATTTCGAAAAAAAAATCTATTTTTTTAAATTTTAAGTAATAACAATATTTTTTATTTATTTTATTTAAATTAAATAAATAAATGTATAATATATATATATATATTTATATTTATATTAAATATATATTAAATTAAATATATATGTATAATATATATATATAAAATATAATATATATATATAAATATTAAAAAAAAAAATTTTTATCAAAAAAAAAATTTTAAATAGGATAAGTAGATCGTAGGTAGAGTGGCGGACAAGTGCAAATGCACTTTTGCAACTCGAATATGTAATCTTAATCTTAAGTATGTAATTGCAATTGTATAATTCAAGATTAAATAAATAAATCAAATAAAAATCAAAATAGTATTGATTTATCATTCCTTTCATTTTTTAATAATATTTATTTATCTTCCCATCATTTTTTCTTAGTTTTTGATTTTTTACTCATTTTTTTTGGCTCAAAAAGCACACGCAGAGATTTGGGAACATTCGAGATTATTACTCGATGCTCGTCGTATCAAATTTCAAGCCTATGGGTGTATACGGACGCGAAACACGAACAGATAAAGCAAAATGCGTACGGGGCATTCCGTGTCGATTGGAAGAACTTTTGAGCATCAATTCTGACGCTCGTCTGGAATTGATGGTCTTTTTACCACGCGATCGGGCTCCGATGATCGCAAGTCTCAATTATAATCGGCAAATTTTTTTACATTTTAATCGCAAAATTTTATTTTCTGTAGAAATTTCATTAAAACGAGATAAATTTCGAGGAAAAACGTCAAAATCCCTGACTTTTGGGACAAAAATTTGCTTAATTCCGTGCAAAATGGTCAATTCATCGGGTAAAACATCAATATAATTTTTTTTTTTCCTTAAAATTACCTAAAAGTACTTACCAAGGTGCGTAAAACATTATAAAATGATTTTTCTTGGCGACTTCGATGGGAAATGTCTCCTCCGTGTATTTCACGGTGTGAGGATACTCGTCGCTCGTCGCGTCAATTCCCATGAGGGAAAAGGCGCAAAAAAATATTATCACAGGCAAAATAATCATTTTCTCCTCAAGTTCGAATTCAACAGGTACGAGGAACAAAAAAATATTCGACTCCTGTAAGAAAAAAACAATGTTTTTTTTTTTTCTCGTAAATTAATGACAATGTTATGATTATTGTGTGTCAAACTGGAGTACAGGAGAACGAGGCGAACTTTTTTTTTTTTTTATTTTTTTCTCCAGCGTTCGGCGTCTCGAGACTGTGCCTTGATTTACGAACACCTGACTAGCGAAAACTTGCGAATCATTCGCCGGCTATGGGAGCGAGTGCTTGTATATTTTATTGCAACATTGTGAAAAAATATATTACCTGGTGCGAGCTTTGAAAATCCGCAAATACACCGCGGTAATCACGATTTATTAACGAACAGAGCGATTTAACCCGAGATTCACGTAGACACGAGAGCGTTGATATGAAAAAAATGTTAAAATATATTTGACGATACCACCCCCCCAAGATGAGCGAAACAACACTGATATATTGTAGAAGATGACAAAGAATTTAAAAAAAAACCCAGCAACTTGTCTCGTGAGAAGCATTTGGGAATTTCGTCGTAGAGATGGCGACACTTGACGGTGGCGCGCGCGTCGTTTAATAGCAGCGCGGCAATTCACAAAATCATTCGCTCTGGCTGACGTGTATTTTTTTTTTGCAAAAATTAGGATGAAAATTTGGTTCTAAAAAACTCATTTATCAATGATTAAGCGTTAATTATCGATTCCGGAAGATTCTATACTGCAATAATTCGCAGGTTAAATTGCAATTGAACGCGTTCTTTTTTTCTTTTGATAATTTTTTTCTCTCATCTACCTCTCTTTTGACAAAACGATCGATAGCTTGAGCAGCCAAAAAGGCGCTCTCGTAGCCACGCATGACGTAACGCTCCTCTCGGTTCGACCCTTTTTAGTAAAAAAAATGGCAGGCACCTGGGCAGAAGATGAAATTGGACGAAAATGGGACCGATGTTTCACCGACGCGGTCTTGAAGATGGGTAATTAACGAAATTTCGTTTATTACGATTCCATTGAGACCACGATCTTCCGAATTAACGTGAACCTTCATTGATGTTTTGACGTCTTTCAGGAGGCGGTATTTTCCTCGGTTCTGTCTTTTCCCTGCTATTCTTCAGACGTGAGTGCAAAATTTTCCTCAAAATTATTTTCAAAATACGTTTTTTTTTTCTTTTTTCTTCGATCTTATCGAGTTATCATAATTAACGAGTGACAAGTATGAAAGTTGCAATGAATAACGAGCATGAAAAACATAACCTATTTTTCTTTAACGTGTACTTTTTTACTTCCGCATTAGAGGAAGCTTTGCTTTCGTGAAAAATTTTTTTTTCTTAAATGAAACGTTCAAATTTTTCAATGTCCACGTGTCCAGAATGTTTAAAATAGTTGGAAAATCTCGTTAAAAACAAAAATGTCCGAATGGATGCGTAAGTGGGGGAAGATGCAAAAGAATGAAAGCTTTACAATTTGAAAATGGCTGAAGCAGTCGAAATTTACGATGAATTTCTTTGAAATAACCGCAACCGTTTAGATTTCATGAGATTTTGAATTTTTCAAAAAATTTCCTGCAAATACTCCGCCTCGTTCGAATTTTAAGATATCGGAATGAAATTTTTGGTGTTTGTACAGAACAGAGGTCAAGGATGTTTAATATGACCAAGAATCGACATAAAAGTAAATTTTTTTAAAAATGAAGCTTCAACAGACACTTTTCAAAAAAAATTCTACGACCCTTGAGATTAAGGTGGTTCTTGCATTTTCGTCAAATCTAGATAGGCTGATAAAAATATGACGAACGGTAAGGTTGCGGTTCCTGCGGCATGCTTGCAAACTTTTAGATTCTTTCACCGTTTTGTTCCGCAGACATATGCTTGTAAACTTTTCCAATTTAACACGATGCGTATAGGCCCCAAAGCGAAAAAACAAAGCTAGAGCGCTTGCTCTTTTCAAATTCTAGCACTTAAAAACTAGATCGGGGAACGAAACTTTGCCGTATCGATGCGATAAACATTATTGAAGATTCCGATGAAACCTCAAATTTATTTACCGTACCGTATAAATAAAAAAACGCTGACTGTATTTTGTTTCGTGCATTTCCGCTCACCGCACTACTCTTGCAAGAACTATTTTAAAACCCCTTAAGGTTGTTGCGACGATACTTCAAAATGATTCCATGCAGACCAAATTTTGTCCGCAATGTATATAATCCTTTTGCCTACGTTCCTGTAAAACTTGGATACGATTCGCAGTACCGTTTTGTGAGAAAAATATTCGGAAAATTAATGTCTTTCGTGGATTAACTGCACCTATGATGGATGAATTCTGCCAACATTTGCAGTATTTACGTAATATCTGACAAGAAAATGGTGCCAATAAGCTGAAAAATATAAATCAATCAAAAATATCACCAATTTTAAATGCGAAAAATATTAAATATATTAAATATTTGGTATGTTTACTAAGCGGTCTTTATTAAACATTATAATATCATTTAAAGTTTGACAAAACATGGTATTGGGAGTGAGAGCGATGATATTCTTCGCTTGCGCACGTCCCAAGTTCTGGACAGGCGATCCGAAGCAAAAAAATCAAACATATTTTTACTTTGTACACTATTGTGTATAAGTTGAACTGGAATGAAGAAGAAATATTGAAAAGTAAAAAAATAGTGAGCGATCGAAGAGGAAGTTTAGTTTTTTGTCAAAAATTTTTGCGGTTTTTCGTTCATAAAATAAAAACGTTTGAATATTTTTGGATAATTCCAGTTCGACTTATACGCAATATTGTGCAAAGTAAAGATATGTTTGACTTTTTTTTTTACGGATCACCTGCCCAGGACTTGGGTCTTCCACAAGCGAAGAATACCATGTTTTGTTAAACTTTAAAAGATATTATCACGTTCAATAAAGACCGCTTAATAAACATACCAAATATTTAATATATTTAATGGTAGTAGTAAGTTTTATTTGCATCGCCTTTTCGGCTTTTTACAACACTCTTATGCACTATTACATCACTCTTACATTCTAACTTATGTCTATCCTCATTTTCTATTATTATTCCGTTGCGTCCCTCTCAACATTCTCGCTTTCCCTTACTGACTCTTCTTTTTTCTTACTCTCTCTTTCTAATTCCCTAAAGAATTTACACATCAATACATCTATTTCCCCTCTCAGCATCCCTATTAATTTGTCTTCTACTCCCCTCTCTTCGCTTTCCTCCTTCACCCACTTCTCTGTATATTCTTTGGCCTCCTTAGATATTACTTCTCTTCCTTTTTCACACATAATCAGATGCTCCAGTGTTTCTCTTTCTTGTCCGCATATCCTACACGTCCACTCCACTTCCCCCTTTTTTCCATCTCCGCTTATATTTCCACACCTTATTCTGGCCCAAGTTTCCTTGTCCTTTCCATTAATATCTTTCGCCGCCCAATACTTCCACGGTTTTCTCGTCATTCTCTATTACATATTTATATAAACTATTATACGTCGATTTTTTAATTTGTTCTCTTTCTCTCTCTGTTGTCTTTCTTTTTAGGTTTTCCAATCCCTTGCCTATCAGCTTCTCCATTATTTTTATTTCTTTTCTCTCTTTTATCGCATCCATTAGTTCCTCCATTCCTAATTCCCTTGATACTCTTATAAAGTCTATTCCCCGCTTCGAGGGCTTTTTGTTCGAAATTCCTCTTATTTCCTCTCTCGGACAAATATTTGGCCATCTATTATTCCCCATTTTTAATACAAATTTTATATAGCTAAGCGCTCTTTCCCTAATTATATATTCCAATGATGGTATTCCTAATTCTGTTCTCCGCACGTATCCGGGCGTTCTTCCATCTATTCCTAATGCCATTTTACAATACCTATTTTGCACCACCTCAAATTTCTCTATGTTATCAAATCCCCAAATCTCCACTCCATAAAGAGCTCTTGCCTTTACAATAGATTCCAACAGATACAATCTTTCCTCCATTAAATCCCTCCCTGCTCTTTTACACACTCCCCGCACCGCATTTGAGACTTTTTGGGCTCTCCCCACCATTTTTCTCCCGTGCACTTTTAATATATTTAATATTTTTCGCATAAGAAATTGATGAAAAATCGAACATTTTTTGGCCGAACAAAGTACAGTCGAATTTGGTTATGAGCAATCCTTCGGGGCTGTAGGGGAAAAAAAAAACGCCGAAGAGTCGTAAAATCTGGCTCCTCCGCTACAGCGCATCAATGTAGCGTTCTTAATGTGTGCGAGTGCGTCGGTGAAATGCGCAATGCTGCTGGTTATAAGCAATTGGCTTGTGGCGGGGGACCGCGCTGAGCGGACTCGGAAAAAATCAGAGGGGAAATTGCTTATAACCAGATTGCTTATAACCAGATTCGACTGTATACTAATTCCTTGAAATCTTGAACCATCAGAATTTTCAGATATTTTTTTTCTTCGCACATCCCTCGCCCGAATTACAATTTTCCTTGCGTCAAAAACATCGCCGGGGATTTATTGTGAATCGTGCAATTTTTTTTTTTTTTTTTTCAGGCAAATGGCCCATAATAACGGGCGCCGGATTCGGCTTAGGCATGGCATATTCGAATTGCGAAAAGGACATCAACGATTCGCTCAATAAATGCAAACCAAAGGCCCGCAAGTGCGACGATGACAAAAAGTCATAATAACGCGAGTAATTTCCCGAGACCGAATTTAAAAAAAAAAAGAAAAAAGAAAGCAAAAAAGAAAAACAAATTATGTTCGAGCAGCAGGCTGTAGAACAGGGAAACCGCGTGGCTCCGTCGATCTAGTTGAATTTGTAAGATTATAGCAAAAAAAAAAAAAAAAAACAACAAAAAAAGAACATCGCTGCTGTAACAATAAAAATCGTACAGTGTACATATATATATATTTATTATTGCTAAACTGTAAATTAAGCTTCCACGAATAAAAAAAAAAAAATCGATTATACAATGTAAATTCTATCGATCGTAGAATGATGGGGGGGGGGGGATAAAAAAGAAAACGTCGAAATATTCTCACGAAAAGAAAAAGTATGAAATTTTTTAATTCGAATCTTGCGCGCGATATTGGAAAATCGCCCCTATACAGAGAAAATAAAGCAAACATTTTTTTTCTTCCCTCTCTCAAAATTACGAATCTTTCAATTCGTCGCAGAATAAATTCATAATAGCTTCGTCATCGGAATTATAATCGAGGCATTTTTCAACCTGTCGAGCGGATTCATCGGTCTTCGAGTCCTTCGAAATATCTTTTTTGCCCTCCGACTCTTCGTCGATTCTCATTTCATTGTCGTTGATCGAATTATTTGCCTGAACTTCCATCGCATCGCGAGAATTCTCATCGTTGTCCTGAATTTCTTTGAGACTAAGATGAGACGTTGCTTCGTCGCTTTCGCATCTCGATAATTCCTCATTTTTACAAGATTCATCGATCGGCTTGCTTCGCGATGTCTCGCAAGCCGTCAATTGAGTTTTTTCACTCGATACCGTTGAATCGTTTTTTTGCGGACTCGCGAGACAAATTTCATCCTCGCTCGTGTCCATTAATTCGCCGATCTCGCTGCGAGCGAGTTTTTGCTGTTTGCTCGGTGTCGGACCGTCCAAATTTTTCGAAATTCCATTCACGCCGGGGCAAGCTTTTTCATCCTCCGTCTCGTCCGATCTCGTCGCGCTCAGCGGCTGCTCGGCCGGAACGTTCGTTGAAATTTCATTTCGACCATCTCTGAATCTCTCCCAAACGTTGGTACCGAGCCGTGGAACGCCATTCTCGCGAATCGTTTCCTGCTCGTTCGTCGGACGACTCCAATGAATCGCCAGCTCACGCTCGATCGGCTCCTCGACACTGAGCGACGATAATTGCAATGTCGGCGCGCTCGGATGAGCAATTTTCTCGAGTTCGGACGTTACGAGCTTTGCCTCGTCGACGATCGCGCGATCGTTGTCACGCAGAGCCATAACGAATATCTCGATGGAATATTGAAACGGTGGAGGTTTCGAGGGATGAGGATTGAGCTGAAGAGCTCTCAGAGCTCGCAAAAGATTCAAACGACAGTCGCTGTCCTCGGCATAAATATTTTCCTCGCGTTTGCCCAGATAATAGTCGTAAAGCAGCGGAACGACAATGTTCTGCAAGGCCTGAGGGGCAAAATTGCACAAAAAGTTGCGAGATTATTGGGGAGGGAAATCTCAGGAATAAAAATTCTAGCTGGATTGTTTTTTTCATGCCGGCGCCAAATCCTGCGGACTAGGGAAAAACTTGGAAACTTTTTTTTTTCTCCGGGGGACGGATCAAAAAGAATTCGAGGATCGAGAAACTTTTAAGCGGTCAAATTGAAGTTTTGGCGAAAAATCGTGAAAATTAATCATTTGAAGCTTTATCGGATTTGTTTCAAATTATCTAAAAATTTTAAAATTTTAAATTTTAAGCCCTGTACATTTATTTTAATTTTCCGCTATTAATTCGCAATTTCAACTTCAATTTTCACCGTGCAAGCCTTTCGGCTCGCCTCGATCATGTCCGGGTATCGAAAAAAAAAAAAAAAAAAAAAAGACTTATTTGCAGAACGATTTTTTCAGCGCGCAGAAAGCGTTGAAGCAAAAATTTTCCAAAGTCGTTAGAGCATTTCTGCACAATTCAGCATTCACAATTCACAATTCATTCACTCATAAATACAGTTTTTCAAAATTGTAAAATAACAAATTAAAAACCATAAGAAAATTCTTGAAAAATTCATGTATATTCAAGGAAAATCGATTATATGTAACAAATTCCTCGATTTTTCTGAATACATATCAATTTTTCAAGAATTTTCTTATGGTTTTTATAATTTTTGTTTTTGAAAATTTTTAATTTTGAAAATTGCATGGAAAGTGATGAATTTTGGATATGTACTCGTACAAAGTTTCTGCATTGACTTCACGAAGTATCCGGATCATCAAACGAATACTTTTATAAATAAAGTTTTTCAAAATTCTAAAATAACAAATTAAAAACCATAAGAAAATTCTTGAAAAATTCATGTTTATTCAAGGAAAATCAATGAATTTGTTACATATATTCGAAAAAAAATTTTAACGGGAAATTTCTCCAACAATTTATTGTTTAAAGAATTGTTTTCGATTATACGTAACAAATTCCTCGATTTTTCTGAATACATATGAATTTTTCAAGAATTTTTTTATGGTTTTTTTAAATTTTTGTTTTTGAAAATTTTTAATTTTGAAAATTGCATGGAAAGTGATGAATTTTGGATATGTTCTCGTAAAAAGGTTCTGCATTAACGTCACGAAGTAAAAAAAAAGAAAAGCATTCGAGGATCGAGAAACTTTTGACGGTCAAATTGAAGTTTTGGCGAAAAATCGTGAAAATTAATCATTTGAAGCTTTATCGGATTTGTTTCAAATTATCTAAAAATTTTAAAATTTTAAATTTTAAGCCCTGTACATTTATTTTAATTTTTCGCTATTAATTCGCAATTTCAACTTCAATTTTCACCGTGCAAGCCTTTCGGCTCGCCTCGATCATGTCCGGGTTAAAAAAAAAAAAAAAAAAAAATAGACTTACTTTATAGAACGAAGCTTTGAGCGAGCAGGAAGCGTTGAAGAAAAAATTTTCCAAAGTCGTCAGAGCATTTCTGCACAATTCAGCATTTATGCGAGGATCTTTTTTGACGATATTAGCGCTGCCCAGGCTCGCGCTGCTCTCGTACTGACTTTCCTTGTATCGTTTCAATGCTCTTTTCGAAAGATGCTGCGTTTTCTGTACCTGCGAAGGAAAAATTCAATTGCCAATCCTCAGCGAAGCTTGGGATCGAAAACTTTTTTTTTTTTTTCTTTTCGCTTGCAAAACTCACCGTAAGCAAAACTCTTTCCTTCTCGGGGGTAATGTCCTTCAAAAGATGGGGCAAAAATTCGTCGGCTGCTAAATCGATGCCCGATAGTGTGCCCAGACAGGACAGCCACTTTGTTAAACTTTTGTAAACGGCAATTCTAACGTATCCGAATGGCTTGCCACCGCTCATCGTAATTTTACTCTCGCCAACTTTTTCGGTCCATTTCAGGGTCTGCTGATACAGCTGAAGTATCGTCATGGCAAACGGTACAAGCTGTTTTTGAAATCTGCAATATTTTTTTTTTTTCTACACATTTTTCGTAGCCCGATCAAACTCTTGCTGATATGCTTCGCAATGATGTAATTAATTAAAAAAAAAAAATCAATTATCCTTGCCAGAGTTTTATTTTTAGTAAAAGCTTCAAAACTTGAAAGTTCAGTGAAAATATGGTTTTTTTTTTTTTTCGAGGTTTGCACAATAATTACTCATTTTTTTTTACATATTTATTATTAATTTGTTGTGATTTATTTTTATAAATATACAGGATAGTAATATTGTATAATAGTTTTTGATAAAACTTACCCTTCGATAAATGCATCCAAGACCGCGAAAAGACTGATGTGTAATTTTGGCAATACGAATTGAAGCATTTGCTTCTTGAAGGAATCCTCGTTTTTCAGGCTCGACGGCGTAACTGCCAAGCCACGGCACAGAACTTGCAGAATATCGCTCGGAGAGACTGAATTTTTACCCGAGCATCCTCTGGAATTTTTTTTTGTTTTTTTTTTTTTTTTTTACCCAAGCTATACATTAATTTACCGGAACGATCGTGCTGCGGGACTTTTTAAAGTTAATTCGATAAAATTCACGTTACCTGAGCATGGTCGAGAGATAAACGCACAGATTTTCGAATCTTCTCCCGAGAGAGCGATAAAAATCCATGATATTGTCCTCGGGAATTTCGGGAAGATCCAACTTCTCCCATGCGTCGTTACTCTCCAATTCTATCAAACCGGCGAATAGATCGTCCATTATAGCGTGAAGACTGTTGCAGAGCAGAGCTTGACCGTATACCCAGCTGGTGTACGTGGATTTTACGACGGGCGGCTTGAAGGAACGTTCCGTGACTCGCGCCAGCAGGGTATAACAATTTGCCCCGGCTTGAACCAAATTTTTTTCATCCGCATCGACGAGGGGGAGAATTATCTTTCTGATCGAGGTCTGAAAAGGCAATTTTCACAATAGCGGGTGTACCAGGGTGTTTCGAAAAAACAAAAAAATTTTGATTTTTCACGCTACCGCGCCTCAAAACTTGAGTTTTGATGGGATAAAAACATCCTCGCGAAGAGGGAGCTCCGTAGCTTAAGCGGAAGCCGCCGCTCGTTGGACGTTTCTAATTATAACTGCCAATTAACGTCTGTGACGAACTTTTTGAGAGGAAAAATTTGAGACCACGAGGATTGTATTGCGAATTGAGAAAAAAATATTTCATTAAATGAAAATTTGTTTATTACTAATTTCTAATTTTTTATAAAAAATTCTAAACAATTTCAAGTTGAACAGCTTTTTCTGACACTATCGTGTTTTAACTAAAAATTTTGATCGATTTTATTTATAACAATAATTTTGCGATTAAAAATTGTTTATAAATTGTCATAAACAATTCGTATTTGGTGAAATTTTTTTTTCGCGATAATTTTTTTCTGACACCATCATGTTCTAACTAAAAATTTTGATCGATTTTATTCATAACAATAATTTTGCAATTAAAAATTGTTTATAAATTGTCATAAACAATTCGTATCTGTTGAAATTTTTTTTTCGCGATAATTTTTTTCTGACACTACCGTGTTCTGAATAAAAATTTTGATCGATTTTGTTCATAAAAATAATTTTGCGATTAAAAATTGTTTATAAATTTTCATAAACAATTCGTATCCGGTGAAATTTTTTTTTCGCGATAATTTTTTTCTGACACCATCGTGTTCTAACTAAAAATTTCGATCGATTTTATTCATAAAAATAATTTTGCGATTAAAAATTGTTTATAAATTGTCATAAACAATTCGTATCTGTTGAAATTTTTTTTTCGCGATAATTTTTTCTGACACTGCCGTGTTCTGAATAAAAATTTTGATCGATTTTGTTCATAACAATAATTTTGCGATTAAAAATTGTTTATAAATTGTCATAAACAATTCGTATCCGGTGAAATTTTTTTTCGCGATAATTTTTTTCCGACACCATCGTGTTCTGAATAAAAATTTTGATCGATTTTATTCATAACAATAATTTGCGATTAAAAATAGTTTATAAATTTTCATAAACAATTCGTATCCGGTGAAATTTTTTTTCGCGATAATTTTTTTCCGACACCATCGTGTTCTAAATAAAAATTTTGATCGATTTTATTCATAACAATAATTTGCGATTAAAAATAGTTCATAAATTTTCATAATGTTTATAAATTTCACGATAATTTTTTTTCTTGACTCAAATACGAACTCCATGGTTCTTTATTGTCTTGCCGAAATAGGAAATCATTAGTCTCAGGGAAGATAGTATATAAGCAAATTTATTTACCTTTAACAATTTTTTCGCTATGACTTTATGCAAAAAAAAACGCAGAATGTCATTTATTCATTTATTTTCGGTAAAGATTGATGCTAATGACGCCTTTTTACACGTGGCATACGTTTTTTGGTAGAAATCAACGACTAAAAATATATATTGCAATCGATCTCTATCCTTAGTTAATAATAAATTAAACTCCGCGCACAAAGCTACTTTTCGTTAAGCAATATCGTTTGCAACTTTTAAATCATCGAAGATTCTTTTTATTTGAAATACAATCCCCATGGTCTCAAATTTTTCCTTCCGAAAAGTTCGTTATAGACGTTAATTGACCGTTATAATTAGAAACGTCCAATGAGCGGCGGCTTCCGCTTAAGCTACGGAGCTCCCTTTTCGCGAGGATGTTTTTTTTCTATCAAAACTCAAGTTTTGAGGGGCGGGAGCATAAAAAATCAAAAAAAATTCTGTTTCGAGCATACGCTCTCTCTTTATCCTAAAGATTCGAGGATATGCCGGCATTGGCAAAGGAAAAGTTCACTTTTTTCAATACCTGCAAACGTTCGCTCGGCTCTTTATAGTGATACATTATCGTCGCCAGCAGATACAAAGCAGCGCCTGATTTTCTCTCGGACTCTAGATTCGATATCGTAATAACGAGCTGCTTGACCGTCTGCATGGAAATGCTTTTCTGCAATTCAGGAATATCCTTGCATCTGACGATCAAGCTAGCGAGTACTTTGCACGACACGGTAATCTCTCCGACGTTGCTTCGATGATTTTCGAGAGCCTGGCTCGCCTTGGCGATCCAGAGAACGGCGTACTTCGAGAGTACCTCTTTCGCGCATCTTGGCAAAATATAAGTCAGGACACTGAGACCGTCGTGACGAGTGCTCGATTGATTCAATCGTGAATTGATGTGCGTTATTATCGTATTTTGCAATTCATTTATCTAAAATAAATCGTTCGATACATTGAAATGCGTCCATCGTGAAGTACGTCCGTGTCTATAACGAGCCAGTTAACTCATAGGGAAAAGATCCAAAATTCCGAGGCAACAACAGAATATGATTGTAAGTAATTTAGTTGTTTGTTATTTATTATTTAATTGTTTATTATTATTATTTTTTTTATTGTTCAATTGTTTATTTTTTTTATTGTTTAATTGTTTATTATTTGTTTGCATATTAATAATAAAAAATATAAATAATCGATAAAATTTTTACATCATTGATAATAATAATAATTTATTATTATTTATTAATTTATTCATCAACGGGTAATCCTGTACCTTTACATTGGTTACCCATTAAATAAATTCTACCCGGAGGTGAAACAGCCGGTCCTGAGTGTTGTATTTTGCGAAAAGTAATAGCGCTTTCCACTGGGGAACTCAGTGCAGATTTTTACATGCGAGTGAGTGAGACAGAGATGCACTGAGTACATATGTGTCTCACTTACTCTCATACGAAAAACTTGAGTCGGTGCGCACTCGGTGCACCAGTGGAAAGCGCTATAATTTGTACATAGAACCGGAAGTACCGTTTGAATTACAGTATTTTGAGCCACGCTTCGTACGATTGTAGAAGATAGTTGAAGCAATGGTAATAATAATAATAACTCTGCGATTCTATTATTTTAGGACTTGATAAATTTTTCGAAACTACGAACATTATGTGCGTGAAAATTTTCAAACTATCACAGCCTCGAGTTTTTTTTTTTATAGCAATGTTATATTCGTACCGGTAGGGGACATGGGGCGAAATGAGGTTATGATATTTTTTACGTACTTCGTCGATGTTTGATGGTAGATCGTCATTCATGGAGAGTAGATCTTGAAGAAAAACATCGTATTCTTTGCCGTTTGAGTCAATTGCCTTAATTAAATCCATGACTTTAACTATTTATAACGGAATAACGATATTTACGTCGGAGGTGTTCATCGAAATCGAAGTTCAAATATTTGAGCTAAAAAACATGGGAACAGGAGATGAGTAGAGAGTAGAGAGTATAGAGATGTCCAACGCTCGGATTTTCGTGGTACCTGCGATTTTGAAGCGTCGACGTGACATCTAGGCGGTCAAGCGCCGAACTGGTCTCATCGCGTGAGATCGTCTTGAAGTTATGTGCGCTGCACACGTTAATTTTGCCGAACGATATTAACTTTTTGATATTTTTTTTTTCTCGGAAAATCGTCTGTCGGTCGCTTGTCGGTGATTGTCGGATTAATTAGAATGTTTGTACAATTTTCGTTTTTGAGATATAATGAAAAAAAAAATTCGGTGTGAAGTTGGCCGATTTTTTTTAAATTTCAACCATTATTACTTTTCTATGGCTCATTTGAAGCGCAATCGATTGCCGGTCACGAATATCATAATAATTATAACGTTTGTCGGAGCTTTTAAAAAATATATATATATAAATATTCATAGACATGAGAGAGAGCCCACGGAGCGAAAAGCCTGGCAAGGTAATATTTCCTTAAAGCCTGGGACAGATTTGTGGAGCTGGTTCCGTAGGGAATCCGTACATCCGTTCCGTGAACTAAATTCTCAGAGGGTAAATGCAGGATGCAAGTAAAGATGCGCGCCCTGTATTATCTGCTCCGCAAAGTTATCTTTCTCAAAGTTCCAATTGCTTGCAGACATCGGATTTCGGATGAAACTGCTTGATCTCTCCGCGGGAAGTGACGATGATGAGTACGTTTACACGCCGCTCCAAATCCGGTGTTACGAAAACCGGTTTAGTTAAACCAGGCGTTTACACGGTACCTAACACCCGCTTTACGTCGTAAAGCGGGTGTTAGGACCCGTTTACACGCACTTTAACGCCTGATTTAACTACGCCGGTTTTCGTAACACCGTAATAAGAGCGTCGTGTAAACGCGGCCTTACCTTCACCACGCCGTTGCTTGGAGATTTTTGAGAAAGTGAACGGAAACGGAAAATGTAATATACGGAAGCGGAATACCGAATATAGAAACGGAAACGGAATATGTATCGACGAAAAAATTGACGCAAGGGTGCGTTCCGAAATTGAGCTCTGTTCGGCATGAAGTTCGCTTCATGGGGATAAAGAGAAGAAAAAGAACAGAAGAGTGTGGAAGCAAAGATGCTCATCTCCGGTGGAAGAGTACTGTATACTGTATAATCACTTTCAGTCGTTTTTCCGCACGGCATGCTCTAAGTAATATCTCTGTCAATCGTGATTCAGCAAAAGCAAAAAAAAAATCTCAAATCAAAAGTTATCGCGCATATCGTCGGTTTCGCCTATTATCTGCATTCTCAATCGAAGCCTTGTTGCGTTCTCGACAGTTCACACAAACGATACACGAAAATGACCGTAAAAGCCATTTGCGTTCTTCAGGGCGAAGTCAAGGGAACCCTTTACTTTGAACAAGCGGTATGTAATTATTTTTCGAATTTCAGTCATTTCGCGATTTTATTTTTGCTACGGGAATATTTATACGTTATGATGATAATAATTTCATCAATTCCATATTGAAAATGGTTCGTTCTCGTTCGCAAATGTACAGGGAGATTCGGCTCCCGTGAAGGTCACCGGCGAGTTGAGCGGCTTGAAGCAAGGCTTGCACGGTTTTCATATTCACGAATTCGGCGACAACACCAATGGTACACGTTGATATACATACTATATATTTTTTTATTCGTTGCTTCTTTTTTTTTTTTCGTCACGTACTATATACATACTATATATTTTTATTTATAATATATTTTTATTTATATATATTTTTTTTATTCGTTGCTTCTTTTTTTTTTTCGTCACGTGTCTCCAGCATGATAAAAATGCAATGGTGCAACTTCAATATACGTACATATGCATTTCTTGCATAAGTCGTTTAACATTGTGTCGGTCAATCTTGCGCTATTTATGCACGATAGATATATAGCAGTTCGAATATATCGTGTGAGAAGATGCATGAAATTTTTTGCAGACGTGAAAAAAAAAACTATTTGATGCATCGGAGCTTCTATGATTGGTATGATTAGTAAAAATGAACAGTGACTTGTCGAATTTTCATTATATTTGAATTATCCTAGGCTTTATTTTGTCTGCTGCAAAATATTTTATTGATTAAGATGAGAGAAATAATTGGGATATTCTGCTTCCGTGAATGGGATATTGGATTAATACCGGAGTACCTAAAAAAATTTTAGAAATAATCGCTGATTTCATAATTTACAATATCGATAATGACTTGCCGGATTAAGGAATACTCATAATATTTCAGATACAACAAGATTTATATTTTTTTTTTCGAGATGGTAACGCTAGAATATTTAAAATTTTCCAAATACCCAGGGATTTATAATTCGCTATATATGATTTTTAATCAAACATTTAATCGCATTTTCGAGCTTTCATCGCGAATTCAATGCCATTCGGCTCCCTTCAATTAATAAAATTTTAAACTTCGCGAGTAGACTCTTGAGACGCGCATTCAATTAGTCCGGAGAGCATTTATTTCTGTGCCCGTAAGAGTATATCTTTGCAAATCACCGAAGAATCATGAAAAGGGCAAAAATCGAAATTATGCGAAAAGACCAGAAAATCGATGGTATACGAATTAAAATTTTTTGAAAAAGTTCAAAAAAACGTATGGTATAGCTCACCGAGTCAAACGGTATTTTAAAGCTCGAATGATAACGAATTGTTGTTTCGCCGCAAAGGCTGCACGAGCGCCGGTCCTCACTTCAATCCATTGGGAAAAGAGCACGGCGGTCCCGAGGCCGTGATACGCCATGTCGGTGATCTCGGTAATATCGAGGCCGGCACCGACGGTATTGCAAATGTAGCAATTTCGGACAAGCAGATTCAACTGCAGGGAGCTCACAGCATCATCGGCAGAACCCTCGTCGTAAGGATATATTGCAATTGGAATTTTGTTGCTACGAGAAATCTATTCCCCCCCCAGGATGAGAGACCGCCAAGATTTGATCGGTCGAGCTTTCCCTTGTCCGCGCTACCTTTTTTTTTTTTTTTCACAGTATTACCGAACAAATATACGGGAAAAATCTCGCGACTTGTCGATAAATTTATCTGTGCCGCATTTTAGGTTCACGCCGACCCCGATGATCTGGGAAAGGGAGGTCACGAACTCTCGAAAACAACTGGCAATGCAGGCGCTCGATTGGCCTGCGGTGTTATCGGCATCACCACAAAGGAGTGACTCTTCGCGGTCTCCTCTAAATACCCGTGCTATGAATATATAAAATTAACAAAAAAAAATAAAAACTAACACACACACCGGCGCTATCTTGAAACTTTAGCTTTCGAATAGTCGTTCCGATATACAAAAAAAGAAAAAAGAAGAATCATTCCCAACAAATTGTATTATCAACATAATTGCATGTTCAAGAAACGTATTTCGCTGTAAAAAAAAAAAATAAAATCCTTGCACGATCATTAATCATCGCAGTTATTTTATTCAAAATATCCCGTAAAACAAAAAAAGAAAGCTACTATTAAAAAAAAAAACGTAAATATAAGTAGACGATTGTTACAGCAAAAATATCTCGCTCTCATCTCGTCTACTCGCTTCTCTCCGTAAAGTCCCCGCACTTGCTCTCTGTATTCTAAAAAATTCCTTTGGATTCTGATACACCGATTTAGATATTTCAGCTAAATTATAAAAATATTTTTTTCATCAACCGATATTTTTATACGATTTCTACCGATTGGATACTAACAATCTTATCGAATCGAATCATGTATATATATTTTATATACATACTTTTCATAAAAAGTCTCGCAAGCGCGTGTTTATGTTACGAAATTTCTTGCCTATGGTAAAAAATTTTGATCAAGGTTTCAATGTCCAAAAGTACACGAGTTATCAATGGTGTATATAATATCAATCGAGCCATGATTTGCTATATAAAAAATGGCACTTGTTTTGGGGACAAGCTCGAGAATTCTACGAGATTCTACGGGGGGGCCTTATTTTTGATAAGCGGGCGCGGGATCGTTTCGCCACAAGCATGCTGTAAACGTGCCAGTAAAAACCGTCGTCGCATTTCGAAAAAAAAAATCTATAACCGCGAAGAATAATGGTGTGATAGAGCTCGTTATGAAAAGTTGTGAAAAAAATGTATGAAAAGTTATGAAAAAATTTATAAACATTTCATTTTGTTTAAAATTGTAATAGGCTATGTGCAGATGTTCTACTATATAGCGCCACTCGCGGGCAAAAGTATAACAAATTGTATGCAAAATTGTATGGACGTATACGGCGAAATTGATAAAAAACCATATATTTTTGTATAGTGTTGTATTTACATTAACTGAATATAATATTTTGAAAGGTACGTAAAAATTATCCATCTGGACTTTTTTTCACTTCTAAATTTGAAGCAAATGAAGAAATAAATGCTCAATTTCTTTACAGTGACAGCACAACATAACCTATATAACAACACAACTCACACAGTGTAATGCCGGCCATAATTTTGCACACTGGCTTTGATCCACTTAGCTCGTTTTTCGAGGTTATGTTTTCGGGCAGGAAATATGTATAGTTTTATTTTACCGGAACCGTCATTGACACGACAGCCCAGAACACAACAGTTATTTCTACGCGGTTTATTTTTCTCCATGTTATGTTTATAATTAAGCAAAAACTCTATCAAAACATAGATTTTCACGCTCAAAAAACAATTTTTAAACACGAGATACGTGGAAAATGAGCACTCAAAAACTTACAATTATATCCACGCAAGCGCTCACGTCACATTTAGTCATAACTCCGCCCCCTTGCACATACTCTATACGTTTGAAACGCCTGAGTGACCTTGGATGACGCGTGACCCCGTACTAGCCAATCAAATGAGGCCTCAGGCAGTGGTTCTCAGAGCCTGGAACCAGAGGAGTTCTCCGAAACGCTCGCATTTTCGTGAACGTCGACGTGACACCTGGGCGGTCAAACGCCGAACTGGTCTCATTTTTCGTGAGATCGACCTGAAGTCGCGCTGCATGTTGGTGGTTGTCAACCGCACGGTTTCGCCAGAGATCATCTCGCGTTTCCCTTTCACGAATCCAATCCTTGCGACGAAAAAAATTTGCCTGAGTTGATTTTTTTTTCAGCTTATATGTATTAATTAATAAAAATGTGTAAATTGGAACGTGTTTTTTCCCCTAAATTAACCGAATTCGGATCCAAATTGTCGAATGTTCCTAAGCGAACTCGATATAAGCAGAGATGAGTAGAGATGAGTATACTCATCTCTGATGTATATATACTTTCAACGTTCCCAATCAACCAGAATTGTTGTTTGGTACAATTTTATGAATTGTATTATGTAGAATGCCTCCCCGTTCTTTTTTTTCGCATGCGTTTAAACACTCGTACGAAAAAGAATACACGGTATTGCACGAAAGAATAATCGAAAGCGTGAAAAAAGAAAACGGGTGTGCAATTTCGAAAACCCGAAACCTCCAATCCTACTGAAATTTTATACAGACGTTCTTTTTGACAAGATGAAACTACTCATAAAAGGATTTTTGGCAACTCGTAATCGTTTTCGAGATATTGAATTATAAAGTCTGGTTTTTTATACGCTCTTATATGTATATATCTGTCGACACTCTATGTTCTTATTATACACTACCGTTCATAAGTATGGAAACACTCGCCCCAGATCCGAGCCACACAAGAAGTTGTATCGCTCTTTGAAAAATGAAGATATCTCAATTTCCCAAGCGGCGTTCTAAAAAGGACATATTTAGCTTCATTTACCTTTTTTGGAAAAAATTTTGCGATTTTTTTTGAGCCCGGTACGCACTTTGAAAGATGGTCATTTTGGAAATTTTCCCGCATATCTTGTAAAAAAAATTTTTCAATTTTTTTTTCCCGTGAAAAACTTGAAGCGGGGAGTACAACCTTCAATCTCATTTTTTGGAAAAATTTTTACGATTTTTTTTCGCAAAGATATTCAACTTTTTGCAAAAAACGACCATATTTATAAGGGGTATAGTCTCACTCTGAAACTACTGGGTTTTCGTAAAATTACTAAGAGGGTAAAAAGTTGCATACAATCATTTTGGATGTATCACATTTTTTTCAGAATTAAAAAAACAAATTCAAAAAAAAAATTTTTTTTTTTAAATTAAAAAATTTTTTTTTTCAAAATTTTTCGTGGAAATGCGCCAGCTCGGGGCCAGGTAGATAGGCAACCGCACATACAATGTCGCCGAGCTGGCGTATTTCCACGAATATGGCCAGTATCTGTATCTACACACACACACACACACACACACACACACACACTTCCATATATCGATCGGTTGGCGGCTCTTGGGGATTTGATACTGCTTTTGTTGCCAAAGTTTTCTGTTTTCTCGAGCTCTCGGCTTGATGAAAAGAATGGGGAAAGATCGTTTTCGCGCGCAGGGGTGCGCGGGTTGCCGGGCGAGCAGCGTGCAAGAAAGAGGTCATCCATGTTACGCGATCCCATAGATTTATCATACAGTGTGAGCACACTAGTTATTTTCCTAAAAAATTATGCAGTATTACTTTTTCCTGTCGATCACATAATAATCTTATATATATGCACTGAACCCAGTATACATTTTTTCATTGATTTCGCGTATCTGACATAAACAATCGAAAATCCAGGTTCTATATATAAGCTGATTTTGCTACAAGAGCGCCTGTGTTTAAAAGCGGATTTATGCCTAATTTTTTCCTCAAAAAACCGTGTAGCGAAAAATCCATAAAATAATTGACTGGACACATTGATATGGACAAAACAAATTAGAAAAATTTCAAAGCAACGGTATGAATTCAACGAGGGCCTTTTTTAGGGAGAATCCTGGCCGCACGGATCCTATTATAATTACGTGGCATTTCATACGATGTGCATGGTCAGGTCTAATTTCATTCCTGAAAAAAAAAACCCCATTTTGTGTTTAAGGTAGTACTCGCACAAGCTTAACGATTAGATAAAAATCTGAATTTTTTATATGGTGCAGCAGAAGTGTATAAGATAATGCCTGTAAAATTTCAAAGTGGGTCACCGACTCTTTACGCGAGTAATTAATTCGTAAAATCCACATATTTATCCCACACCATATCCGAATTCTGGGCTGACGCAACTTTGAAACAGAAATTCGTATCTTTCATGATTAGATACGATCCCCAGTCAAAAATCTGGACGTCTATTCTAAATCTATAGGAACGTCCCAGGGGATCCAGATTTTTGACTATGGGTCAATACTAAAACTGTTAAATGTTCAGAAAACTATCACGATTACATACATTCCATAAAAAATGGGTGTTGCGGAACCTTTTTGCATAAAATTATCGATTTTAAGGAAATTTTTTGCGTGCGTCAGCTTATGAGCGGTCCGACTCTCTCTTGTTTCATGCGTGCTCCTCGCTCGCCGCGCTCCGCCGCGTCTACGTTTCCGCTAATTCCCCCCCACCGGTCGCGCTAGTACTAACTTAATAAAACACAAAACAAAGTTTTTTTTAAGACAATATAGCATGAAGTTCCACGTTGCTAGGATTCTTCAAGAAAAAAAAAAAACTTTATTGTGTTAAAGAAAAAACAAAACAAAGGGATTTTTAGGAAGAATCATGCATGGCCGCGTGGATCTTGGCACGCGTGGAATGAGATATTCCTCGCGGCCAGGATTATTTCAGAATAACCCATTTCACAAAAAAAAAAAAAATCCCTCTGTACAAAAATCATTAAAATATTCTTAATGTGTATAAAAAAAGCACTACAAAAAAGCATTGATATAATTATATACGGCCAAGTCATCGTCTTCATAAAAAATAATGACAAAATATGTACCAATTGCAAAACGTTGTCAAATCATGTCAAATAAATTATTATTTTTATTTTTATTAATATATTATAATTATTTTTACATTTTAATTCTTTTATGATCATCAAATCATATTGTTTTAACGGTGGACTTTTTGAAAGGAAATCGAGGTGCTTGGATCAAATAAAACAATTAAAATACAAGAACGAAATATAAATAAGTATATACTTAGCACTATATACAGTGGATCGACATCGAAATAAATAAATCAAATAAATGTACCAAATGAAAGTAGCGCCAAGTACTTATACTTATATTTCGTTCTTGTGTCTTAATTTTTTAATTTGATCCAGACACCTCAATTTCCTTTCGAAGTCCATCGAAACAATATGGTTTGATAATCAGAAAATAATTTAAATATAAAAATAATTAATAATATATTAATAATAACAATAATAATCCTAATTTAATAATATTAATAATAATAATAATAGTAATAATGAAAAAAAACCTACATATATATATGCTTGGTGATATGTGCTTTGGATGGTTGGATTTATTTGACAACTTTTTGCTATTGTCACAATTTCATCATTATTTTTAATAGTGACGATGACTTGATGACCGTATAATGATATCAATGCTTTTTTGTAGTGATTTTTTTATAGGCATTAAAAATCTTTTTGTGAAACGGAGTATGGTATAGGAACTTGACACGTGTACTTGTTCAATTTTTTTCAGTTTTTTTTAAGTTTACACCTGCGCAGGTCTAGGTATATAGTTTTTGGGTATTATCCCGTCTGCTTTCATGCCGCGCAGCAGCGCCATTTCGTGTTTTCCGTGCAATTGAGGGAACGAGTTATATGCATCAAAAGTTGAAAAATATTATCATACTTGGTCGAGTGTCGCCGCCTCTTAAGGCCGTATCTGACGGCTGACCAATGAGAGAACAGCAGTCTGCTGCCTGCTGCTCTCTCATTGGGCAGCCGTAAACCGCCAATCCGTACGTGTGATACGGCCTTTAGGCCCGATTGCACCGCTTTTGCACTTTAACTTTAAGTGCAGCGGTGCTATCGGGCCTAAACAAGCAACTTAAAATTGTAGGTCTCACTTAAAGCTTAAGTGCAAGCGGTGCAATCGGGCCTTAGACTAGGAGCGATAGCAATGATAGCATGAGAGAGAGAGAGGAAAGAAGCGTCGGTTGCTCCTGCAGGCTGATCGGCGGAGGGTGGAGGATGTGTGCATCGCGGTTGGGAGGGGTCGATATATCCCCACCCCGAGAGTGCTAAATTCCACGACCACGGGTGGGGGGAAGTAAAGTGAGTTGAAACAAAAGGATGAAAGAGAGAGAGAGAGAGAGAGAGAGCGACGAGACACGAAGAGGGGGTCGATGAGCCGTGGCTGGGCGGCTGGGTGGCTTGGTCCTACGTCCTACAGAACTACAGACAGACAGCAGACAGCCTACAGCCTACAGCCTACAGAGCCTACAGAGCATACAGAGCATACAGAGCCTACAGAGCCTACAGAGCCTACAGAGCCTACAGAGCCTACAAACCGCGCAGCACCGTGCGGCGTCTCAGTCAGTCTCAGTTATTCGCAGCAGTTATTCGGTTTTGCGCGTTCACCGCCTCCGCTTCGTTTCGCGTCGATCCTTCGCTCCTGCGTGCGCGTTCGAATTTATTTCCCCGTTCAAACAAAGAATCTATAATACTATATCTCGCGATTTTTTTTTTTGTAAACTTTCGTTTAATATCTTCTGCATAAAAAAAAAAACTTACACCAATTATTATTTGCGTCGCGGGTCTCCAACGTTTCGGGCTTTGTGCTTCATTTTTCGAGGCAATTTTAATGGAACGAGATTAATACTTTCCCCTGTGAATAGCCAATTCGAAAAGGCTTTTGACTCGAGGACATTGAGATACCAAAAGAAAGAGCCTGAAACCGGCTTATTTATTGTTATGAACTTGGCCGCCGAAACGCAGTTGTGAAATAACGAAAGAAAAAAAAAAAAATTCTGAATCGAAGATATTTACGACGGTTAACGTGGTATTGTTTTGGATTGAATTGAGGCAACGAGAATTTTATCGACGTGAGTATTTTTATTGATTTCTTTTTTTTTTTCATCTATTGTGATGAAATTTTATATTTTAAATTTCAAATACGAGAATTGTAAAAATATCGCTCGTTCGATTTTTGAGAGGAGGCTGTTTGAAAAAACTCGAGATATGTACTATATATATATGTATTGCTTATTCGGGTAGATCCGACAAAATATTACCGGGTAAATTTTCTAGTTGGGGGGGGGGGGCATTTATCGTCCGACTATAGAGATCGGGCTAAGTTTTACTTTGCCAAAGATTTTCGTTACTATGGGGAAAACCGAAAAATCCCATTTTCCGATTGGGACGGTTCGTTAACGAATACAACAAGTCTGAATTTTGATGATTTCTCACGGTGATGTTTAGTGTAATAATTTTAATCGGATGTAATTTTTTTATGTAATGAAATTGGATTTTTTTCTACTCATCGTTGCAATATGTCAATAATTTATTTTTCATGAAGCCAAACATTGTTCTCGAGCTCTACAATCGATTATCGAAATATTGTCATTGTCAATAAGAAAAAAAAGAACAAATGAAGTCTAACTAAAAAGTCACGGGCCCGAAAAAGTACTATCTTATTTTTAAATTCAGAAATTTCGTCACTCACCCAGCTCTGCACTAAAGAATTTTGTGCTTTTTTGTTTACGTTTATCAATTATACACGTAAAAGCACTGTCGATTTATACACTCGGAGACTCTTTACTGATGGAAAGGGGACAGGGGCAGGGGGGTCTGCTAGCTCTTGTGATCCGCCATGCCGCGGCATATGACAAACATATCAAAGAATCTCTTTCTCTCTCTCTCTCTCTCTCTCTCTCTCTCTCTCTCTCTCTCTCTCTCTCTCTCTCTTTCAGGGTGCAGCGAGCTTGTACCCCAATTATATTAACCCCGCCCACGTTACCCCCAGGTTCTCCATGACCAATGGGGAATAACTTATAGTAACTGATCTGCGGCACCCTCGAAAAACCCACAGAATATACTGTGCAGAAATCAATCAATTAAATTCGGCAAATCCATCTCCTTATACGACAAAATGTCTCTGACCTCGGGGCCCGTCTCGAACCTTCCGTTCGCATGGCGGAAACACGTGACGAACGGACAAACAAAATTTACAGTCTCCGCGGCCGGTGGCGGGGAATAAGCGGGAACCTCGGCAACGCGAAGCGCGGTGAGCTTGCACGCATGAAACAAAAGAGACCATAAGCTCATAAGCTGACGCACGCAAAAAATTTCCTTAAAATCGATAATTTTATGTCAAAAGGTTTCAGCAACCCCCATTTTTTATATGGAATGTATGTAATCGTGATAGTTTTCTGAACATTTAACAGTTTCAATATTGATCGTATATCTAATCATGAAAGATACGAATTTCTGTTTCAAAGTTGCGTCAGCCCAGAATTCGGATATGGTGTGGGATAAATATGTGGATTTTACGAATTAATTACTCGCGTAAAGAGTCGGTGACCCGCCATTTTGAAATTTTACAGGCATTAACTTATACGCTTCTGCTGCACCATATAAAAAATTTCGATTTTTATCTAATCCTTAAGCTTGTGCGAGTACTACCTTAACACGCTCTCGGATGATTTTATACTTTGTAGTCACTGCGGTCAATGGTGAAACATTTATATATACGATAGAAAATGTATACATTTTTACACATACAATGTATATACATTACACACACACACACACAAAATGAAAATGAATTATCATTATTGTTATTATTTGTATAGAAACGTTACGAACTCTTAAGCATAAATATTAACACCCCAGCACGCCAAGTCATCATAGAGTAAAATGTGACGATGCTGATGATGACAATGGTCTCTTGTTCCGCATTATTCACGACATTATTTTTTTTTGTCCCCTCGACAAGACGGATCAAGGTAGTATATATATACCTCCACAGTTAAATTAGGAAATGGTCGAAATTTGGTATACACGTTATTTAATATATTATCCGAACATCTGTGCAATTTAAATAAGCTTGACCATCCCGAACCCGAGATATTTACACTCAAAGTTGGCTTATTGGTTTACACGCGTAACATATATATGCGCCATATGTATGCACGAAGAGTTAGTTATTAATTCTACCGTCAAAACTAAAGTTCATAAGTTGATGAAAAACGAGAAGAAGCTAGCGAGGGATATTTCACGAATAATGTGAAAAAAAATCAGGAAGATTTATCATTTAATTTTTGAGATATCGTAAGTGAAAGAGGTATATATTATAGGCGCGAGCCTGTGAGCGCGGTCTGCGACTCTTGTTTCATGAGTGCCTATACAGGCACGCATATACGTTCTCGCTTATTCCCCGCCACCGGGGGAATTTTGCACATAGTGCACAATCGCATTTGATACGTTAGTCTTAAAGCATCCTCCAATGCACCTGCAAAGCTTGAGTGTACCTTAACGACCTTTTTAGCGAGAAAAATTGAGTTAAAAATCACGATTTTAGCATAGCGACTATATATAGGAAAAATCATGACCGCGCGGAGATTACCTCGAAATTCATACACCAATAGTCAAGAATCGCACAACCAAACGCTCATTTTGTTTTAAAAATATTGAGGATTCAGATTTTCACAAAAAAAAAAAACATAAGCTCAACGGATGTTTGAAAAAGATTTTACGAGTTTTCGGTAGCCACGGATACCGACTCTCTCTTGTTTCATGCATGCCCCGTTCACCGCGCGCTCTGCCGCGTCTACGTTTCCGCTAATCCCCCCCCCCCCCGGTCGCTTAAATTACGTGATGCCTGACGAATAAATACGATAAACGATTTTTTTCCACACAATGTCGAACACACTTTTAGTAATCAAAGATCATTTTTATTAAAATTTTCGATAGAATTTTAGATTTATAATTCAATATTATTCACATTAATTATTCATTGAATACTTGTTGGAAATGAAGAAAATGTATTAAAGATTCAAAGATTGTGAACTACATATCATTAAAGAAAGTTTTTACTCCTTTTGAAATTATCCTTTTTTTTTTAAATATAACGAGCAAAATATTTTGTTATAGCTTTTTTGTTTAAGAAAAAAAAAAAAAAAACTACTTTTAATTTCAGATGGCTTGTGGCAGAAAAATTCTTGGCTCTCCGAGTCTCCGGGCTCTCCTTGTTCTCCTTCAAATTTCATTGATTCACGCTGACGAAAGTGCTTACATTCTATCCAATGATCGTCAGCGTGTTCCCTCAAGTACCCTGAATTGGATGCCAAGCGCGCGCTACGAAGCTTCCAAAGAAATCAAAGAAATGATCCAGTACAAAGTGGATGGTTCGTTGAATAATATCATATATCGAGGGCTTAGGACCAAAAGGGCGTAACCCACTGTTTTTTTACTTTTCATTGCCTTACTGCCATAAGGGCGTATCCCCACCTTTAACACTGAAGTTCCATAAGAGAAAAATTAATCAGCCTACAGCCAGAAGGACGTAAGTCCACTACAATACCGCCAGAAAGGCTTAACCCGCAAAGAAAAGAAAAAAAGTGGCTTACGCCCTTCTGGCAGATCAATGATCATTTTTTTCGGATTTTAATCGCCTGCTTACAGCCAGAAGGGCGTAACTCGCTTTTTTTTATTTTTCGTGGCTTACGCCTTTCTGGCGGATGACCGGTCAGATTTTGCCGAATTTCGATCGCCTACTTACTGCCAGAAGGGCGTATCCCCAACTTTAACACGGAAGTTCCATAAGAGAAAAATTAATCAGCCTACAGCCAGAAGGACGTAAGTCCACTACAATACCGCCAGAAAGGCGTAACCCGCAAAGAAAAGAAAAAAAGTGGCTTACGCCCTTCTGGCAGATCAATGATAATTTTTTCCGGATTTAAATCGCCTGCTTACAGCCAGAAGGGCGTAACCCCCTTTTTTATTTTTCGTGGCTTACGCCTTTCTGGCGGATAACCGGTCACATTTTTCCGAATTTCGATCGCCTACTTACTGCCAGAAGGGCGTATCCCCAACTTTAACACGGAAGTTCCATAAGAGAAAAATTAATCAGCCTACTGCCAGAAGGCCGTAAGTCCACTACAATACCGCCAGAAAGGCTTAACCCGCAAAGAAAAGAAAAAAAGTGGCTTACGCCCTTCTGGCAGATCAATGATCATTTTTTCCGGATTTAAATCGCCTGCTTACAGCCAGAAGGGCGTAACTCTCTTTTTTTATTTTTTTCGTGGCTTACGCCTTTCTGGCGGATAACCGGTTTCGATCCGAATTTCGATCGCCTACTTACTGCTAGAAGGGCGTTACCCCAAAAAATTGAAAACGTGATGTGTGTAAGATTTACTTACCAGATGTGTGTAAGATTGCCGTTTTTGGAATTTGATAACTACTTGTTACAGCCGGAAGGGCACAATTAGAAAATCACCGTATGAAAAAAAGTATATAATAATATTGGATACTTTTTTAATACCGTGATTTCTAGTCGTGCCCTTATAATAAAAAAAAAAGTATATAATAATATTATATATAATTTTTTCTTACGGTTACTTCTAGTCGTGCCCGCTTCCGGCTGTAAAACAACAAATTCCAAAAACGGCAATCTTATACACATCTAGTATAAGTTAATCTTACACACATCACGTTTTCAATTTTTTTTTGGGTAACGCCCTTCTGGCAGTAAGTAGGCGATCAACATTCGGAAAAATCTGACCGGTTATGCGCCAGAAAGGCGCAAGCCACGAAAAAATAAAAAAAAGAGGTTACGCCCTTCTGGCTGTAAGCAGGCGATGTAAATCCGGAAAAAAATTATCACTGATCTGCCAGACGGGCGTAAGCCACTTTTTTTTTTCTTTGCGGCTTACGCCTTATTTCTGGCAGTATATTGTAGCGGGCTTGCGCCCTTCTGGCTGTAGGCTGATTTATTTTGCTCTTATGGAACTTATTCCGTGTTAAAGTTGGGGATACGCCCTTATGGCAGTATAGTCCGTTTTTGTGGGTTACGCCTTTCTGGTCCTAAGCCCTCAATATATACATGTTTTTTCACCCTTTCTCGTTGTCTCCTTGAGTTTTTGTTTTTTTTTTTAATTTATCCAAGCCACAAATCAAATTTTAATTTCATTGAACATTTAAAAAACTATTGCCCAAAGAAACCTTCGAAAAAATTGTAAAATTTGATTTTTCATTTTATTATCTTACGTAGTTCGTATTTAAAGAAAATTCTTTTCACGATTATATTCTCATTCGATTTTTTAATTTGTTATAATTATTTTTTTTTTTTCTTTCAGTTTATAGGCTTTCAGTATTTCGTTAATTAACTTCTTCTATCAAATTATATAATTGTTTTCCGTCAAGAATCCATTAAAACTTTTATTTTTTATTAATTAAAAAAATATATATATATTATATATATATTTTCTTCATATTAATTTTTACCAGGCAATCAAGCGGAGTCACGTGTGATTGTGGATCTGCCTTTGTACGTCTGTCGTGTAATTCACAATGGTGTTTGGGTAACTGGCATACGGATCGAGGGCGAGAAGAAATGTAAGGTTACGTATCCCGGTAATGTGGGGTCTTACGAGCGTTACGATCTTCTCGAGAATGTCGATAGTTCGGCCCGTGTGAGCTGGCTAGCCTGGGACAAATTTAATCGAATCCCGGTGGGTGCTGTGGCGATTGGATCCATGTATGTTGCTCGTCGCGCCTTGAGCGACGAGAATCTCGCTTACACGCTTTACATCGGTACATACGATAAATCCGAGAGCCTTGGACGAATTACCTATCTCAGAGACGTAAGTTTCTGTTTAAGAAAATTTAAAAAAAATAAAAATAAAAACCCTTTCAGGAAAAATTAATAATTCGAAGGTTTTTTTGTTTTTCGATAAAAAAAAAACTTCTTGCGATTCACAATAAGGGGTAAATTTTCCATTCTGTAAAAGTCGTCAAAGATATCAATGAGGCCAAAAAATTTTCATCCCTCACTTTTCTTGGAAAATTATCGAAATTTCAAACGGTCCTTCCCTTCGGTTTGACCAATTTAGACTTGACCGGTCAGTTTTGAAAGCACTCACAATATCCCATTCGCTTAATTCAGATATCTTCATTTTCATGTCCGCTGAAGAATTTTGAATGTCGAGAAGAAATTTTTGTTTTTTTTTTTCCAAATCGATGATTCGACTTCTAAAGTCTGAAAAATCGGGGAAGAAATCTTAGCTCGATAAACCAGAGGGAGGGGTTTTTTCTTTTTCTAAGTAAATTTACAGCTGCGTTTCAGAGTGAATTCACTTATTTTTCGGCAAGTTCGGCCGCGAGTCCCCTATCAAATTAAAGAAAAATCCAAGATCTTTTTTTTTTCTATCGATCACAAATTTACCAAGCTATATCTCATCGGATACTCAAAATTTCCCTTGTGACTGTCTCAAAAAATCGAGGTTGTGTTTTTTTCTTAAATTTTTGCAAAATTTTTGTTTTTTTTTTTTGTTTTTTTTTTCGGTTTAAAAAGGGTGAGAAAGAGGGTAGAGCGGAATCGTTCGAGATACTGGTCGAGACGGAGCCAAAATTCTACGAGCTCAAATTTGTTCGATTCGCTGAGAATAGAAAGCGCGTGATCAAACGCGTTCCGCGTTTATTGCGCGAGACAACGATGAGCAACGTTGGCACGGAGGCCGCTGTATTCACCGAGACCCTATATTATACGTTCGATCATTCGATACACTGGGGACACGGTCGCGCTATGACGAAGGGCCTCGATGCATCGATCGAGCTTTTCGAAGGGGAAAAATTGGGCTACGTATCGTGGGGAATCGAGAACAGCTCCGTACGTTTGAATGCAACCACGTGAGTAATTTTTCACAATCCCCCCCCCCCCCGAATTCAAGAATCATCGACATAGAAAAGAGTCGGAATTCGATTTTATCGTCAAATTAAAAAGAAAAAAGAAAAAAAAGAATTTCCGACAATCAGTTTTGTGAATTAAAATTTTGACCGAAATTAATAATTCTTTATTCCACATATTTCTCGCAGCGAACAATTTTAGCAAAGACTCAATCAATCAATAAATTTTATTTGTATAACTTTTGAAAAGATTTTTACAAAACTTGTACAATGCTCTCGCTCAAAATTTACATTCCTTGTCCTCTCCTTAACTCCTCTCCCGCATCCTTAAAACTACATGTCTCACATTTCTATAATCAACTCAGACTCCGCATCCCATTCATTCCTCTGCTCTCCCATTCTCCATCTTCGGACTCCTTTTTTTCCCCATATCTCTTCGATTTCCCTGAAATATGCGCAAATTCCTTTTTGTATTTTTCCCCGAAGCATATTTATTACCTCTCATCCCACCATCGCTATTTCATCAATTCGTTCTACCAATTCTTCCGCTTCTTTTTTTTGTCTTTTCCTTTCGCGCGCTCTCTCTACTTTTCTTACACACCGGCAAATGCTCCAAAGTCTCATTCCTGTTCCTCGCATATTCCGCATATCCAATCTCTCTCTCACCTTTCTTGCCCGCTCTCCCGATACATTTCCGCATCTTATCCTGGCCCACATTTCTTTCTTCTTGCCCTTTACATTTTCCTCGGACCAGAGTATTTCCGAGGCCTAAATCTCACTCTCCACCAAAAACTCGTATTTATAATTGCAAGTTCGATTCCTTTATTCTCTCATTCTCCTTTTTTCAACGTCTCGTTCTTCAATTTTTCTAATCCCATCGCTTTATTCTTGCTTCAATATCTCTCACCTCTCTTCGTTTCCAAAAATCATCTCAACAATATCTTGCGCATCCATGCTTTTTAATACAGCCTTTAAATCCCCCCCCCCCCCCCCACACTTTGATGGCACGCAATTCACTATCGCCCTTATTTCTTCCACCCAGCTCTCTTCTCCAAATGTAATTTAGAGTGTTCATTTTAACCCCTAACGCCATCTTAAAAAAATCTACTCTGAATTCTTTCAAAAATGCCTATTTCCCCCCAATCCCAAATTTCCATCCCGTACATCGCACCCGCTCTAACTATCGAATTCAGTAGATGAAGTCTTTCCTCCGCATCACATCTCTTCCCGCTCTCCTCCAAACACCCCACACCGCATTCATTGCTTTTTGCGCTTTTTCCTGCAGTCTTTCTTCCCATGAATCCAAATCGAATTTTTGCACGAAAACCGGTAACCCAAATATGTAAAACTGTTTACTATTTGTACCTCTTCCCCCCTTTATATTTCCATTTTTCCTCATCCTTTATCCTTCCTCCATTTCTAAATAACATTATTTTCGTTTTCTTATCATTTACTCCCATCATATATATTTTCTTCTGCCCAGGTTTCCAAGTACCTTGGAATACTTTTCAATCCCTCCGCCGTCTCTGCAACCGCTGCCACGTCATCTGCAATATATTTTATTGCGAAAATTTTTTCCTTTCCCATGACAACCCCACCTTCATTCTTTTTTTTTTTCCCACAAGTCCTCCAAATCATCTAATATATAAATCGAACAGAACTGCACTCAATGCACATCCCTGTCTTACCCCCCCTCTTTCTTCTGAAGTTTTCCGTGATTTTTCCTCTCGCTTGCACTTCCGCTCTTGTTTCCTTATAAATACCAGAGCTGGGCAAAGTCTGGACAGTACTTCAAGTACAAAGTACTCTAAGTATTTGAAGTACTCGTGTATTACAAGTACCAAGTACCGTAAATACATGAAGTACCAAGTACTTCAAGTACTACGCACTTCAAGTGCCAAGTACTTCAAGTACTACGTACTTGAAGTACCAAGTACTTGAAGTATTGAGTACTTGGAGTACCAAGTACTTGAAGTAAAAGTACTTGAAGTACTTGATACGACATTACTTGAAGTACTGAATACTTGAAGTACGTCAAAAATCAAGTATCAAATACTTTTCAAGATTTCACGTACATCTCGTAAGTTCTAGTACTTATTTTTGATTTGTTACGTACTCTTTGAGCTCATTTGATTTTGATTCGAGTACTTTTCGTATCAACACATATTTTCACATTGCGCGATTCACACAGGCTAGGCAGATTTGAACCGAAATATTTAAACGAATAATTATAAATCAAAGTCAATGCTCAATCTCTCATGGCACTATTTGTCGAATTCTCTCTCTATGTCAAATGGAATATAAGTACATATAAACATGTAACATAAATATAAAATATATTTTACATGTCTTTTATAATTACCTTTCCTCTTAAAAATATAGTTGGTTTCATTCGATTTCCACATAATTTGGCGTTGTTACACCAATTTTGGCGGTAAAAGTCAATATTTCGACTTTTTTTTTAATTCCCAGACTTCGATTCCCGGAATAAATAGACTTTTTCGAAAATCGAGTAAAACTAAGCTACCTGTCTCAAAACTTTATATTTTCACTTTATAATGCCGTTGGTTTTGTTCAATTTCGATAAAAATCAACGGAGATATTGCAAATTCAATCAAAAAAGTCATTTTTACGATTTTTTCATGTTTTTTACCCTTTTACCTCATTTTTGACTAACTTTTCCGACTTCAAGCAAAATTTCCGTAAGCTCGCGTGATTCTGCATTAAAAAACCCAAAGAATGAGCCCAAATTGAACCCTTTTTGTGAAATTTTACCGGAGATATGAATTTTTCAAAATTGGGGTGTTCGGTCACCCCGGGTTACCATAATAGGTAAAAAAAATAAGGTTACCATTCTAGGATTAACTCGATTCGTCTCACGGCATCACTGCGCGGAACGTTCCTTAATTATATATTAAAAGGCATATTATACATGCGACCATTAGCAAAACGTATTCAAAAGTACTTGATACTTGGTACTTGAAAAAGTACTTGAAGTACAGAAAATTACTTGAAATTTTAAGTACAAGTACTTGAAGTACTGGTACTTAAAGTAAAAGTACTTTAATAAGTAGATGCCATGTACTTGAAAATTTAAGTACAAAGTACTTTAAGTACATGACATGTACTTGAAAATTTAAGTACAATACTTGAAATACTTTTGAAGTACTTTGTACTTCAAGTACTGTACTTCCAGTACATCGCAAGTATACTGGGTACTTAAAGTACTGCCCAGCTCTGATAAATATTTCTTATCGTTTCCAACATTCTGCCCACAATTCTTCTTTGCTTTAATTTCAACATCGCATTCTCTCTCTGTTTACCCTGTCAAAAGCAGCCTTAAGGTCTATAAAAGCCACGCAGAGTCTTCCGTCTTTCCCTTTCAGTTTCTTATATTTATATCACAGCATTTAACGTAAATATTTGGTCCCTCGTACCTCTTCCTTTCCTGAAGCCAGCCTGACTTTTCCTTCAATTTACCATTTTTTTTCAATCTTACCGCGTCGTCATTTTTGTCAACACTTTTATATCCCACATTCAGTAGCGATACCCCCCCTATAATTTTCCGCTGTTTTCTTTTCCCCCTCTTTGAAAATCGGCACAATCCTCTCGCCGTTTCCCACCCTTTTGCCAATACTCCTTCCCTCCAAATTTCATTCAGCGCCTCCCTCAGTTCTTCCCTCTGATCCTTCGGTAACGCTTTTAAAAATTCTACCCCAATTCTCCCCCCGGCCGCTTTTCCGTTTTTCATGTCTCTCAACGCTGCTTCTAATTATTTCATTATAAACTCCTCATAAAATTTTTTTTCTGTCCCCCAATTAGCAAAGACTCAATTTGTCCATATATATTGTCATTTTAGCCAAAAAAGTAGGTCCATGATGCAATCTTCCGCAAAATTGATTTTCCTTTTGGAAAAGATTCAGGGTTTGGGTCCCCTGAGTGTAAATTCAAATTGACCTTTTTTTTTGCAGATAATGAAATTCTCCGCAACTTTTATTCGAAACTTTTTCCTGCATAGAGCGCATGATTTTTTATTCATAGCGTGTGGCAAACTTTTCCCAAACATCACCATTTTTACTGCTACATCAACCGGTTAACCAATGTATTTTCAGCAATATAACCATGTTTGAAAAAGTTTTCCGCACTATAATTCAAAAACCATGCATAAAAAATGGCTAGAATGACTGAACTATACACGGAATCTTGAACCGATTTGTCAAATAATAATAATTATTATTATTAAAAATGTGATAGGAGAATATATGAATGTTTTTTTTTTTTTTCACCAACAGAGTAAAAATACGATTGGAGCCGGATACAGCAGTGAAGGTGACGCTTGGTGGAAATTACACGGAGACGGAGGTGCCGTATTTCGGTGAATTGGTCTCGGTTTACGAAGACGGTGAGAGCAGATCACGAACGATCCGTGCTTTATGCCGCGAGAAAACGATGATTGACGTAATTGCCGAATTCGGACCGATATATTATCGGAGCAACATGAGTATCGTACCAATTACGCAACCACCGCCCAGCAACGTGGCAATGTTGTTCCAGAATAAACGACGAAACAACAGCGACGATGAATAAAAATTCAACTAAATAGCCGGATTACACGAGAGAGACTGTAACCATATACCGAACCAGCAAAAACGCAATCCGAGATCGATGAGAATGTAATTGTGTAAAATCGAGAAAAACCGAACCGGGCCATTGTCGTTTAAGAACAAATTCGAATCAGCGATGCTGCCGCATCGACGCGTCTCTTAAATTCAGCAAATCGGAGCCTCACGATAATTAAACTATCGCGGTCATTGCGTTTTATCGAATCACGTGAATTCCTCCTCGCGAAGCTTGATAAAATATATCCTCTTCGCGTCGCCTGGATCCTCTTAACCCTCTGCCTAACACAGAACTTTATAAAAAACATTGTTAAGACGTTTACACAAACACGCAAAAACGTCTCTTTTGAATGGTCGAAAAAGCGTCTTTTAAACGTTATTTTGGCCGTAATTATTTTCCCCAAAAAGTTTATACAGAATCTAACATAAATGTGTTAAACACGCTGTAAACTTTTTGGGAAAAAAATTGCGGCCAAAGTAACGTTTAAAAGACGTATCGAAGACGTTTTAAAGATGTTTGCAGCAAAATAATAACGTTTAAAAGACGTTTTTTTTTCGACCATTCAAAAGAGACGTTTTTATACGTGTTTTTGTCTTAACAACGTTTTTCCAACGTTCTCTGTTAGCAGGGAAATTTCAATAGTTCCGACGCTATATGAGAAAAGAAAAAAAAAAGATTTACGAACCAAGAGAAAATAATTTTAGGAAATTCCCATTGGATCGCGGTTATCAGGACGTGAGAACAGAGAAAAAAAAAGAAAAACACGAAAATTCATCTGAGGATACGCGCATAGCGCTCTATCTATGTATAGTAATATTGCCCAGGAGGTAAAAGAATGAAAAAAAAAAAAAAACCCTCCCCTCTTTTGTCGGCTACATGCACGCGGCTATCGACGAATAATCGCGATAATTTTTTCCAATCGTCGTTTTTCCAGTATAACCGGTTTGTACTGATTCGTCCGAGTGTCTCATCCGCTTATCGATAAGTGCGATATTGCTACTTTTTCGTTGCGGAAGATCTCAAAAATTGTCCGCGCGATTACGTGGGAGAGCGAGACTTCATGTTACCTCAGGTATAAACCTAATGGTTCGAGGTACAAATTTGGGAAATCTGTTTGCAGTTATTTGCCTTGTCCCGCTGGCCTTTGCCTTATTTTCATTCTCCTTTCGGACCAATCGGTTGATAGTAACCGCATGAATTCTCGGTTATCATCGAACCAGCTGGAATCGCCAACTGAAAAGTTCGCGGCTCCGGTTCGTCCGCGGCGCTTCCGATGGCCATATGACCATTTTGTCGCCTGCGAGATCCCCAATTATGGTATTTCTTCGAACATGTTGCGGATTTTTCGTCGTTTATTTCGTTTTGGCGTCCCTATAGCAGAGTCTGTGCGACCATACAAAAGACCATAAAAGCGACGGTGTTTTTGTGACAAATTTATACGGACCAAAACAACTGTGGAAACCGCGGTCCCGACGGTCCCACTTTTTTTTAACGGAGCTCACGGCATGGTGGTCTGTACAAATGACAACCGTTGAAACGACCATTAAACGCGACTGCTCGAGTGTCAGTGCTCGTTTTACGATGGTCTTGCCGGTCGTTATTTTGAAATCCACTTTGCCGTAAGCTCCGCTCGAAAAATTGGGACCCCCGGAACAGCGGTCACCGCGGTGGTTCGGTCGGTATAAATTTGTCACAAAAACACCGTCGTTTTTAGGTGATTTCATGCGGTCACTCGATACGCTAGGGGTGGCTAGCCTTCAAAGCCTTGTACTACCGTAGTTGGAAGGTTCGGTACATCCGGTTCGGTTTCCTTTCCCATATATCTTGTCCGCTATATTGCCAATTTGGCTGAGATAAGCGAAAATTGGCAGCGGAACATTCCATTCGATGTCCATCGTAGCTTTTCGCCAAATATTTCTCAGCGCTACTTGAGAACAGTGCGCGCGCCCCTTTTTGCTTTTCGCTTTTACGTCGATGAATCGTAAGTGCATCGGACCATAGTAGCGTAGCAGAGGCTAGCTCGGCTTGAGCTAATTGCCTATCCAGCTGTTTTTTTAGCAGATGTGCAAAATGCTTTGATACGCCTCGCGTGCGATGCGTGCGGGAGCTGACTGTAATTGCAGGTGAAATTTTTCTCCCGGATTTATCTCAACCGCGTTCAACGTCAATACCAAAGATTGCTTCCGGATATTATAACTTTCGTTACGTTTGCGGTGTCGGTTTCCGAGAGGTAATCCAGAGAGAGCTTTCCTTTCGGAAACGGCATCGCTCTGCGGTCCAGTTTTTCGCTTGTTTTGTTTTATCGCGGTTTCCTTCGGTATTTTGCTTCTTCTGTCCGACTTTCGACGGATTTTAAAGTTTTCTAGCTTGCCCCTTTGTACCTCGGGGCGATTTGCTGTATCTCATCCGTTGAATAGACTTTGTTTTCTGCCATCTTGAAGGTTGTTTCGATAAGCTTGATTCACGAGTTTTGTTTACCGTATCAGGTTCCAGGTTTCTCAAAATCAAACTGGGCAACAACCTTGATATTTAATATATACTATATATATATATATATATATATATATATATGTATATGCATATATATGGGTCATTTCGCCAATTATTGGTACAAGTTGTACCGAGTAGTCCATATTTTAAAAAACTAAATTTTCCTTTCGAAAGACAGTACTAAAAAAGATATCCATGATTTTTCTTTGATTTTTTTCGGCCAGCAGTTTTTTAGCAATAGCGGCGGCAAATTTTGAAAACTTGAAAATTTGCCGCCGCTATTGCTCAAAAACTGCTGGCCGAAAAAAAAATTTCAAATTCATGAATATCTTTTTTTGTACTGTCTTTCGAAAGGCAAATTTAATTTTTTTTAAATTTTGACCACTCGGTACAACTTGTACCAATAATTGGCAAAATAACCTATATATATATATACATATATGTTATATTTAGGTACCATAAGAGGGATTCTATAAATTACGAGCTAGTCTTATTCAAGGTCAAGTACAAACAGAGCCAAAGGATATAAATGGCCAAAAAAAGAAAAAGGAAGAAGAAAATTGAAAAAGATGATAAAAAAAAATAATATTATTAATAATAAGAAAAAGAAAACAGAGAGGCATGTAGTTGTGCGAGCTGAAGCGGCTGTGCGGCTATATATTTTTAAGAATGCAGTATAATTTTTAAAGTTTGATAAGGTTTGAGAGAATAGCGTGTAAGAGTACTCTAAGAGTTGATGATGAGAAAGAGAGAGAGAGAGAGAGAGAAAGAGAGAGAGAGAGAGAGAGAGAGAGAGAGAGGATTCACATGGTGAGCAAAAAAAATATTTATCCTGTGAAATCTTGGGGAAAAAAAAACTAAATGACAGAAATGCTTTTCTCTTGGTGATATATATACATTAGGGTGATTCAAAAAAAGTCGATATTTTTTTTTTCTCGAAGCTCCATCGAAAAACGTTGGAACATAAAAAAAAAATAATTTTCCCCAAATTTAGGATTAAAAAAAAATTTAGATAGTGCTCAAGCGATTTTTCGGTTTTTTCTGCTATTTGTTGAAAATCGCGACGTGAAATTTTTTTTTTTTTGCTCCCATAGCATAAAGTGTTTGTATTTAGCAGAATCATTATTTTTTTTTTTCATTTTAGTAATCTGAAATTTTTTTTCAAGCTGCCTCAAGTAATTTATTCGCTGCTTTTTCGGCTTTTTTAGCTGAAAATCATAAAATTAACAATAGTTCAGCTACGAATGTCAATTTTTTCTTTTTTACAAAATAAGAGGTGTGTAAATTAAAAAAAAAAAAAAAAACAAAACATTTTTCGCTCCAAATTTTCGTGAAAATCGAAAATCATGAATCATGAAAAAAAACTTGCGAACGGTGATGCAAATAATGGCAAGTTCGCAAGTTTTTTTTTCATGATTCATGATTTTCGATTTTCACGAAAATTTGGAGCGAAAAATGTGTTTTTTTTTTTCAATTTACACACCTCTTATTTTGTAAAGAAGAAAAAAATTGACATTCGTAGCTGAATTTGTTGTTAATTTTATGATTTTCAGCTAAAAAAGCCGAAAAAGCAGCAAATAAATTACTTGAGGCAGCTTGAAAAAAAATTTCAGATTACTAAAATGAAAAAAAAAAAAAAAAAAAATGATTCTGCTAAATACAAACACTTTATCATATGGGAGCAAAAAAAAAAAAAAATTCACCTCGCGATTTTCAACAAACAGCAGAAAAAACCGAAAAGTCGCTTGAGCACTATCTAAATTTTTTTTTAATCCTAAATTTGTGGAAAATTAATTTTTTTTTTGATGTTCCAACGTTTTTCGATGGAGCTTCGAGAAAAAAAAAATATCGACTTTTTTTTAATCACCCTAATATACATACAAGATGCAGTTGAATATTCGTGATAGATATCTACTTATTATTATTATTATTATCATCATTATTATTATTATTAGACTTATTTTGATTTTTCGTTTCGACGACGTTGATCGTCGCAGTACAATTTTTAAGTTATTATTTTTCAATAGTAATACGTAGTACACAATAGATTTAGGATAAATATGTTCATCAAACTGTCCATGAAAATGTTCATGCATTTTCGTTTCATATTTAAAAAAAAAACAGACTTTTCATTATGGTAAATTCAATATCGCATTGAAGAAGCGATGGGTACGTTTTCTTTTTATTTTTGTTGGTCTTTTATTTATTTATTTATTTTTTTTTCGTCCCCTTGAATTTATCATACGAATTGCATTGCATGAGATTTAATGATTGTAATACGTACAGATATGACAGACAATTCAGGCAATATTGGAGTGAGAGAGAGAGGGAGAGAAAATTTTCTTGGTACATTTTAGTGAAAGGGTATACACGGTCTATTCCAGAAAAAAAAGATCCCGTATTGCGTAACACATGAACGAGATGTAATAATGATACATTTATGAAAACCATGCCTATCCGCTGTCCTTCAAAAAAAAAAAAAAAAAAATTATGCAGTCTCTCCGTTCGTGGAGAAAATGGAAGAAAAAAAATGTATACATGTATTTAAAAAAACATTGTTGCGCGCGTTGAACGAAAATCGTTATATATGCTGTACCTCATTAAAACAAAAAAGGGAAAATAAATATTGCAATGGTAATTTTGCGGGGCGTTTTAAATTCTCACGGCTATGAATCTGCAAGAAAAATTCGTCGTGAGATAATGACGATTGGCCCAGCTGTACATTATTATGTAAATATAAATTATATATTTACATAATATATCATGTTATTAAACATGCGCCGCGGAGCGTTGTGCAAACGTTGCCAGATCAATGTACCAAAAGTTAGTCAAACTAAAATAACACTCGAGCTTGACTAGCTACGCACCGATAGAACTTCTTTTAAACCACGATTGTGAAACCGGGCCGGTAGAACGTCATTATTATTTTATTATCATTAAACAAATTTTAAAAAATTATAGTTAGAATCGCTATACTCGCAACTACGTTCACTGTCTATCTGTCATGTTCTTGGCTTTGACCGTAATTGCCATCTCGCGGCTATTGAGCTACTACAACACCGCATGCTTATACCGCTACGAGAATCAGCGTCCCGTCACTGTCACTCTGGTCTAAAAATTTTTCGTACTTACTGTCCAACGACACAGTGGGCATTGTGGCTTTTTATTTGTAAAAAAACAGAACAAAAAAATGAATTGAACATTGAACCTTCGCCGGTCATTGCAAGTTTTTTCTATTCAAATAATAATATATATCGTCGAAAATTTGCAATCCCTTATGATGACTGAACAAGATGCGAACAATAACCTCTCCGCGCGAGAAAAACTCGTAAGTACCTATCAATTATGAAAATTACGAAATACTCAAAAATCTTAAAAAACGAATTGCAATTATTCCCAAGTTTTTAAATAAATGCAATAATAAAAATTAAAAAAAAAAAAAAGAATTCATGTCACGATAACGTCCGAACAACAACGAGCGTGAAAGATTAAACGAAAAAAAAAAAAAAATACAATATAGGTGGATACGGCTGTTAAGTTTTTAAAAAATCCCAAAGTATTCGACAGTCCGTTAAAGACGAAGCAGCAATTTCTGAGAAGAAAAGGCCTCACGGAGGAAGAGATAACGAGGGCCTGCGAGCTTGCTTCCAACTTTTTAAAAAATGATAGCGACGGATTCCCCGTTCTCAACGAATATACCTCCATTCCCGTGCCCCAGAGTCAAATCAATCCCTATTATCATCGGCGAGCCTTGCGACCGACGTTATTTACAAGAGTCAAGGAATTTTTTAACGTAGCCGCATTAGCGGGAACAAGCGCCTACTGCGTCTATTGGTTTTACAAGGTAAACTTTTTGAAAATTCCCAAAGCGTAATGGAAGAAAGTCAAAAAAAGGGGAGCGGATTCGTAAAATCATTTTGCTCTGTCGTTATTTCGCAGAAATTTATTGAACCGTTCTTCTTTGGACGGAAGAAAAGTCTTACGATCCAGGATTCCGTTACCGAACTGGAAAAAACGGTACAGAATAGCTTGAGCGAAATGAAAATAGCGATTGCCAAGGTGGAAAATAATGTCCAGCAAATGCTACTGAGCCAGGCGAAAGATCCGATCGTTCACAAGTCGATCCAAGAATTGAAACAAGATTTAGCTAGTCTCAAAGGTCTTTTACTCGCGAGGTGAGTTATCCGCATAGCTCGTAAGCAATTTTACCATTTAATTGTACCCATCGACACATTTATCAATGTAAAAACGAACAATTGAAATTTTATTTGGACAAATTCGATTAATCGAGTTGATTTTTTGTACTAAGCATCTATTTTTAACGGTTTAATATGTGAAGCGAGCTATTCCGCTCTTTGCATGACCTTGATTCACACTCGAGTTTGACGATCAGCGCTCGTGGTGGCGAAATCCGAAAGCTTTTGTCTCCTTCGTACGAATAAGCTCGTTTCAGTTTTTGGTGCCAAACATACATTTTTTTTTCTGTAATAAATGAGATTTCGAGTTTTCGAAGCTTCGGTTTTTCCATCGATCGATCAGAAAAAAAATTTTCAACGGTCTAATATGTGAAGCGAGCTATTCCGCTCTTTGCATGACCTTGATTCACACTCGAGTTTGACGATCAGCGCTCGTGGTGGCGAAATCCGAAAGCTTTTGTCTCCGTACGAATAAGCTCGTTTCAGTTTTTGCACTCAAATATCCATTTTTTTTTTTTTTGTAATAAATGAGATTTTGAGTTTTCGAAGCTCCGGTTTTTCCATCGATTGATCAAAAAAAAAAAAAAAAAAAAAAAAAAACGGTGCTGACGGTTTTATCGTTTGAAAAATTTACAGAAAACAATTTCCAAGCGCTCCGCCGTCCATTCCGGCATGGCAATTGGACACATCGAGGCAGACTCATCAGGAAAAGGCCACGGAACGCGAGGACGACGCCGGTAGCGGTAGCAGTACTAACAATTCCGATAGTTCTCTAGAAATGATTCGCGAAGATCCTCCCAAATAATAAAATTAACGATACACTAAAAAAAAATACCTTTTTAAACGAATCTTTATCTATTTATAATTTTTTTTTTTATTTTCATGGATATGGTTGAATTTATATATGTAGGGTATATAAAAGAACGGTATATCGGTGTAACGTTTTCCCAAAATCGTATTTTTCTGCCATTGTTCATTGTGTGCGATTGACGAATCGTCAAACGGCGAAAAAAAAAAAAAAAAAAAAAAAAAACGAGGGAACGAAAAAGTATCGAAGATTTCTTCCGATTAATAAATCGACTCGATATTGTACTTTGTCAGCGCGTATATCGCGATTCTCGATGTGTATATCGGACAAAATTTTGTTTTTTCTTCATGCCAAATATACAGTTTTTTTTTTCCCCCCCGCAACATTACGCATATATTTTTTTTTTCGTTTCACCGGAGTTGTCTTACGACGTCTAAACATCGAGAAAATGATTAGTTTCTTGTAAAAAAAAAAAAAAAAAAAAAAAAAAAAGTTGGTCAAGAAACAGGCATGGCCTTTTTTTCCACTGGAAAGTTTCTTTTCTTTATTTTGAAGTTTTTTTTTTTTAAATTTTTTTTCTTCTTTAATTATAGAGTAAGCAGCGGATGCTTCGATCTCGTGTGCATCCGACTCGTTTCTCTCTTATCGCTGGCTTCTAATTTAACTTCGTACTCGAGGAATTATCGATACAAATCCAAATTTATGTATACATATATCGGATCGATCCTTATTTTGGATTGAAATTTTTTTTTTTTCACAAATTCAGTTCTCAGTTCTATCCCCAAATGGTTATAAAAAAAATCTGCAAAATCTGTAGGGCCTGTAAGTTAAATCCTTAAATTCCAGCATATTTAATTGATGATTCCGATAATCTCGAATGACCGTGACGATAATTGAACAGTTTGTAAAAAAAATGCCTTATAAATGGGAAAAAAGATCGCTGCGGCATAAAATGCCTTTTTTTTTGACCATTTCGTGCTTGCCGTTAACTTACAGGCCACAGCTTCTGCGAATCTTTTTTTTTTAACCATTTGGGGTAGAACTGAGAACTGAATTTGTGGAAAAAACAATTTCAACCCCAAAATAAGGACCACCCTGATATATAATGTACATTAGGGTGGTCCTTATTTAGGGCTCGGACGAATTTTTAATCAAACGCCCCCCCAAATCGGCTCCAAATAATTCAAAAAAAAATACCCTAATTTTTTCAGATTTTTATCTAAATCCCTCGCACCCGAGGCTGAATTTCCCGATTTGAAATACACGTTTTTCGGCCAAATTCTCAGGATATATTTCATTCCAAGAGTAATAATTTTTTTAAAAATCTGTAACTGCGAGATTTTAGTGTTCATCTGTGCTACTATATGAAAAAAAAATCACATTATCATACGGATCAATTTAGACAAATTGCACACCCTTTAACTTTGAAAAATGGTGGTAAGCCACATTACCACCTCGATTTTCTTGAATTTTTCTAATTTATTTACTTTTTAACGTATTCAGATCCGGTTTTTTTTTGCACTTTTCAGTTACTTTAGTGATGAAATAACATAAATATACAGTCTAATTGGAACAATTGTTTATAATGTAAGATTTATAAATAAACAAGCTAAAAAAATGACGTTTTTTTTTCGGAAAAATTCATTCTTGAAGAATCTATCCAAGGTAATAATTTGAAATTGGGGGTTTTCGGGGTCACTGATTACGAATCCGCTATCAGATCTGCAAAATTCAAGAGATGATGGACACCGAAATTTAAATATTGAATTTGAAAAATCTGGACATCGGATTCGTGATCAGTGACCCCAATAACCCACTCTCACTGAATTTCAAGTTATTACCTTGGATAGATTCTTGAAAAGTTAATTTTTCCAAAAAAAAACGTTATTTTCTTAGCTTGTTTATTTATAAATCTTATATTACAAACAATTATACCAATTAGACTGTATATTTATGTTCTTTCATCACTAAAGTAACTGAAAAGTGCAAAAAAACGGATCTGAATACGTTAAAAAGTAAATAAATTAGAAAAATTCAAGAAAATTAAAGGGTTCAAAGTTAAAGGGTGTGCAATTTGTCTAAATTGATCCGTATGACAATGTGATTTTTTTTCCATATAGTAGCACCAATGACTACTAAAATCTCGAAGTTACAGATTTTTTAAAAAATTATTACTCTTGGAATAAAATATACCCTGAGAATTTGGTCGAAACACGTGTATTTCAAATCGGGGAAATTCACCCTCGGGTGCGAGGGGTTAGAGTCTAGATAAAAATGTAAAAAAATTAGGGTATTTTTTTTTCAAATTATTTAGAGCCGATTTGGGGGGAGGCGTTTGATTAAAAATTCGTCCGAGCCCTGAATAAGGACCACCCGTATATATGTATACAGCTCTCCGCCTATCGACATAAATCTACTTATGACGCCCCACGCTCAGACAGAAAACAATTGCTCCTTACGAACTAAGCTTACATCTTTTTTCGTCTAATATGTACAAACCCACGCAAACATCGATAAGTTTCCCCCCTTTTTTTTTTTTCCTCTTTTTCCGCATATATATCAATAACGGATGAGCGAATCAATTATTGAGAGCAAATTTCGCGTATCCTCTCGTTCAACGTTATACATGAGAAAAAAAGAAAAATCATTTTCTTCCGAGAGACTTTTAATTTATTTTCTATTTTTTTTTGTTCATTTCCCGCCAATTCAGTGATTCAACAAAAAAAAAAAAAACAAAATTGTTCCTTTTTTTTCTCTCTTATTTCGTAATATTTATTAATACTCTTCGTTAGATTAGTTATATTATAATTGGGACCTCTGCCTCACTGATACAGTGAGTTACAGCAAAGTCCGCCGCGTATTATGACTTAGTATCTTCATCTCCAGCGATTTCAGATTAATGTTTTTTTTTTTTTGTTTTTTTATGATACAACATGTGGGACATAACATTCCGGGAAAGAGCGGCGACACTTTTCTTTCGCACAATTGCGACCACGGGGAAAAAAAAAGCAAAAAAAAAAAAAAAAAACGTCCAACTACAATGAAGAGAATGAGAAAGAAATATTCGACACGCAGGCTTCGATAAATTCTCACGAGCAATTAATTAAATAATAATAATAATAATAATATGTGGAGTGTCAGAAAAGTTCGAATCTCTGACCGATGCATGATTTAAAAAAATAAATCAGAGTATAATAATGGTAGCGGCGGTTGGATTATATACAGTCGATCAATTGAGTTTCTCTGTTAAAGGACTCGAACGAACAAACAAATTTAAAAAAAAAAAAAAAAATAAAAGAGGATTTAATCCTAGGAGATATTTTGTGCCGACGTAATAACTATAGATTCGAGGTCCTGCCGATTCGTGTCTCGTGTTCATGCGCTCATTATTGAAAATCTCACGAGTATAGAAAAAAAAAACAAAAAAAAAAAAAAAGTCGAATTTTATTTCGGGGATTTTTGGATGTCGAAATTTGCATCGTTGGAATGCAACGAAAATAGTTTTTTTTTTCTAAAAAAAAAAAAATCATTTTCACTATTGCTAGCGCTTTTCTCTGGCATATTCAGCTCCCGAAAAAAAAAAAAAAACAAATAATAACGACTGAAAAAAAAATGTTCAAATGATTTTCGACTTCGAGACAATGAAAATGATTTTTTTTTTTTTTTTTTAAATTATATTTTCGTTGCACTCCGAACGATGCAAATTTCAACGCCATATTTTCCGAGGGTCAGGGAGATGATTTCTCATCGTCATTGTTAATCACTTAAACCTGGATAGCGGTGTCCTAATGTCTCCCTATTATCGTTAACGGTATTAATCCTAATTTAGACGCACTAAACCGTTAGCAGTTTTGGGATTTCTAATCTATTCTAGCGAATCGATTGATGGGGGGATGAAGGGGAAAAGGGCTATCCGGTATGGGGTAAGTGTAAATTTCTCGAAAGTACCGAGCGAACATCTTGCGTGAAGCGAAGAGCGTCCAAGACCGGTAGCAGGCTCAGCAATGCCGTATCACCGGCGTCGCTGAACCACGATTTTATCGGTATGGCGTTGTCTGAAATTTTATTATTTTTTTTTCTTTTTTTTTTTTTTTGAGAAATTCAAGCTCGTCGAACATCGAAATTTCATATTTTAGCCAAAAATTCGATCTGTAAAAATATTTTTCCTCTTTTTGCGCGATAAATCGCGTATTCTTACCAATTTTTAGTTGAGAAGTAATTAAAAAAAAAAATCTATTACAATTGCGTATGAGTTTGTACTGAAATTTCGCATTTTCTGGCTTTTAACGCGTTACGGAGCGCGTCGAACATCGAAATTTCATATTTTAGCCAAAAATTCGATCTGTAAAAATTTTTTTGCTTTTTTTGCGCGCTAAATCGCGTATTTTTACCAATTTTTAGTTGAGAAATTGAAAAAAAAATTCTATTACAACTGCGTATGAGTTTTTACTGAAATTTCGCATTTTCTGGCTTTTAACGCGTTCCAAAACTCGTCGAACATCGAAATTTCATATTTTAGCCAAAAATTCGATCTGTAAAAATATTTTTCCTCTTTTTGCGCGATAAATCGCGTATTCTTACCAATTTTTAGTTGAGAAATTAAAAAAAAAATTCTATTACAACTGCGTATGAGTTTTTACTGAAATTTCGCATTTTCTGGCTTTTAACGCGTTACAAAGCTCGTCGAACATCGAAATTTCATATTTTAGCCAAAAATTCGATCTGTAAAAATATTTTTCCTCTTTTTACGCGATAAATCGCGTATTTTTATCAATTTTTAGTTGAGAAATAATTTTAAAAAATTCTATTACAACTGCGTATGAGTTTTTACTGAAATTTCGCATTTTCTGGCTTTTAACGCGTTACTTTTACGAAATCGACTAAATTTTCAAAAAATTAACTCGTCAAGAATATCGTAAAAAAACGAATTTGGCCGAAGAAACGATAAATCTTTGCAAATGTTCTTACGTGGATAGGCTCTGTATGCTCCGGGACTGTTGTCGAGTATAAAGACCGATGCCAGATCCGAGCATATTGCGGCAAGATCCTTCGTGTACGAACCCATTTCCGGTGTACAGTGCTGTCGATAATATCTGCGTCTCAGAATACCTCTGTTGTTGTCCAATTTGTCGGCGACTGCGGCACCATAAATCTCCATCGATGCTGTGAAAACTACCAGCTCGTACCTGCGTGCATGAATTGACGGAGGCGAACGGGGAAAAAACATGAAAATTCGAATGAATTGACTGAAATTTTGGAAAATACAATAAAAATCATACGAGACAGTCTATAAGCAAAAAAAGTAAATATATTACAATTTTCAATATTTTAAAAATAATTTTAATATATTTTGTTATAAGAAAAGCGGATATCCGCATCAGTGTTGGGCAGATTTTTAATTAATTAATTACAAATTACAAATGTATTTTGTAATTGAAAAAAAAAAAAAATCAATTACAAATTACTAAAGCAATTGACCCCTTTTTTCGAATCAATTACAAATTTCAAAAGTAATTGACATCGTTTTTCGAATCAATTACAAAATACAAAAATAATTGACATCGTTTTTCGAATCAATTACAAATTAACAATGTAATTGACATCTTTTTTCGAATCAATTACAATTTCTAAATGTAATTGACGTCTTTTTTCGAATCAATTACAAATTAAAAATGTAATTTACGTATTTTTTCGAATCATTTCGTAGAGTCTTTTCGGGCATCAAGCGAACAGTGGTCATAAAGGCAATCAAGGGAAGATACAGTTGAAACTCGTTTGAAAGTGTGACGCATAGGCATCCAGCGCATATTTTTCGGTCAGCGTAAAGTTCCACATTGAAATCAAAAGCAACAACACAGTTGCATATATCCGGATTTACCCCAATGTTGTACCCAGATATGCTTAGATATAATGAGACACAATTATGATTATTTGCACCCATACATACTTGAAATCATCCGTATATATTCGGAATGATCCATAGATACAGTTTAAAAATTTTGATTAATTTCGAAAAAAGGTGTCAATTAGATCTATAAATTGCAATTGATTACTTACAATTACTTTTTAATTTGTAATTCGTTCGAAAAAAAGTGCCAATTACTTTTGTAATTTGTAATTGATTCGAAAAAGTGTCAAATACTTTTGTAATTTGTTATTGATTCGAAAAAAAGGTGTCAATTACTTTTTTAATTTGTGATTGATTCGAAAAAAGTGTCAATTACTTTTGTAATTTGTGATTGATTTGAAAAAAAGTGTCAATTACTTTTATAATTTGTAATTGATTCGAAAAATGGTGTCAATTACAATTTTAATTTGTAACTGATTGGAAAAAAAGGTCAATTATTTTTGTAATTGGTAATTGATTCGAAACAGGGTCACTTACTTTTGTAATTTGTAATTTTTTCAAAAAAAGGGTCAATTACTTTTGTAGTTTGTAATTTATTCGAAAAAGGGTCAATTACTTTTGATATTTTGCAGTTGATTCGAAAAAAAGTGTCAATTACTTTTTTAATTTGTAATTGATTCGAAAAAGTGTCAAATACTTTTGTAATTTGTAATTGATTCGAAAAAAGGGTCAATTACTTTTGTAATTTGTGATTGATTCTAAAAAAGTGTCAATTACTTTTTTAATTTGTAATTTATTCGAAAAAAGGGTCAATTACTTTTTAAATTTTTAATTGATTCGAAAAAAGGTGTCAATTACTTTTGTAATTTGTGATTGATTCGAAAAAAAGTGTCAATTACTTTTTTAATTTGTAATTGATTCGAAAAAGTATCAATTACAATTGTAATTCGTAATTGTTTCGAAAAAGAATGTCAATTACAACTGCAATTTGTAATTGATTTTCTCTTCAATTATAAAATACAATTGTAATTTGTAATCGATTTTTTTCAATTATAAATTACGGCTGCAAATTGTAATTCAAACGTAATTACAAACAGTTATTGAATGCTGCTCTACACCGATACTCCCATCAAATTCAATGAAATTGAAATCGGGCGAACGTACCACTGGCTAACAATGTCCAAAAAGAAATCCACGTGCGGTCTTTTGTGAACGAAAAATCGGACCGGATGTCGGTCTATCGTCACTTTGAGAACAAAGTCGGGAGGAGTTCCCGGTCGTACCGTCGGCCTAGCTACGCCGTCGTGATGCGAATGTATCAGCGTCTCGTCCAGATCCAACACCAATACTTTTCTCTTGACTATACCTAGGTGAGCGCGGATAAAGAGAAAAACGAAAATTCGCAATACGTCGATTTATCCGGTTACCCTCGGGACAAAAGAAATATTCACGCCTATCGAGAAGAAAAATTCTGTTCCAAAATTCGAAAGAAAATTTACGGATGAGTTTTTCCCATCGCTATGAGAAAAAAAATTGCCTCTATCGACGCGGCTAATATCGATTATTTGGAATAAAGTATCTCGATCGTCGCTATTATCAATAATAAGTACAAAAATGCATAAATTTTCAATGCTATCGCAAAGACGAGGCTCTCGATGTACTATAACATTTAATTTAATTGACATTTCATTGTAATTATCGATTCGCCATTACTATTGTCCCAAAAGTGTTAATTAATTCCTATAACGGAGAAAGAAATATCGATTCGATCGGGAGACTTACTCAGTCTGTGCCTCGAAAGAGGAGACAGCGGGAAAATTTCATATTTCACCGGTTGCATCTGCGAAATCTAAAATAATGAAAATTTATGAAATCGACAAACGTCGAAATCGCATTAGAGCTTTCCGGGTTTCGGGATATCCGTGCATCGGCTATACATTGCGCACAAAGCTTTTGCTGCTCGCTAATCGATCGAAACGAAAAAATTTGTACAAAATCATCGAAAGTGGAAGAAAAAAAAAAATTCGAGTACAATGAAACAAAAATTCATCCTAAAAATGCTGCTAAAATACATATATATATATCTTCAACAATATCGCAACAATGGTAATAAAAAATTTTATGAACAATTTCGTAATTCTTGTCGCAACTGACGCGTACCAATTTCGAAAAAAAAAAAAAAGAATTGCCAACATTGATAAACAAATACGAGAGAATCGAGGGGCAGGGGGAGGGGGGTACAAGGTCCGCTAACGCAAAATACACAAATATGCCGTGCAGTTGAATCGAGGAAAGAATAAACCGGGGAAATGATCGAGCAAGCGTAATTGAGAAAAATATAATTTAAAAAGAAAACAAATTATATGAGCTCTCGCGTTGGGAGCCTGCACAGGCGCGAAGCACCTACTTACGGCTCTAACCTGCTTCTTGAGTAGAAAGCAGACGCAGGTCCACACACGGGAAGCCATAAGGAGAAAAGCTCTCATTCCCATTTGCAATTGTTTCAGCATTATTGTCCTTGTAATTGTATATCCGTAAAACCGGGCCGAAGTCCGGCTCCTCTTTTACGCCAATATCGTATTTATTTTTACGATCACTCCGTATTACGCTGATTTTTTCACAAACGGCGGCGGCTTCCCCGTCGTTCTATTACACAAGCAGGAGAGCACCGCGGTAAACAAACTATAGTCGTAATCTAACATGGATCGTCGTTCTTTTTTTCGCTTCTTTCGTTTTTTTTCTGTTTTTTTTTTCAAATCCTTCACGGGTACATAATCAAAGATGCCCTAACACGATTGTATCTACGGGATCACACATATAGCCATATCCACGTGCGTTATTTTTTGTTTTTTTTTTATTTTTATTTTTTTTTTTAATACAACGTGTATATTGTATCAAGATTTCGCGAGACCGCGATTTATTACCGAGGGGTTGGGGGGGGGGGGGGGGCTTGAACTACGCTTTTTCGGTGCAAAAGCCTACAAGTGCGATATATCTCGATTTTCACGCACACGCACACGACAATCCCGTAGCCGCCGCCATCTTTCCCGCATCGACCCAATTTTTCTGTGCGCTCCTTCCATCGCGCATAATCTCCACCCTCTTCTCGTTTGTTAAAGAAAAAAGGAAAGAACAAAAGAAAGATAATGACATAACGTTTCTGACACGCGTCTTATTGCATTGTAACGCGCGTTTTATTCCCGTATGGACGATTAATTATCGGCTTATCGAATTATATTTATGAGATACAACAACGATTTATGATTATAGGCTCTGTAATGCGAAGAATATGAGCGGATGAATATGAGCTTGTGGTGTGTGTCATTCAAGATAAAATAAAAGAATGAGCAGGCAGATGATAAAGAATTCGTTTTGTTTAAACGAAAAAAAAGAAAAGAAATGGAAATTTGCATGGCGAAACGGAAGAATGCGATACCTGGTGGTAAAATTTCGAAAGAAAAAAATGGCCGTTTAAAAGTTCATTTTTAAGCCGCCATTTGAAAGAGAAAATGAGCAAAAAATAAATGGAATATTGAGTTTGATGGAGGAATAAAAATTCATAAATATATATTCTCGACTCTTCGATCGATTGATTCTCAAAATAATTTTTAAGCCGCAAATAAACTTTTTCATTAAAAAAAACGATGCATCGTCAGCAGTCACGCTTCTAAAGCATATTATTTTACAAATTCCATTTTCTAAAATACACCGTTTGATGTATTTGAAAAAAAAAATTCGAAAATACGAGAGAGAAAATGCAGCGCCGCCACCCCTATATAGTTACGCGAATGCGAGAGAAAATATAACATGAGCAATTATTCAAACACCAATGTAAAAATAATTTTGGAAGTATGACAAGTATTTCTATAAATAAAGATACGCTAATGAGATGCAATGCAATATTCATAATTCGGTAAGATTCCAACAATCGCCCAACGAAATAGAAGCGCATCGAGCACGTGTGCTCTCTTCGTCGCTCATTGCAAACGCCTGCGCGGGATGGGGGAGAAATTTGCTTGTATCGCTGTGTTGTAAACTGTACTCGAAGAGCGTCACCTTCCAGTTATTTTCAGAACTTCGAGGAGGGCATACAAAAAAAAAACACGACATATCCAAACCAAACGTTAAAATCTAGTATGGCGTATAACCGTGAAGCAGCTGCTCGCGTCTCTCGAAAATACAAAATTTTCGCAATATTGTTGCACAGTTAATGCGACACAATTACGTTTATACGGGAAAATAAATATTTCGTTGTGCGATCATTGAACGCGTTGACGTTGCGTAAATATATACATATATATATATATATATATATATTTTTAAATAATTTTTTCTCCATTCCGCTCGCGAAATAATGACGGATCTCACGGAATTGAGAATGAATGTAGCCGCGTTGAAGCGCGTTGATCCCTACATAAAGGATATACTTGAGACCGCGACGCACGTAGCCCTGTATACCTTCAACGCGGAAAACAATGAATGGGAAAAAACAGATATCGAGGGTGCTCTCTTCGTTTATTCGAGAAACGGTGAACCTTACAACAGCATTCTCATCATGAATCGGTAAGTCCCGCTGTTTCGTTTCTTAGTCCTTATATTTTTTTTTTGTTTCTTTGACTCTTCCATCCAACACCTCTCGCTTACGAAGAATAGTTTTAAAAAAACGCGGCTTGTCGCGACGTTGATCCCTTCTAAAACTATAATTACCCTAATTTTTATCGAACTTTGTTTTATTATTATTATTATTATTGTGACTATCGCATCCATCGCGTCGATTTTGTGTTTTCAACAATATACATCGATGTATATTTTCCCTCAAATTTCGTTGTTACTCAATTTCGTAAATTTCAATTGTAATCGCATCACGTTTGCTCGCGATAAGGAAATTCAAAGCAAAGTAGAAGAAAATTGAACGATTATCTTTTTGCATCAACACTTTTAACATTGTCCTTGCAACACTGTTTGTTTTTCTTCGAAATCCAAAGCAAAATACATCGTTTTTATCTTTTTTTTTTTTTTTATTTTTATTCCTCGGAAATCTTATAATTAAAGTGCGCATACGACGTTAGTCTAGAAATTTAGGGTTATGCTCGGAAAGAAAATCGAAGTGTTTAGTCGTAATTTCTCGATCAAACGGTAAAATAATATTAATTAAATAATTTTTCTTACGGATCGTAATTATTATTATCATTGTTAGTATTATTTGTTCAATGACCGACGAATCACAATTCTTCAAGATAAATTCAAAAAACGCTACCTCCTCACCGCCGAATTTCAGATTAAACACAAATAATCCGGTCGAACCGGTGACGCTGGGTCTAGATTTGCAGTTGCAAGAGCCATTTTTGCTTTATAGAAACTCCAAATGCAATATTAACGGTATTTGGTTCTACGCCAAAGTAGAATGCATACGCATTGCGTATTCGTAAATTCGTAAATTTCGTAAATTTCAATTGTAATTGCATCGAGTCGCTCGCGATAAGAAAATTCAAAGCAAAGTAGGCGAGAAAAAAATTGAACGATTATCTTTTGCATCGACAAAAAAAAAATAACGTTGTCCTTGCAAAACTGTTTGTTTTTCTTCGAAATCCAAAGCAAAATCCACAGTTTTTGTAGTCTATTTTTTTTTTCAATTTTTATTCCTTGGAAATCTTATAATTAAAGTGTCCGTACGATGTTAGACTAGAAATTTAGGCTTATGCTCGGAAATGAAATCGAAGTATTTAGTCGTAATTTCTCGATCGAACGGTAAAGTAATATTAATTAAACGATTTTTCTTACGGATCGTAATTATTATTATCATCGTTAGTATTATTCGTTCAATGATCGACGAATCACAATTCTTCAAGATAAATTCAAAAAACGCGACCTCCTCGCCGCCGATTTTCAGATTAAACACAAACAATCTGGTCGAACCGGTGACGCTGGGCCTAGATTTGCAGTTGCAAGAGCCATTTTTGCTCTATAGAAACTCCAAATGCAATATTTACGGTATTTGGTTCTACGACAAAGTGGAATGCATACGCATTGCGGCTATGTTGAACAATCTCGTCAAGGATTCGGAGCTGACTCGCAAGATATCCGTAAGCTCTACGCAAAAGGGAAAGAAGTGTACAAAGCAGAATACGAGTAGCGTCGACATATTCAGTATGCTGAGCAAAGCTCAGGAGGATTTTAATACAAACAGAGGTAGCGAGGGAACCAGCTGCGTCGGTTCAAAGTCACCGGCCAGCAGCGCGGTAGGAGAAATTTGTTGTCCTCTGTCAGCGCCTCTCGGACCTGACGTTACGTCGCAGAGCGTTATGGATTTCTTTGCCAAAGCAAAAGTGAGTTTTATCAAAAAAAAAAAAAAAAAAAAAAAAAAACTAATAGAGAACTTGCATGTGAGCGATATTCTCTTTTTTTTTTATCATTCTGTGATACTTAAATATTTTCTGAAATTAATAAACATTGCATGAATTTCTTTAAGCAAGTAAATTATAATATCTTAAAGTGTAAAAATTGTAAAAAATTTACGCGCTCTGCGAGCCGAGTGACGTCACAAAACCCCTCCGAACTAGGGTCGTGATGCGAGCGGTAAACGTGACCGGTATTTTTACTGTAAGAATTTTTGATTTTTCGCTCTCGTGGTAGCTTTTCCTGTCGATATTTAAATAAATTTTTTATGTTGAAGCCATTCGAGTATATAGTGATCATGAAATTATAATATATATAATATATAATGAAAACTAAATGAAATATATTTTAATAAAACGTGCGTAATTTTATTGCGTACCCCATAAATCAAGAATTTAGCATCTGCTCAGATGTAAATGACCGGTCACATTTTTCGTGACGGTAAATTTACGAAAGATAATCGTGACCGGTATTTTTGCATCCGAATTGACCCTATTTTTTATAGTTAATTTACTAAGAAAAATTTGTGACCGTTATTTCACAACACAATATTTCATGACAAATAATTGCGTCAATTTACGGTTAAAATTCCGCTAATGTTACAACATCAGAAATTTCCACATCTGAAGTTGCGTGTATTATACATTACAGCGTATGCTGTAACTTGAAAAAAAAAAAAAAATTAATTAAAGATACATGAAAGCAACATCTGCAAATTTGCCAAGAATATATTTAGAGATGTTCCTAAGGCAGCTAAACTCTTTTTCTGGTATTGATACAGTTGTATTTTTTCAACGTGGTACAAAACAATATTTGTACACTTTTTTCGACTGTTCAGGTACATTAGGCATGTTTGAACCCTATTTGCAGACTACATATTTACGAATTACGAATATTTTTTGGGTTAGGAATGATTGGCTGCTTGAATTTCTCAATTTTACCGCTAGAGGCGCTGGTGCACTGGGGTGACGTCATTGTCACGTGATATACGTTTTAAATGCAACTCAATTTTCAAGCTGGTATTATTAATTAAATAATGATGAGTAACTGATAAAAACCTATGCAGATGATGTTTTTGAAATCTTTTGAATAATTTAAAAAATTGAAAATAATGCCAGTTCTCTGTTACGAAGATTTTTTGGGTTAGGAATGATTTGGCTGCTTGAATTTCTCAATTTTACCGCTAGAGGCGCTGCTGCACTGGGGTGTTGTGACGTCACTGTCACACGATATGTGTTTCAATTTTCAAGCTGGTATGATTAATTAAATAATGATGAGTAACTGAAAAAAACCTATGCAGCTAATGTTTTTGAAATCTTTTGAATAATTTAAAAATTGAAAATAATGCCAGTTCTCTGTTACGAAGATTTTTTGGGTCAGGAATGATTGACTGCTTGAATTTCTTAATTTTACCGCTAGAGGCGCTGCTGCACTGGGGTGTTGTGACGTCATTGTCATGTGATATACGTTTTAAATGCAACTCAATTTTCAAGCTGGTATAATTAATTAAATAATGATGAGTAACTGAAAAAAACCGATGCAGCTGATGTTTTTGAAATATTTTGAATAATTTAAAAATTAAAAATAATGCCAGTTCTCTGTTACGAAAATTTTTTGGGTTAGGAATGATTTGGCTGCTTGAATTTCTCAATTTTACCGCTAGAGGCGCTGCTGCACTGGGGTGTTGTGACGTCACTGTCACACGATATGTGTTTCAATTTTCAAGCTGGTATGATTAATTAAATAATGATGAGCAACTGAAAAAAAACCTATGCAGCTGATGTTTTTGAAATCTTTTGAATGATTTAAAAATTTATTTTAAACTATTTATGAACGATCGATCGAAGCCAAGGATTGTATCCGGATATCGTGATAATTATTCATGATTTTTTTTTTTTTTTTTTTTCGCCCTCGAATATTCATCGAATCTCAGGTGAATACGGGTCATTTCAAAGCGGGCGATCAGCCGAATGCTCATAGCGTTGCGGTTGCCGAAAGCAAGCCGATGCTGGCTCGTCTGATGTCACATCCGGCGGCTCATACGCTCGAACACATTGAAAAACAGCAGAGATCAACGACACCTCAGCCGGCATTATCGTCTCATCTGACCTCGCATCATCAGACACAATCGTCGTCCGTTCCGCCGGTCAATAATATCGGTCCCGGCTCCTCGTCCAACAGATCCAAGAGACAGAACAAATCAAACGCAATGACGCAGGACGATTCCGTTGTTTCGGCACTCACGTCAGTTTCGCAGGAGCTTCAGCGACAAGTAACACAAAATACGAGCGATACGAACGGTGGCTCGGGTTTTCTCAGGATAGATTCACCGAGCGTTAAAAATTCCGTGAGCTCAACGAATCATCATCATCATCATCATCAGACCAACAGTATCGGCTCTTGCAACGCGGCGGTTCCACTGTCGTCGCTATTCGGCACCGAGACCGCACCTCCGGTGAGACAATTCAATATTGCGCAGAGAATATGTTTTTTTTTTTTTTTTTTTTTTCCCCAAGGATCTGCCGCGCGCACAAGTTTGGCGATCAAAAATCAGATTTTCAATATACTTACTTTTTTTTTTTTTCGTACGAGGAAATTTGAATTTCAAAGTCGGACTTTTACGCGCAGCGCAGTAGAACGAAATATAATTTGCTTATAAAGCATGCAAGGCGGAGGATAATTACTTGAAAATTAACTTGAAACTAGCGGAGCGAAGAGAGAGTGCGTATCCCTGCCGGAGATTAACAAAGGCTTATTAAAATTAGGAAAAATAATGAAATAATGCAGCGATATGCCGATCGATAACAAAATATGAAAAGTACAAGAACTTGAAGCTATTAGTCGCATTTTAGATATGATCCTTGATAGGCGGTGTAAAAGCGGATGCTCAGGCTGGGGAGTACGGATAAATCTTTGGAAAACGCTGAGAGATGAAATATTCGTATCGGTTTAATGGATAATTTAGGAAATATAGGATTTTAATTGGGATTTTGCGTGTGAAGAACATGAGCTCAAGTTGTGAGTTGCAAACTAAATGAGAGTTTGTTAACCCTTTAACAGCAGAGTTTTTTTTTTTTTTTTTTTTTTTTTTTTTGAGCGTTTGGCAAAGTTGGTACACGGAGAATCTGAATTCATGAGTACCCAGTGTGGGAAAAAAAATTATTCCTACCCTCGGAAACTACCCCCAAAATGAAAAAATCACCCCAATCGCTTGGAAATATCTTAATTTCATTTCACATCGTGCATTTCTGCCGGAAATTGAGGAAAAGTCATTCCAGAACGCGTAGTGGGATTCTGAGGAACTTACGGATCAATCGACTCTTATGAACTACCCCCTCAATTGAGATAAATTCATCCCCCAATGGATAAAATGTTATCGTCTCATTTTCTGTTATTTTATCCCGATCTGAATCGAAATATGAGTGTTCCGGAACACGTGAGCATATTCCGAAGGATTTACGGATAATTCCAACCCTTATGAACGACCCTTCGGTTGGTAAAAATTCATCCGCAACGCATAAAACGTTATTGCTCATTTCCTATTATTTCATCTTAATCCAAATCGGAATACGAGTATCCTGGAACACGTGAATATATTCTGAGGAACTTGTGGATCATTTCAACCCTTATTAATTGCCCCTAAATTGAGAAAATATCACCCTCAATGCAAGAACCTGCCCCTGAAATAATTGAAGAGTACAGGCAAGGGGACTCACGTTCAAAAAGCACCCCGACCTCACCAATGACAATCGATTTTTAGATGCATCGGAACTTCTAAGGGTAGTTTTCGATGTTTCGTTACTGCTGGGGGTAGTTTTCGATTCAGATTTTCTTGCTACAATTTTTTCATGTGTTTTCAAAAATTTATATTAACTGAACATCAATGGAAGTGCATTTTTAGACGCATCACCACTGCTAGGGGCGGTTTTTTTTTATGTTTCGTTACTGTCAGGGGTAGTTTTTGATTCGGATGTTCTTGATACACATTTTCCATGCGTTTTAGAATGTACATATGAACTGAACATCAATAAAAGTGCATTTTCAGGCGTATCACCATTTCTAGGGGTGGTTTTCGATGTTTCGTTACTGTTCAGGGGTAGTTTTCCATTCGGATATTCTTGCTATAAATTTTTCACGTGTTTTCAAAAATATTTATGAACTGAACATCAATGAAAGTGAATTATCGGGCGTATCACCAATTGCTCGGGGTGGTTATCGATATTTTATTACTGTTAAGGGTGGTTTTTGGTCCGGACCTTTTTGCTACAAATTTTCGATGTTATTTCAAAGCGCATACTTGTGATCGCGACTCTAAAAAAAATGCAGCCTGAAAGTTATGCTCAATTCCCATTTTTTCACAATTTTTCCACTTTTTGACAAGGTGTCCCACTTTTTGAAGGGGTGCAAGCCTTGCGTTTGCCGAATTTTTCATGATTAGATGAGTTCTTCATCTTCAAAATGCGACCTTAACGATGTCGATATGTTCATTTTATTGGAAGTTACGATTTTTCAAAGTAGGTTGGACGTACGTGTCCCACCAGCCGTTAAAGGGTTAATCGATATTTAGTCAATATAGGATTTTAATTGAGATTTTGCCTGTAAAAAACGTGAATTCAATTTGCGAGATGCAAACTAAAGGAGAATTTTTCAAAGAGTAATATATTTTTTGCAGAATTTTCATGAGAAATAGTTATAATCCTGAGGTTTTGAATTTAGGATCGATCGCATCAGCTCGACGAATCAATCAAGACCGATTAATTATATTCGTTCGGGATGTACATTTTCGAAAATAAGAGTCGTTGCAATTTTGGTCGGTGCGACAACGCGTACCGATCATATTAACGCTATTACTCAGCGTCCTTGATTAATTCCCGAATAAACTCTGATTCTTTTTTCTCCGATCAAATTTTTTATTTCACACCCCGCGACAGCGATGAATCCCCGCGCTGATCGATTCGACGCAATTTTTTCCAGGAATCCAACGAAATAACCGTCGGCCGAACGTTAAAGAGCGCGGGAACAGGACCCGCTCTGATACCTCCGGTGATGTTCGGGGCTCCGAGTCCAGCTGAGCCGCTCAACGGCAGGCCGCTCGAGCCGCTTACGCGAAATCAATTGCTTCAGGCATTCAACTATCTTCTACGCAGCGATCCGGATTTTATCAACAAATTGCACGAGGCGTACGTAAAATCATTCGGTGAAATACTCTCCTAGGTCAATCGATAAGCACGAATTTAGCCGGAGCTAATTGTTTAAAGAAAAAAAAAACAACAAAAAACAAAAAACAAATATACAGGCACACGAATATACACACACAAACACACACACACAGACACAAATATTGAAAAAGCGTAACGAGAATGGCAATTGAGACGAAATTTTCGTTGTGGCGTTAATCAATTTGAGGAAAAGACAAAACGAGAGCCAGTAAAACGTGGAGCGGAGTCGACGCGAACAGAAAAAAAAAAAAAAAAAAAAATCAAATCTAGCGTACGCATTTGATTGTACATAGATTAAGTACGAGTTCTGTTCATGCTTCGAGGCTCGGGGGGAAAAAAGGGCGGGGCAAAAAAACAGAGCGATACGAATAAATGGAAATCTGAAAAACCGATCCAATGTCTTTTCTCGTTGGATACGGAAAATTTGGATAAGAAAAAGGAAGAAAGAAAGGATAATTGAAGAAACGCCGCGTCGAACGAGAAGAGAAGGGAAGAAAAAAAAAAGAAAAACAAATGAATAACCGGCGCCACATCTCGTCGACAGTATTTTTATAAAATATAAAACACACGTTATAATTCCAAGACAAAAGAGTGAAAATATGCAAAAGTGGTGTCTCGGCGCCTCGGCGCAGCGCCGCAAGTCCCCGAAAAATCCCGCCGGAGGATCCGCATAACATTTTTTTTTTTGTTTTTGTTTTATTTTATGCGCGAACCCATGGGGGCCGCGGGCTGACGTTGTTTTAACGCAAAAATCCGGAGCGTCGAATGAGCCAAGATGAGTTTGAAAGAAAAAAAAAAGAGAGAAGAAAATTGAACGGAAGAATTGAATTGGGAAGTACCGAAAGAAGCGAACGATTTTTAAACTGTGATGCCAAGACATTTATATTATACTTAGTGTTTTACGATCACAATTCTAGCGCTGAAAGAAGATAAGAACGAAAGAAAAAAGAACAAACTGAAGAAAAAAAAAAAAAAAAAATAACGATCCTCCGAACAAAATGAGAGAAAGACGTAGCGTCTATTTTTATGGAATTTAATAATTGACGCCGGCGCGACTATTCTTCTCTCTCTGTATGCACGGGATGTGTCGCGCGCCATCACGCGCGAATGTAATTTCCTGAAACGTATGAATCGGACGGGAAAAAAAAAAAAAAAAAACAAAAACTTATGAATAAAAAAAAAACGAGAATGGTGTTGAATCAAATTGACAATGTGTTTTTTTTTTTTCTTCTTTTATCGTCTGAAAATTGCTTTTTTTTTCCACTTTACTTGACAATTCCATCGAGAATGAGACGAATCAATCGTTTCGTCGCGATACAAAGTAATCGATATATTCTTATCGTTTAATTATACGATATTATCACAATATAAAATATTTTTTGTGTGTATACATATATATATATTAATATCAGATTGGCAATATTTTGACCTTTTTTTACTTCGAGTTTAAGCTAAAAAATTTCTTAATTTTTCTTGAGAAAAACAAAAATCTCGCGAAGGATTTAGCCGAAAGAGATTTATTATATTTGTTATGTTTACGTGCACTTTTTTGCGTGTTTTGCGTAGCTACTAATTTTCGTAACTCATGATATTCGAAGAAACGCAAACGGATGGAAATCAAGTTTTTGTAGCTGATGGATATATTTGAAGGTAAAAAAAAGTTAAGTGGCCAGATTTAAGGGAGATTTATACTTTGTTGGGCCAAAAAATGTTCGATTTTTGATAAATTTTTTATGCGAAATATATTAAATATTAATATATTAATATTATTATATTAATATTAATAATAATAATAATAATAATAATATTAATAATATTAAATATGTTAAATATATTAAATATATAAATATATTAAATATTAAATATTTGGTATGTTTACCAAGCGGTCTTTATTGAACAGGAAAATATCTTTCAAAGTTTGACAAAACGAGGTATTCTTCGCTTGCGGAAGTCCCAAGTCATGGGCAGGTCATCCGAAGCAAAAGAATCGAATATATTTTTACTTTGTACAATATTGCGTACGAGTCGAGCTAGAATTAGCCAAAAATATTCAAACGTTTCTATTTTATGAACAAAAAACTGCAAAGAACTAAACTTCTCCTTTGATTGTTCACTTTATTTTTTATTTTTCAATATTTCTTCTTCATTCCAGTTCAACTTGTACACAATATTGTACCAAAGTAAAAATACGTTTGATTTTTTCGCTTCGGATCACTTTTCCAGGACTCTGGACTTTCGCAAGCGTAGAATATCTTCGCTCGCGCTCCCAGTACCATTTTTTGTCAAACTTTAAAAGATATTCTAATTTATTTATTTATTCATTTATTTATACATTTATTATAATTTTCAATAAAGACCGCTTGGTAAACATACCAAATATTTAATACATTTAATACTTTTCGCATAAAAAATTGGTGAAAAATCGAACATTTTTTGACCCAAGAAAGAAACCTCCCTATAAGCTAAAAATCTCAGCGATAATAGAGCACGTAAACGGCCTATAACAGAATTCTACTGAAGGAAACAGCGTATGCTCGATTTTTCGAAATTCTTCATCATTTTACTGAGCGGCACTCGCTAGCATAGCAATTCTCCATCCATTCATTTTCACACAAACTTTTCGTAATTTTTTCCAAAACGACCTTTTTTCCCCACTCTGTGGGACATCATTTCTGAACCTGAAACCAAACCTAAACGTTTTTACGATTTTCTTCCGTGACGCTCGAGATCAACGTAAACGGTAACGTATTTTTCTCAATTAAAATCAACTAGCGCGTAAACGCCTATGACCGCGTAAATTTTGTGCACGCAAACGTTTATAAATCTTCGGAGAAATACTATATAAAGCACTTTTTTTTTCCATAAGAAATGAATTTTTCAAGTTAGATCCGAGATAAAAAATCAAAGTCAAACTTTTGCTGCTGCATTAACTATATATATATACATATATATAGTTAATTATATATATATACATATATATAGTTAATTATATATATATACATGTATATAGTTAATTATATATATATATATATATATATATATATATATATATATATATATATATATGCGTGTATATTTGCGTTATATGTGTGTGTGTGTGTGTGTGTGTGTGTGTGTGTTGGAATACGACTTAAGGATTTACGAACGTAGATGACCTACGATATATTAAAAAATACGACGGGGATTCGAGGTTTTTTTTTTTCCTCCCCTAATCAATACAACCCCGTCGTTGAAACGCAAAAGTGAGGCTAAATGAAGAATGGCAAAGAAAAAAAAGTTGGCAAAAACGCGATTCATGGTACAAAAACAAAAGTTAAACATTCCAAATGTTGAAAAGAAAAACTAAATCGAGGAAAATTCGATTCTTCAAAGATATTACTAATTATTTACACGATATACGAACCAATAACGTTTCTTTCATACATATATATTATTATTATTATTATTATTATTATTATTAGTTTCCTTCTCATTGAGTTTTTCCGATGAATATTTCTTCATTATTTTCTTTCCCCCCCTTCATTTTTGCCATCGCGGAGAAAAAGAAAAATACGAGATTACAAGATAATATTGTTACGTCGTTAATTAGTATACATACATATATATGTATATATATATATAGTTTTTTTTTTTTTTTATAATTTACAATGGTGTTTCGTCAGAAAAATTCACAGCCAAGTGGAGCCCACGTAACGGACTCGCTAGCTTTCTAGGAGACTCGTCTCACATATATATATAATTTTTTTACACTTTTTTTTTTTTTTTTTTTTTTAATAGCCAACGGGCCAGTCGCCCCGGAAAGCGAGGATCGAACTCGTTTCCGCGCAGAGTCTCTGGATCACTTTTGTGATCCAACACAGAAATGATTGATTTTGTCGTTTTTTTTTTCTTTTTTTTTTTACACAAGAGGCACTTTTGGTGGTCCGAGCAACGGTGGCGTGTTGTCCGGTGTTCGATGAGGTCCGAGCTTGTCACCGTGCGTTGGCAACGGTTGCAGCAGCCTTATCGCCAGGCTCGCGAGTATCAGGAGAACAACGAGGCCGCATATCGGCACGGCTATCGTTGCGGTCTTGAACCATCCGTCGGTCGAGCGCGTCGCAGGCCCGGTCGGCTGTATAGGGCCCAAAAATGCTCGCTGATCACCCACGAGGACTGTAATTTAAAAAAAAAAATCGAAGAAAAAAAACGAAAATTAGACGGAGAATCGAAAAAATTATTACGGGACGATTGTGTGGAAGAAAAAAAGTTTGTACTTTTTCAAATTTTATTTTCGCGCCTTATCCCCTCCCTGAATATTAGTTTACGGAAATGGGACTTGATTTGCGTCGATGCTTGAAAGGTTTTTCAGGAAAACCGGACAAAAGTTGCTCGGGCGATTACATGTACCATAGGGAGAGGGGGAAGGGGAGCTATTGAGAGAATGAGAACCTGTTCCGTTTTTGCTCTAAATGACGCGAAGGAAACGTGACGAGAACGAGGAGACGCTCTTGTGCGAGCATACGCACACACAGAGAGCGTTCCAGTACCGGCTACAATTACGCCGTGGCTTAATTGGACGAGCGAAAGCGATGCAGCGGCAAAGTAACGCGAGAGTGGCATTGGTCTCATCTGCGGAGAAAACGAGCCCCGAGGCCAACCTAAAGGGCTCGCTCTCTATCTCTCTCTCTCTCTCTCTTTGGAGGCAAAAGACGCTATGTTAACGAGACGCGAGTATGTCCTACATTTTTTTTTAAATAAACCTTTTTCAAGTTCCTTTGTTCGCATTATTAAGACGAATGTCCCGAATTGTGACTACCTCTAAGCCCCGCTCTCGCCATTATCAGCGAAAAATCTTTATTTTAATTTGTCCAAAGGTCGAAAGTATTCAATTATTGAAATTATAAATTATAAATCATAAAAGTACAAAATCATGAAACGGCTCTTGCGTAAAATCAGGCAACTCATAAATCAATTCTTTTTGTACGAGAATCCAATAATTTTTTAAGTGAAACTTCTATAGGATTTTTTTTTTTCATTTTGACAATATTTTTTATTTATTTTAACAAAAGCTTTCAAAACTTCATTTTTCAATAATTATTTATGGTGCTCTTTCTTGACTTTGTCATTACTAAAGTAAGGTTACACATTACTCGAAATCGCTATCAGCCAAATAACATTGCAATTGAAACCATGCATTTTATAAGAATTGTAGATATATTTTAGGATAAAAAAAGCTGACGCAAGTAGGGTGACTGAACCAGTGAATGAACACCTACCAGTGAATGAACAGGCTTAGTATTTTAATTCAACGGCAGAGATATGATTCTATTATTATGAAGAATTTTGTATTCATAATGAAGTGAAAATTCTGAAAAAACATCTAGTAGTGATATTATTTGACGCTGCGAAAGATTTGCGATGCTATGGATTTTTTTTCGTACTTGGGGCGCATATTCATAAGAGACAGCCATGTTGTTATAACCATCTGACTGTGCATCGAATACCAGAATATTCCATATCACCTCGATAAATCTTTTTAAAAGATATGCAATAATTTTTTCAACGTTATACATTGCTAAGCTTCAATTATATTAATGAATTTTTGGTCAAAAACCCAATATTGTTTGCGATATATGGCCGTTTATTCACTGGTCCAGCTTTTTAACCTATTTCCAGTGATTGAACGAGCGTTGAAAAGGCTTTTCATAACCTCAAAACGCACGAGTATGCGTACGCATCTCTGGTTCCATTGTACGTTCATTCACTGGAAAGATAAGAGTTCATTCATTGGAATTTTTGTTCATTCACTGGGAAATTGGTAATTTCGTTCATTATAATTTTTTTTTACAAAATCCTTGCGAACAGGGCACTTCGAATATTTTTTTTTATATTCTGTGAACATTGTTCTATAAGATCTAATAAGCTCATAAAGAAATTCGTAATAAGTTAAATTATACGGCTTTATCGAAATAGAAAAAAGGCTTATGCGTTCATTCACTGGTTCAGTCACCCTAGCTATACTAGCGTACCGAGTCGACGAGCCGAATAGATTAGCTCGGACAGTATTCGGGGCACGCGATTCTAACTGTGTACCGATTTATGACCTATGCACTTTCGGCCAAATATTTAATTTTCTCGTCCATTTCCGCACTCCGCTGCGCTTCAATCATAGTTGTTTATAATATATTGCAACTTATTTCAACTAAATCGACGGATTTCATCAACTTTATGAGAAAAAAAAAAGTCACGAAAACCCCGGCGGTCAAAAGGTTAACTCATACCCGATATTTATTTTGAGTGACAATGTGTAAAATAAAGATTATAGCAAAAAAAAAAAAAAATAATATATTAATTGAATGTATTGTGAAATAGCAGACTGGAGGAATATTATTCGGTACACAGGTCATAATTCGGGACATTCACCTAACTCGCATAGAATTCGCGATGAGCACGAAGCGCTAGAACTTGACCGGTGGCGAATTTTCGAACTATTCATCAAAGAGGGCGCTGTTGGTAAAAATATTCGAAAAAGTTTTATGGCGGTTATAAATTTACGCAGGCGCAAAGACCCTCTTTTTACCAGAGACCACGTGACATGACTGCGATCAGCGTCACCATCCACAATTTTCATGAAAACAAATGTCTTTTCGTTTGTTTGCCATTATAATTCAAGTAAATCGATCGATTAATCTCGAAATACCCAAAAGACTTTTATTGCTTAGGTATTTTTTTATTTTTATTTTTTAAATGTTACCTTGAAGCGTTTTGTTGAGTCTGCTTATCATGGCCGGACTATCGACGTGATTGCAAAGATCTTGCTCGCAGCAGAGAAAACCCGATGGGCATTGTTTCTCCTTGAAGCTCTCCTCGAGGCAGCCATTGTTGGCGCTGTGCTCGGGTCTCAGGAATGACGGTGGATTCGCCCCCGATGGCAATTCGGTGAAGCAACCTTTTCCCCGGCACATGTAGCCCTGTGGCACGCATTCCGGTTGATTGCAGTAACATCTTACCTCGCGTCCACCTGTCGTTGTTCCGCCATGTTGCGAGCCTGTCGAACATTGGCAATTGAAGGATTTTTTTTTTTAATTTTCGTATATTTCATACGCTGTATAAGTTTGTAAATATGCCATACGTTATTATTATTATTGGGAATACGAGAGAAGATACATCTTTACGAGAAAGGTAAGAACTTGACGGAATAATCGCGTTAAATATTTGGACTTGAGTGCACATAACCTCAAAAATCGTCGTCGCCTAAGGTAAAACGAAATGGCGACATCGTGCGAGTCTTATTGGAACTAGAAAGAAAAGTCACATTTGAGTCGATACAATCACGAAAAGACTTTTTTTTTTAGTGAATCTAATGCATCGTACTGGAAGATAATATAGCACACACATCCAGAATTCTATTAATAATTCTCGCTTTTTCGCTGACTCGGGGGGGCCTGTGTATAAGTCGTAAATACGGACTGTTTGTTTTGAGAGAGGGACGTTCCATCGAGTCACCGCTCGAGAGAGAAATTAAACTGGCAAAACCACGGGTGAATCGTCGTTGAAGTATTCTTCTCTCATTCACCGATTTGCCCTTGCCGAGAGAGTCTGGCCTTTTGTTCTCTCATCCCGCTGTATACTTAAATATACGTAAATCCCTGCAGAAAAAAAAGGATCGAGGTTTCGCGAGAGCTCGCGGGACTATCTCTCTCTCTCTGTATAGTAAAAGCATATTCTCATCGACGTCCATGAGAGGGAAAGGGCCTTCTTTGGCAATGCCGTTTTATCCCTCGACATTCACGCGGGTGGTCCCGTCAACGAAATTGTTTTACTCATGTTATATTTTTGTTTCATTCTCGACACGATACGTCTCATGGGACGATATGATTGCGTTGCGCAATGATGCTACAATTATTCGCGTCTCGCATAAAAGCTCATTACAGTGTATATATTATTATTTGGCATATTATTATATTTATCTCGTATGTCTTGTCTCGATGATTAATTATCACGATCGATGAGTACTTCATTCTTCATCCATTTTACCCGCTGCCATTGTCACAATGATAATAATTAAAAATATATTGATAAAATAATCCTTAAAGGGGTCGAGTCATCAGATTAATTTGCTGCTCCGAGGGTATTCTCTTATAGTTATGAAAATGTTGCATTTGATGCCTTTCGAGCGGTGCTTTTTTTTTCTGCTGTTTTTAAAAGTTTCAAGATTTCATACAATACGATTGCATCACAATTTTATTTTCACGATATTCCCTCAATATCGATAAATCATGAACGATAATAATAAATCATTATTAAAAATAATGAATGATAATTATAATCTACGGTCGAGATTTCTCGCGAAGAGATCACAACGGCATGCATGCATATCGGGACAGCATTTATATTATATTTGTTACTATGCCTGGTACTTGTATCAGCGAGGGCTATACATATGTATATGTATATATGGTCGAAAGCGATATGTAGTGTGACCGCACACACTAACACCGAATCAAAGAAACACGAGTCGTTATCTTCCCGAATGTTTCTTCTTCTAATGAGTGGCTATATGACCGAGGGGTAGTCGTAAAAGATAATACTCGTTTTCTCGTCATACATATGCAACGTTCTCCTTGCTTATACTTGGCAAACTCTTTCGATTATATACATACGTTTAAAACCATCACACATGGTATATACGTACATATATATACGAGTTTATATACATGCATGATTCTTGTTACGAGAAAATATACGATTCGATAGGCAGAAAAATACTTAGCACTCTCGCGTGAATGCAATTACGAGAATTGGAAATCGACGTATCCATTAATCTTATGAATCTTTGAGAGATTTTTTGTTTGTTTGCTAACATGATACGCATAATGAGGAGATAAGTGAACTATAAAAGAGACTTCGGGAGTCTTTAACTCAAACTGCTTATATATACTCAGAGATTTATCACTCAAATTGTCAAATAAAATTATAAACAATCAGCTTTACGATTTTTAAGAAAATAATAATTCCAGCATTTTTTTCAAAATGTTTTCGTAGACGGACTTTGGTTTACAATTTCGAAATTTTCGAACGATCAGTCTTATAAATAAATCCTCGTATGCATCATGTCTGAATAAATCTCGAATAATTGCCCGAAAAAAAAAAGATTGATATTCATCACGAATAAATTATTCGCTAAATTGTGGGAAGGGGAGGGGGCTGGTAGTTAAGTTTTTTTTAATGATATTTTGGTCGTAAAATCGTTTAATGATTTTTTAATTCGAACGGCAATGAGTTGGAGTGATGTAGACGATAATTAGAGAATATAGAGGAAAAAAAAAGAGACTGGGCGATGACCAAGACTCGAAGTAATGTGTGCCTTCTCGTTATTCTTATGAGCCATATGATATAGATGCACAAACTATTTTCTCTTATAGTCTCTTTCGTCAAAGGTATGCCACCGCAACTCTCTCGATGTGGCAACTATATCCCTCTATTCTTTTCTCTCTCTCTCTCTCGCTCTTTCCAGTGTCGGGTCTCCCTTGCTAATAAGCCCGCGGCAGCCACGGTACAGTTCTCTCTTCGCGTATATATATAAGAATCTCCCTGGGGCCTTGCACGAGAAGAGAGAAAGAGAGAGAGAGAGAGAGAGAGGCCACAGCTTACCCAAGGATGTAAAAAAACGCTAAAACAGCCGAGTCACAAAAGAAAGATTAAAGTGGAGAGAATATATGGTACGAAAGAGAGAAAGAGAGAACCCATGAGTGTGTATGTGTGTTTGATGGCTGTGTTCAGCAGCTTCTGCTGGCCAGGCCAGCCCAACCATCTTCCTCGCTCTTTCGCGAATGAGAAGAGAGAAAGAATGCTGCGGGAAGATTGAGGGAAGAGAAATTGCCGACTGACATGAGTAGAAGAGAGAGAGAGAGAGAGAGAGCCAAAGAAGAAGAAGAACTTTGGCTTATATACATAGCCAACGTTCTTCATTTTTATTACACGGGGCTTTCCACGCGAATTCGGTAAACCAATTTTTTGAAATTTTTTTTCGTTACTTACTCAAAGTATCAAGAATGTCCACGAATTATTTCAAATTTTTTCAACTCATAGGGTGACTGAACCAGTGAATGAACGCATAAGCCTTTTTTCTATTTCGATAAAGCCGTATGATTTAACTTATTACGAATTTCTTTATGAGCTAATTAGATCTTATAGAACAATGTTCACAGAATATTAAAAAAAATATTCGAAGTGCCCTGTTCGCAAGGATTTTGTAAAAAAAAATTATCATGAACGAAATTACCAATTTCCCAGTGAATGAACAAAAATTCCAATGAATGAACTCTTATCTTTCCAGTGAATGAACGTACAATGGAACCAGAGATGCGTACGCATACTCTCGTGCGTTTTGAGGTTATGAAAAGCCTTTTCAACGCTCGTTCAATCACTGGAAATAGGTTAAAAAGCTGGACCAGTGAATAAACGGCCATATATCGCAAACAATATTGGGTTTTTGACCAAAAATTCATTAATATAATTGAAGCTTAGCAATGTATAACGTTGAAAAAATTATTGCATATCTTTTAAAAAGATTTATCGAGGTGATATGAAATATTCTGGTATTCGATGCACAGTCAGATGGTTATAACAACATGGCTGTCTCTTATGAATATGTGCCCCAAGTACGAAAAAAAATCCATAGCATCGCAAATCTTTCACAGCGTCAAATAATATCACTACTAGATGTTTTCTCAGAATTTTCACTTCATTATGAATACAAAATTCTTCATAATAATAGAATCATATCTCTGCCGTTTAATTAAAATACTAAGCCTGTTCATTCACTGGTAGGTGTTCATTCACTGGTTCAGTCACCCTACTTTACACACAAAAAAATGCTGAAAATTTTCAATAAAAATACTCTCGCACGATATTCAGTCCCATGTATATCGTAAACGTAATAAGGTTCTTTTTTTTTTTTTATTGCTCCAAGATGACAGAATTGTCGTTGATATACACGTGTAAGAGGGCCCGGAACAAGAGTCAAGCTCATGCCAATTGAAACTTTGGAAATTATGGGACTTTAATTTTGGAAATTGTGCTGGAGTCTGTACAGGAATAATCGAAATTAATCTCCTGACATCGTGGAGGGAAATCTATAGCTTGGCCCTTTGGAGGAAAAATTCGCACTGTAACTTTAATTCCGTCATTTCTGTCCCGTACTGTTTTTTGAGGTTTATGAAATTGAAAAAACACTGGAAAACGTAAACTTAATGTTTAAAATTTTTTTTTCTTTGTATACAGAACTGAATATCGTGTGAAAGAATTCGAAAAGCGTACCAAACCGAAATTTTTAGAATTTTTGTGGTTAAATTATACCCTTGAAAAATCTAAATTAATTCGCGGACATTCTCGGCGCTTCGTACAACTCGAGACATGTTTATTTAAAAAGAACCCGAGGAGCGTTTGATTTAGCGTGGAGTTTCCCATGTTTATCATGTATTCACGAAGTGAAAAAGTCCAGCGGGCAAGTGTGTACGTTCATTTTAGAGCGCGCGTGTTTTATCGACATCAAATTTTCTCTCTCTCTCTCTCACCCTTTCGTTCTTTCGTACGCTGTGTATTTAAAATAAAAAAGGGAAGAAAAAAAATAAGGTTAAAGAAGGGGGAGAAGCAGCGGGAGGTCGAGAGCAGCAGCAGCAGCGGCAGCAGCAGAGAGAGGTTCGGGGCAAAAGAGGAATACAAGCGAGTCCCGCAGATTTCTCCGCTGTGTGGCCGGGACCCAGCCCGAAGAAGACGAGGAAGAAATAGTAGGGGCGAGAGCGGAGAATCCCTCTGTGAAGCGAGGAAGGCCCCCGTCCGAAAACAAACATACTGCTTCGTCGGGCCGTTAGTTATGCGTCCCAGGCATATTAATTATTTTCCGACAAGCTCGCCTTATTACAATACTTCTTCTTCTATATATACATATATATATGTACATTTTTTCATTTCTTTTTTCTTTCGAATTCTCCACGGCCTATCGAGCTCCGTCTTTTCCTCTCTCTCTCTCTCTCTCTCTCTCTCTCTCTCTCTCTCTCTCTCTCTCTCCTCTCTCTCTCTCTCTCTCTCTCTCTCTCTCTCTCTCTCTCTCTCTTTCTTCCTCACTCGTCGGTGAGGCAATCGATGATCGAGTGAAATCTATCGAGCATGCTTCGCGTACGTGACTAAAATATACATATACATCGCGAAATATTCGTGCGAAAGAATTTTTGCAAATATTATACAAGCGAACTTTGTCCTGAAATAGAATCAAATGCTTGGGCAATGGAAACGGTCATCCATTAAATATAAATGGGAACGATTTTTTTTAAATCTAAAAACAAAATTTCTTTTTGTGGTCTTTCTTTCGAGTGAAATAAATCAAATTCTTTTCGTTTATAATTATAATATGAATGGGAACGATGTTTTTTTAAACCTATAAACAAAAAATTTCTTATTTTAATCTCTCTTTTGAGTGAAAAAAATCAAATTCTTTTCGTCTACAATTACGCTCGAAGTATCTCCAATCGCAATTTTTTTTTTTGCTGATTACGAATGGCATGTGAAATGGAATTCTCTAAAATTCGATGTGAGGATGCAAAAAAATCGAAAAAATTTAATTTGGTTTTTTTTTCGTTTGTTTTGAGAAAAAGCTGCGATAACCTGCTAGAATGTTTATATTAGCTGAACATTTGCTGTAAGGGAATCCTCTTCTCGTATCTTATCATCGTGCGGAGATCGCTTGACCAAACGCGAAACTTTCTCTCTCTCTCTCTCTCTCTCTCTCTCTCTCTCTCTCTTTCTCTCTCTCTCTCTCTCTCTCTCTCTCTCTCTCTCTCTCTCTCTCCCTTCTTTTCTTCTCTCGTCTTATTTTTCGCATACAGTCGCAAGAAGCGGCAACTGCCTGCTGACTGCTTACTTACACGTTAAATGTCACAGACACTTGGCGGAGAGTGCACCTGCGATCCTCTCCACAACTGATACGTTCCGTTGTTCTTTTTTTTTTTCTTTCTCGAATGACACACGAGAGTCGCTTAAGACTCGTACCAACGTCTTTGGGATGAGAAAATTTTGGGTTCGTTATGGAAATTAACCAATAACATGTTTGAATTCGTCGAATGACGTAAATTTAAAAGTCTTTGTGTCGTTTTCATTTAATAACTTTGATCAAGTACCATCATATGTTCATATATAAATATATATATATATATGGGGCATTCCACGTCAGATCGACCCGACCAAAAGCCTGACCCTCTCAGAATTAGTTTAAACTTTCTGAAAACTTTCTGTTACTTGCCGAGAACATTTGTGAGTTTTTTTTTAATTTTTATTCAACGACGCTTATGGACGTTAGCATTCAATATAATGTATGCGGAAAACGAGAATTTCCGATGTTCAATTGAGTATAACTCGGAAACTGTTGATTATATTTTTAAAAGTTTCAGTGTTAAGTGAACTTTAACGCCAAAATATGCAAAAATTTATCGCGGCCGCTGAAAGTTCTCAAAAACTCAAAAAATATTAGTTTTTGAGATTTTTCAACAACGGTTTTATCTTTTTCGCTAAAAATTTTAAAGGATATTCCTCTCTTTTGGTATTCAAAGACTTGTATAAATTTCATCACGGGCCGAGGATTCGGTTTCGAAGTTACGAGCTATTTCTTTCACAGTTTTCGTAATAACTGTCATATTTCATAATGTCATAATTATTTCATCATATGAAATAATTCCAAAACTTCGAAACCAAATCCCGGTCCATGATGAAATTTATACAAGTTTTCGAACACTAAGAGAGGAATATCCTGTAAAATTTTTAGCGAAAAAAATTTGACCGTTTTTGAAAAATCTCAAAAACTAATATTTCTTTAGTTTTCAAGAACCTTCAGCGGCCTCGATAAATTTTTGCATATCTTGCTATTTGAGTTCACTCAAAACTGAAACTCTTTGATATGTAACTTTTTTTTATATAATCAATAGTTTTCCAGTTATACTTAATTGAACTTCGGACATTCTCGATTGCCGCACATATATCATATCAAATGCTACTAAACGTCGTCGAATAAAAATCTAAAAAAAAAATCGCAAATATTCTCGACAAGTGACGAAAAATTTTCACAAAGTTTAAACTAATTCTGAGAGGGTCGAGCTTTTGGTCAGGTCGATCTGACGTGGAATGTCCCATACGTAGTCTTAAAAGCCAGTTTTTTTACGAATATCGTTAATTAAAAATCTTGCCAATTTTAATATCACAAAGAGCCACAATAACACCCCAAACTTATGGATCCTCGAGAAGATTGCTAGAGTACGGTAACAAAAAAAAATATCGAAAAGAAAAAAAAAAGTAAAATTAAACGATAGAATATACGAGAGATGATAAAATGCCTCGATTCGAGAATATCTCAGCAGGGGCAACACACGTGTATACACAATCACTTGAGTATCAGAAAAGGGGGGAAAAAATTCTTGAGAAAATCATAAAGTATTGTTTATATGGCAACTGGTGGTCACCACGATATTTTTTTTTTTTATTCTCTTTCCCCTCGATCGTTACAAGTGGCGGCGCGAATGCCACGTATGTATACCGAAACGCGGATTCCTCCCAATTTTTATTAAAATTATATATATATGCCCGCGTGTGTAACGACGCGGGAGAGAGAAGCCGACGATTGAAGCATAACGAGATTTTTTTCAATCGATTCCAACGGAACTCCCACCGATTAAAAAAAAAACCTCTAGAAAATTACTTTTGAGGAAATTTAATTGTCGTTCGGCTGGAGTTCATCGCGATCGGTTGAGAATTGACAAATTTCTAGAGGGTTTCGTGAATCAGAACCTAAAAATACCGAAATTTCAAATGCCCATAACTTTGCTCCAGATTGACGGATTTAGGCTTTGAAAAGCCCAGGAGTAGACTCAGAGAATATGCCGTTTGATTCGTCCCGAGATCTCAATTGTTGTAACCAAAAGATCGCCTTGAAAAGCGGCGAATTTGAGTCCGAAGGGGTATACGGAAAAATTACAAAAATCGATGGTCGACTTTGAAAATTCGTAAAAAATCGAAAAAAAAAAATCGTAGCTCAATGAATCAAGCGGCATTTTGAAGCTTCAACGATTACGGGAAGAATGAGCTCAAAGTGCAGCTCCCACAACTCCACCGGGAAGCAGAGTTACACAGCAACCTCAGTGAACCCATTCATTTGTCGCAAAAATTAGAAAAAAAACAATTGTTTTTTCAAAATTTCATTCAGGACCCTGTACGATGTATTTTTTTCCGCTGATAACGAATCTGCTAAGCATTCTCCTTGAAACTCAAAAATTCCATTTCAAAATGTCAAAAACATGATTTTTCCCGAAAATTAAAATAATAATTCACATCGGATAAAACTTAATTAAAATTCCATTTGATTATATAGATTTAAAATAAATCACTATTTTTCCGATGTTATCGATCAATAAAAATTCAAATTAATAATAATAAAAAAACATCATGAAAAATAAAATAATCACTTTTTCGTCGTTTCTAACGATTTTTTAAAATTCAAACGTTTGTCAACCCTCCTTTCTATATACGCCCTCCGCTTATCACCGGCAATATATGTATAATTTCTTCTGTTCTTTTACTTGTTTCTATTTTGCAATTCTTTTTTTTACCTTTCTCTCTGATCTTGAGCCACATAGCAGAGTTTGTAAAAGTACAAAGTACTCCAAGCACAAAGTATTCCAAGTACAATGTAATCCAAGTACAAAGTACCCCAAGTACAAAGTATCCCAAGTACAAAGTACTTCAAGTACTCGTGTATTTCAAGTACCAAGTACCGTAAATGCTTGAAGTACTTAATACTTCAAGTACTCAGAACTTGAAGTATAAATATTTGAAGTACTTGAGGTACCAAGTACTTGGGGTATCAAGTACTTGAATTAGGTCAAATATCAAGTACAAATAGAAAAAATAAAGAATATAATACACGAATTGTTAAAAACGGAGGCATGAATTGACGATGACACCGTAACTACCGTAGCTCGAGCCTTTGAACGGTCATTCCTTATAATCTTAACCAAAGATGGCGCAGAACGTTCCTCAATTAATATATTCAATAAGGCGTTATACATGCAACTATTAGCAAGACGTGTTCAAGAGTACTTAATACTTGGTACTTGAAGTACAGGAAAGTACTTGAAATTTCAATTGAAAATACTTCAAGTACATGGCATGTACTTAGAAATTTAAGTGCAATACTTGAAATACTTTTCAAGTAGTTTGTACTTCAAGTACTGTACTTCCAGTACATCGCAAGTATCGGGTACTTGAAGTACTGCCCAGCTCTGCCACATAGCGGATTCCTCTCAGTTTGATCGTGGATGGAAGGTAAAAAAACCTCGAAGGCGAAACCAGAAAACTCTATATATATTATATCACTCTATATATTATATAATAAAAATCTTCCCGAAAATGAATGCAAATGCAAGACTTCCTCAGTCCCTCAGAATGGCCAAAAATGCGATAAATGCATTTGCGATGCCCATATGAGAGCCCTTCGATTCTTGTACGTGTCGTAAATATTATACACATAGAGGTGTATGTGGGGTTCGTCCGGGTAGTTCGTTCTTCTAATTGCACTTGCAACGAAGCTCGTTCAAATCGAGTTTCCGTCCGTCCATTCCTCTCTCTCCGAACATATTTATATATAAATGCACTTTTATGATAGCTATAACACTCATACGCAACTTTCTACACATCCCGGGGCTATGTAAGAGCGAGAAGAAGTGCGCTAGCTACGTGTATACGTACCGCTCGACTTACATCATGAAAATTTATCCACGAGAAATCATATTAATCCTGCAGAAAAAAATCCACCTCGGTATACGACGTTAATTCAAGTTGGTTAAGTAAATATAATAAAAATTAAAAAAAAATAAAATAAATAAAAATCACTACGTGCGAGCTTAAAAACAGTAAAAATTTAAATCCCGACTGAAAGAAAGCGTGACTCGAAAATGATTAAAATAACGACATCAGATAAAATTGCAAATATAAATATTCTGATAGAGAAAATAAATCATGAATTAATAATACATACGGATTTTCAGAAAGTAAGTACGTTTAGTCGTGAAGTAAAAGGAAAAAAAAAAAACGAACTTTATGCTAAGAAAATCGTACCTTAATTATCGATTAATGCATAAAACGTGCTCGATTAAAGTCATCCCTACATAAATTCACGCGTGAAAACCGAAAACCTAATCTCGTAGCTATAAATCGCGAAGAGAATGTCGTCACTCTCCTGCTGCATCGGACTTGGCCGTATATATATATATATGTGCACGAAAGCCATTAACGGCGCGTGCAGATTGCTATATAATAAAGTCTAACCGACATTGCATTAGGACGATGTAATACAAGCGATTAAAACACACGCGGGAAAATGCTGAATCGAGCGCATAACAGAAAAACACGTGTACATATTACATGCATGTGGCTGTAAAGTTTAAGCGATAAATGATAATATCGCGTATAAGCGATTTAATTACGCGATATGTGGGGATTATCGAGTCACAATCGTGAAGATACTTTCTCCCAAAGTGCCAGTAGTATAGCAGTCGTATTTTAGTTTACTGCCATTACCGACAGTGACTCGGATAAGTATCTGATTTATCGGCACCGTTTCTTCGGGGTTATCATGTGCCCTTGTCGATACAGTGAAGTCAATATGGCTTCAACAGGAGAGGCATTTGAAAAAATTTTAAATATAAAGAAACTTTCCCCCAAAGTGCCAGTGGTATAGCAGTCGTATTTTAGTTTACTGCCATTACCGACAGTGACTCGGATAAGTATCTGATTTATCGGCACCGTTTCTTCGGGGTTATCATGTGCCCTTGTCGATACAGTGAAGTCAATATGGCTTCAACAGGAGAGGCATTTGAAAAAATTTTAAATATAAAGAAACTTTCCCCCAAAGTGCCAGTGGTATAGCAGTCGTATTTTAGTTTACTGCCATTACCGACAGTGACTCGGATAAGTATCTGATTTATCGGCACCGTTTCTTCGGGGTTATCATGTGCCCTTGTCGATACAGTGAAGTCAATATGGCTTCAACAGGAGAGGCATTTGAAAAATTTTTAAATATAAAGAAACTTTCCCCCAAAGTGCCAGTGGTATAGCAGTCGTATTTTAGTTTACTGCCATTACCGACAGTGGCTCAGATAAGTATCTGTTTTATCGGCACAGTTTCTTCGCAGTTATCCTGTGCCCTTGTCGATACAATGAGGTCAATATGGCTTCAACAGTAGAGGCATTTGAAAAAGTTGAAAAGTGAAATTTTTGAACGGTTCGTAAACACCTGAACAAGTTATAGTCAGAAATACGAAGGAAAAAAAAGTTCTATACTTTGAAAAATACTCTCGAGGAAACTCTTCAGGTCATTCACATCACTCGACACCATTTTTTCACATGCATATACGCAAGAATGAAAAAAAAAAAAAAAAGTAAGTGCATTCGAGAACCGAATTCCATATTCCACCTGCATATACGCATGAATAAATTATAGCATTATGCACGCATATCCATATACGCAGTCTCCTCTACACCGAATGCAATTTCTCTCTCTCTCTCTCTTTCTCGTTCCGCACAAATAATTGCACGTCGCGGGATCTTCGCTTTACGATCAACATCTGATACTTCATTCTCTCAAACATTTTCCACCCTTTTTCTTTTTTTTTTTTCTTTTTTTTCAATCATTTCATTTGATTTTTTTGCAGTTGTAAAATTTTTTTTATATCTTCCAATTTTCAATTTATCACGTGTACGCGAATCACGCGCCAACAGTTGTCTGAAAGCTCTTTCGTACGTGTATACATATATATATATATATATATATACATATTTATGGCAGGTAGCACCGAGCGATTCACGCCGCGGTGGCCACCTTACATGTTTTATTTATAAACTTTCGCGACGACGTGGATATGACGATGAATTGAAAACCAAAAACAAAAAAAAAAGAAACAATTGGAAAAAACGTCGAACAATAGATGACGAGACTTGACTTTTTTTTTGCAAAATAAAGTATATATATGTTTTGTCTCAGGCTATATTTGTGACACCTTTATGTGTCTGCTGACGGATTAATTTATCAGAAATTCGCGATTAACGAAAATTCAGATTAAAATGAAACCTGATTCAAGAGTTCTCTCCTTTGAGACAAGGAAATCTTAAACAAATCGAATTACATAATTTTCCAAAGTGTGTCAAAAAAATAAATTTTTTTTTAAAACGTAAATTTGAATTCAACGACTGTAACGACGGTCTTATCGGTTGATCTTGAAATATATCGTGTGAAATGACTCATTCGGGTGAAAAAAGAAATAAAAAAATAAATCATAAATGGAAATACATTCAGCTTTGTCCGAAAAATAACGCATTAATTATAAAATAATATACATACGATTTAAATGCAAAAAAAAAAAATTCTGGGCATTTGTACGTATCCAATTAGAATATTGACAATAATAATAATAATAATAATGATAACACCGGATATCATGGTGCGATAATCCAATGTTTTCTCCTGACCTTTCATGACCCCCGCATTATATTTCCAAGATGCGTGTACTCCATTACCTATTGTATTATATATATATATAATGCTTTATAGACATCGATAAATCGAGTGTAGACACATGAATATATATCGATAATGCTCGAGCATGATAGAGTGTTGTTGCAACGCGCCTGTACATTCGCTGGAGTTGCAATTGCAATCGGCGCCAGCGCCAAGTCTCTTTGCCGTCTCGTGTGTTGAGTCATCGGGTATCGCGAGGGATAGAAACGCCACCGGAGAGCCGCGTTCAATTGAATATAAGCGCTAGGTGCTAATACGGTTTTCGTTCTATGCAATTTAAAGTGAGCGCGCGTGGCACGTGCAGGTGCGAGACACTCGATATTATTCTCGCGCAGAAAATAATTATTCGTTTGGATTTAAAAAAAAAGAAAAAAAAAAAAAAAACAAAACGACACACGAACTTTACACATTGTAGAGCTCTCAAAAATTCATTCATTGTGATCCAGAGAAAAATTAATTTCCACTTATTTTTGCTTCGGGTACAAATTTTCCGACAGACTTTTACCAACAAGAATTAAGGGGTAACACCAGTCTAGGATTTTGGAAAATTCGATTTTCTTTTTGGCTTCAAAAATATTTTAGGGTCATAAAAACAAAATATCCAGTAAAAAAAATTTTTTAAAGGTTAAATTCACGATTTTGCTACAGTGCCTCGGAGCGCGTGCTGAGCACGATGAAAACTTTAAACGTATTTTTCTCCAAACCACTTTTTTTCAAACTGGGAGGACGGATTACTTCAACACCGTTGCATGGATCGATTTGAAATTTTGACAGTAGCTTCACAATTACATTCTCTACGGGAGTACGTAGCCGTGTTTTTTTATTTGATGTAAACTTTTTTTTATAAACAATATATTGCTTATTTTTTAGCTAAAAATCGATTCATCTCTTCAAAAGTGCACCATTTCTACAAAATTTGATTTAAAAAAAAAAAACCCCTACGTAGTCCCATTGACAATAGTATATAGATTATAAATTTTTTTGATTTTTCCTTCCAGGTCTTATACTTTACGAGAAATCTGTCCTCCCATGAAGGAGTTTTAAAAAAAGGCGATTTCAAAGATTGGCTCTGTCACCGCCATTTTGCATCAAAATGACGATAAAATTTTTTTTTCATACTTCAATATGTGTTAAATAAACCCTCTGAAAAAGAAATCCTATTCTTTTTTCCATACTCCCAAAATAAATCGTCAAAGTTAGGCCTTTTTTCGGCCGTTGGAGTGGTGTTACCCCACGTATTTACTTCGATCAAAGACTTTGCACGAATGATTTTTGATTTGGGAGGAGGGGGACTCGTTCACGATCGAGATTTTATTTTAAACAATATTTCATGTTCGATATACAGATATATAACTCTGATGAAGGAAATAAAAGGGTATGGTAAAAAAAATATTTTCTACGCACAGTAGCAAAACACAGTTGGCATATTCACGAGGAAGTATAAATGTGTGTTTGTGTATAGATGCTCGTATAATAGCCGCGAAAAGATTTCTCTCTGATCTGGCCAAGAAGTCAAAACGTTGAGGGTCCTATAAAAGAGCCCGTAATTTTGCCACCAAGGTGGACACCTGTCTCTCATTCACAACTATATATATATATATATATCCACGTAAGATCGAGTGAAAGAAAAGGAGAGAAGACTGTGGATCTCGGAGCAGGAATGTCTGAGTAGTCGTGCCAAAAATAAATTGAAATAATAATAATAAAATATGAACGGAAATAAAGAAGTATAAGAATTAAGACAAACCTGGTCCTGCTGCGATTTTTTTTTCATCCTTTTATCTCTCTCTCTCTCTCTCTTTCATTCTTTTTTTCTTGGCTGCTGGGACTCTCGGGCCCAATGGTCCCTTAAACCTCGCTACTCCTCTCGAGGCTCTCGCCATAACAGGAGAGTTTCGTGAGAACGCTCAGACTCTCTCATGACCGAGAGGCCTCGGTCTCATCGCGAGAGATTTTTCGCTTATAGCCCAAGAGTCTTTCAAGATCCACAACACCCTCAGGCTTGCAACAGCACTCTCATTCTTGGGCTCCTCCTCAAGTGTCTTCTCTACTTAACTCGTCCGTGTATATACACACATATATATATATATATATATATATATATATATATATATATATATATATATATATATATGCATGGATATACATTACAGACGGTATAGCAGCTCGCGTACTTTAATAGTCCGGTAATTAAAAATAATAACGATCGCTATAACACACAGCTCTCAGGGGTCTGTTCTGCCAAGGAGTGTATTTTTCCCTCAAAAAGTGACGATCACAACGCGTAAAAATTACTAAAAAAAAATTGTCGAAATTATTTTCCGACAATACAATAATAATTATTTTAGAAAAAAATCGTTCGAAATGATTCTCAATCGAGAGAGAAAAATTTGGAAAAGAAAAATCTATTTAAAATTCAGAATGTTTGTAGATCGTTATTTAATTACGTAATATTGATTTTGTCATAATTAAATATAATACATGGGGAAAAAAACGAGGCAAAAATACGTTCATTGATTCAGGAATTATTTCAATTTAGAAAAACATATTATAATTGTTTTTATTTTAGTAAATTATTTAAAAGTACTTGTTTGAATTGTCATCAGCTTTGGGCTTTCAAGTACTTTCAAGAAAGGATGAGTCGATTCGGGCAACCTGAGGGAGGGGATTTTTTTTTTCCCCCTTCGATTCAAAGAAGAATACGAAATGAGACGAGATTAACGAGAGACAACGTTTTGGGACTCACGCGGGCTTCTCTTTTCTCGCACCGGGGGGTCGTCAAAAGTTTTATAGCAATTCCAACGATAGGGTCCCCGATCCCGAGAGCGCGCGGTTCGATCGAATGAACGAACATAACAGGCATGTAGAATATATCAAGGTGAAGGTTTCTTTTGCTTATTAATAAAACGAAAGACGCGCAGCGGTGATTGCTATACACGCGCAGAACTTTTAAGTATATATGCCCATATAATATTTAACCTGCTGTAAAAAATAATGGACCCATGTTGTATGAGGCATATAATCAACCGAGTCCATACCAGACCCGATTTTTATTTCAAGCCCTACCATTTTTTTTCTTTTCTTATTATTTATCTTTGCAATTGTACAAGAGGAGATGAGCAATTCTTGTTACTTTGCAAAAAGTTTTGTCCTCTCTTATCTAAAATTCGTTTATTATTTATTATCTTATAACAGTATTTATTTTGTTCGATGCGTTGATTGACTTTTTTTTTTAAAGAAAATCGATCGAAGATTCTTTTGATTTCTCATCGAATCGAATAAAACAAATCCGATATCATTTTTTAAATAAGCCCTCCTTCTCGTCTACTGAATATTCGCACATTTTTGCATTGCATAAGACACGAATATGCTTGAGGCTGTAGGGACTCGAAACAAAGAGAAATACATGGAGAGAGAAAGATGAGGATAAATAAAACAAGAGAAGAACGTTATGCGGAGCAATGCAAAGTGTTTCGAGGAACGAACGATTTCTCTGAGTGTGTGCATATACGTATGTAGATTCTTCGTCGAGTGAGAAAAGACCGAAAGAAAAGCTCGCAGACGAGTACATGATGTATAATATGGAAGGCGAGGAGGGGAAGAGCTTTTTTGCCGAAAAAATTATTTTCGTCTTCTCGTTTCGAGAGAGCGAGTGTACTGGTCATTCGGGTCCTCAGAGAGGAGGCCTCAATAATGAAGGTTTTATTTTTCGGAAGGTCCGCTCTATGTTCCGGGGAACTCGACACAACGGGAGGCCACGTGGCTCGGGGATCCATTGCTTGGAATACAACCAGAATTGTGTTTTCTCTTTCCCATGCAGACATGCATAAACCCAAACAGAAAAGCGAGAGAGATAGGAGAGAGAGAGAGAGAGAGAGAGAGAGAGAGAGAGGAAGAGAGAGAGAGAGAGAGAGAGAGAAGAGAGAGAAGAGAGAGAGAGAGAGAGAGAGAGAGAGAGAGAGAGAGAGAGAGAGAGAGAGAGAAGAGAGAGAGAGAGAGAGAGAGAGAGAGAGACTTCCTAAATGGGACAACGATGAGGTCAATGGGGAAAAAAGGCAGTCAATTGTTTTTCAGAAAAAGACTGAAGTCACAATGACTGCTAGAAAAAAAAAAAAAAAAACATCGCAGAGATTTTTGAAAACAGAAAAATAATTGAAAATTCAATAATACTCGAATCCCTTTATCGATTTTCTCCAAATTAAATAACAAACATTCCTATATTGTGGTGAATTTTTGTACCGAGTTTCAGATCGATATCTCAAAAAATGGCCCAAAAATTGGAGCAATCGTCGACCATTTAAAAAAAAATCAAAAAAAACATTCAAACACCGCGCATTGAATTTCGACGAAAAAGATGTTTATAAAATTTTGGGTATTATAAATTTGTAGCTGACGCTATTATAGTTGATTTTTTTTTCACTATTCTCTGTGCGCTCTATTCTGTAACGAGGATCTTTGAAATGACAGACGAGACGATCTTGCACGATAATGTCCCCACGATACCCAAAAAAGTGTATCGCGGCTATTAACGCTTTTTGTCGGATCATTCCAGACTCAATTCGAGTGCCAGCGTATATACAGTCTCGAGATAAATGGGATCTGTCTCGGTTTCGAAAAAAAAAAAAAAAAAAAAAAAAAAAAAAAAAAAAAAAAAAAAAAAAAAAAAAAAAAAAAAACATTATATCGGACCCCCAAGAAATAACTAAAATTGCCCACCGCACAACTTTTATTTTTGGTCATAGCCAAATGCCTGTGATAAAAACTTTTTTTTTTACCAAATTATTGCTCTATTCAGTTTTAATAAATTCATCAAAGTTAAATTTCATTTACGAATTAATATATCAATCCAATGCTTCTTTTATCGAAAAAAAAAAAAAAAAAATGATTAATAACTCGGGCAAGTTGGATAATCAAAAATTTGATTAAACGAACATCGACCCCCAATTAATTGGGCACTAATTTTATCAGCGATTCAGCCACGTTATTTAATCGATGAAAAAAAAATTAATTAAAAAAAAAAAGTCTTGGTAATCAAGTGCCAGACTCCGCTTCTGATCTGGCCTCAGTTTCTCGTCAGTCTGAGATAGAGTAAACCATCATGGTGAACAAAAAAAAAAAAGGGCAACGTGGTCTTCTCGAGAGGACAGAACGGATTCGATGCGAACCGAGAAAAAGAGAGAGATAGAGAGAGAGAGAGAGAGAGAGAGAGAGAGAGAGAGAGAGAGAGAGAGAGAGAGAGAGAGAAACTCTTTGCCCTTTTGCTCGAAGCTTTTGCTTCTGTTGGTGGCTCTGGCAAATGTTTCTCGACAGTATATATACCCATATAAATGACTGTCATCTTCCCCTCTCTCTCTCTCTCTCTCTCTCCACTTTTCTGCAACACTTTTCGACCCCCAGCATTCTTACTTCTTCTCTCGCATCTCTGTATACAGATGCAGAGTTTAGACCGTTATATGTCTCTCTCTCTCTCTTTCTAGAAAAAAAGATCACGAAATATAAAACGTGTCTCTTTCGTGTTCATAAGACGCCGACCTCTGGCGCCAGTGGCCTCTCAAAGATCCGTCGTCGTCGTCGTCGTCGTCGTCGACGACGACGTCGCCGAGAAGTGACCCAAACGATAAAGATGAAAAGAAAAGAAAAAGAAAAAAAAAAACACGGAAAAGGGATCGGGCCAGAGGAAGAATCTTCTCCTTTTTGGTGGGAAGTAAAAGAAGCAGCAGAAGAAGAAGAAGAAGAAGATGAAGAGGGGAAAAAAAAGGAAGAAGGAAGAGGAATGATTTACTTGGCGGCAAATCGTCCTCCCACTTCCGCTCCAATATAAAACGGGGCACGTGCTCAAGGAAGTAAAACTGGTATATATATGTGTATACCGGAGAATTTCCAACTCTCGGAGAAGACTCGCACAGCACGCAAACATGAAGCTAAGTAGAAAAATGCTGCTGCATACGCCATATTGTATAAGAAATAAGAGACGTCAATTCGCAGACTGTGGAATTCTTGGCACGTGCTAATCTAGCAAGAAATTCTTAGTTAAAATTAATTTTTATTAATCAGAGAAACTATAGAGAGAGATCGATATAGGCAAGCGCTATACCGATCGATCATAAACGTACATATAGACATATTATATAGCTCGCGATGTCGCATCATCATTGACGAGTAAGTAATGGACATTATAACGATCATTTGCGTTAAATGAGATGGCAATTGCACTTTCACATATACCAGCCAGCAGGCAGTATCGAGATCGATGATCGCATCGATCAATCTCTCGTTTTATAAACGCGAGATGCGATGATGATGATGCCGATGGGCTCTCGACAAGAATTATTTATCCTCGAGAATTAAACGCGGGGCGAACTAGGGCAAAAAATATTTGGTCCATTTCACTGTCGATGTGAATTTTTTTTTTTTTTAAGCGCAATTGCAGTGAAACTTTTGCGATAGCTTGAGTAAAAGCTCCAAAATCAGCCGCAAGTTGGGACAATAATTATGATATTACATGTGAATATTTAAATTTTATAATAAACATTGTAATGTAATAAAAAAACAATTTTCGTTGATTTTTCCAAAGGACGTTGCAATCTGCAGAATCATTTACGATAGGATAAATCGTGAGTTTCAATCCGATCTGATACCATTTAGTCCATAGTCATTCGAGCCATTTTTTCTGCAATCTTCTACAGGATTGATTTTGCTTTTGGCAAAAGTTCAGGGGTGTCCCCCTGAGTGTAAATTCAAGTTGGCCGGACGCTAAGCGGGGTCGAGCTTCAGCAGTCATCTCGGAAAACACGTTTTATCAAATATCTCGTGAACCATGCATCGTACGACAAAAATTGTAGAGATCTTTTTTGTAGATAATAAAATTCTCTACAACTTTTATTGAAAAATTTTTCCTGTATAGTGCATGGTTTTTTATTTATAGCGTGGCAAACTTTTTCAAACATGGTTGATGTGACAGTAAAAATGGTGATGTTTGGTAAAGTTTGCCAGGCTGTGAATCTAAAACCATGGACTATACAAGAAAAAGTTTTCAATAAAAGTTGTAGAGAATTTAATTATCTACAAAAAAAGTCTTAACTATTTTTGTTGTACGATGCACGGTTCGCGAGATATTCGATAGAACGTGTTTTCCAAACTGGCGGCTGAAGCTCGACCCCTCCCGCGTCTTGCCAACTTGAATTTACACTCAAGGGACAGCCCTGGACCTTTTTCAAAAGCGAAATCAATCCTGCAGAAGATTGCATTGTGAACCTACTTTTTTTTTGCTAGAATGACTGGACTACGTCGATTGGCAAAATTCATCAAAGCGCGGAAGTAAATAATCGTAAATCGAGATTTTCATACGTCCCAATTTTATTTAATATTTTTCTTCGCTTGCTTGGTTATCATGACGAATTTTGCGACTCGAATGCTATCGAAACAACGTGTGCTTAATATTGTAGGGTCACAGCAGTTATACTCTGGGACAGCGAAAAAAAAATCTCAAAATATCATCACTTAAAAAAAAAGAAAATTAAATCCAGCCTTGTTCGGGGTCACCGATGAATCATTCAATCCCACAATATCCAATTATTTCTCGCAAATTGCCTGAATACTCATCCACAATTTGGAAATCCCATTTTTCTATTGTCATCCATTTTTTCGTTAAAAAAAAAAATCGTCGATCGATAAATCACCAATTCACTTGGAGAAATGACTTGTTCGATTGAACGAGACATCGACCGCCGAATTAAAGGGCAGTTTGGGCAAGCCAATTATATTCAAGGTACATTAAGCAATTTTTTTTTTTTGCAATCAAACAAATCTTCGCATGTATATAATTCGTGCCGTTAAAAATTATGTATCGACGAGACGAAAAATATATCCTGCATCGAATCACACAAAATGGTGAAATGTCTACGGATTTAAGGTAGTTGTGCCGCAAAGAGAGTTTTCTATAGAATCGGCTGAAATTTGGAATACAGTTTCATTAACGTGAAATCTAGGTGGACAAATTATTTCAGATTTTTTTCCCGTCTGGAACGCGAAATAATCGCCCTCAAAGTTGGAACTTTTTACACGCGTTCCCTATGTTAAGCATATGGAAACCGCATATTGCTAATTTTAGTACGAAAACCGTTCTATAGATTGTTACAAAAAATTAGCATATGGTAGAAGGATGTTCCAGGATTGATGATAAAAAAAATCGGAATGATCTACCGTTTAGTTTTTCGGGAATAATTAATCAAAGTTACCCGCTATCTACGGGTATATAGGGCATGAACGGTCAGACTCTCTCTTGTTTTATGCGTGCTCCGCTCACCGCGCACCGCCGCACCGTCGTTTCCGCTTATTCCCCGTCGCGGGTCGGGGCACAACTACCTTAAACGCGCGATTTCGTGCTCAAACATGTAATATCCTGCAGAGCAAAAAAAAAACCACCTTTCCGACTGAAAATTGCTCTGGTCCTCTCTCTCTCTCTCTCTCTCTCTTGGGGAATTTTGAAAATTGTACCTGTCGGCGCTGCGTGTCCCATCCTTCTCGGCAAATTCGGGAAAACAAAGGGCACGCAACGTGGAGGAACGCGCATCACCTACGCTGGGATATTTTGGCGTATACCTGTGCGAGGGTAGTAGCAGCGATGGTATATATATATATATATATATATATATATATATATATATATACAAGTATCGGTCTCTCGAAGGAAGAAAACGAAGCCGCTGGAGTTGTTCAGCTTGGCATAAAGAAAGATCGCGAGTAAGAAACAAAAAAAAAAAGGAAGAAACGAAAAGCTAGAGAGCAAGTCCAAGATGTATATTACAGTGAAGGGAAAAGAGAGAGAAAGAAAAAAAGGAAGAGAGAGATGAGAAGCAAAAGGGATCGTTCACAAGGCCCACGAGATTTCGGGGTGGCAATTAGCAAGAACAATAGGGATGTCGGAGGGTTGGTGGGTCTTTTTCTCCGAAGTAGGAGGGTCCCTACCGGTGATTCGAGTTCCAGCAAGGCTTGGAACCTGCAGAAGGTTCGGCACAGGTATACATTAGAAGAGAGAACGCCGATTTGGGCTTCAGCAAAAGCTACGTATATATATATATATATATATATAGTTACGAAACCGGTAGTGGGAGTGGACAAGAATTAAGAGAGAATGAGATGGAGAAGATTCTCGACTGCTCGACTCCTCATCGTCTTTGGGCCCTATGGCCCTAAGTTGAAAAAATTTTTTTTTTACTCATGAGCTTCGAGTGTCTGTATCGGTATATATACAAGCACGAGTCTGGCATATTTGTATACATACTTCACGAAAACACTTCGATTCATGTCAACCGGAGAATGGATTAGCCATTTTTTGAATTATCGATCACCGATCGATCGTTTGTGGGGGGGGGGGGGGGGGGGGTTTAATCTTCGATCTTTTTTTTCTCAAAATTTTCGCAACGAATGTACAAAAAGTGGTCTTTTGTGTTCTGAAACGCGAAGAAAATCGATAAAAGTCGAACTACATACTTACGAATGAGTTAAGGAATATCAAGTCATTAAAAATTTGCCATGCATCGAAAGAAGAAATTCATTAGTCTTCTCTCAAGGAGGACCTTTCCTGAAAGAGGGCTTGAAAAATTGTTTTGCGCGAATTACGAAACGTAAAGTGATGCTAATGACTCTGGATCGAGACTGATGTGCGTCGAATGAATGCAAAAAAAAAAAAAAAAACAAAACAAAAAGATTAATCCGGGAACCAAAGACGATTTTTCGGCACTTTCTAACGGAATTGGCGTCCGCGACATATTTAACAATCTTAAATATTACAAAAAATTGTGAAAAAAATCACAAATGTTCTTTGAGGTTACAACTATGAGTTCAATCATTAATAATATTTTTCTTGCAATTCGATTCGAGGTTCTAAACAGGCGCTAAATTTTGACGCGGGTTGATACGATGTACTTTCAAAAAAAAAAAAAAAAATACGGGAGGCTTCGGGAATTAAAAAAGGATAATTATTTTAAGGATTGAAAAGATACCTTTTACTATTGAAATGCCGAGGACCCGAACGATCCGTATATCTTCGGTTCCAGGGTTAATATCGGTATACATCGATAATTTTATCGTTAAAGATAAATTGGTGTCGTAAAAACAAGGACAATTCTATCGCGATTTTCCATCGTAAATGTGTGAATAGAAAGAATTCTTCAAGACTATATCGGTATACGCTCGATTATGTATACATGGCTGAAGCTTCCTCAAAGTTTTGCGACAATCGGTAAATATATATATCGTGAGGATTCCATTGGATTAAGACAGTATATAAAATTCGTAATGGGATCACGGGACAAGTTTTTCTTGCATTTCCGATTTTTTTTTTTCGTCCGATCGAACCTCTCGTTCGTCTTGGATTCTCGCGGTTACGTGCGTATCAACGCCAACTGCGGTCTTCCGGCAGAACCGCGTGCGCGTGCTTGGCACGATACAATTGAATCTTACGACAAAAATAAAAAAAAATTGATCGAGAATCGATCAAGCCCGTTACACCACAACACACACACATATATATATATATATATATATATATATATATATATATATGTGTATATATATAGTATAGTATATACGGAGCTTATAGATCGAGTTGTTTGTACTTTTTAGTAAGACGACAAACTAACCAACGAGAGTCGATCATTCATACACGTATAATACCCTCGTGTTGGAATTCACGAGACGTTCGTATAACGTTTTGCTTGTAAACTCGTGTTTCCTCCTCCTCGTCATAATGTCTGATACAAGAAGAGACTCCTCTCGCATCCTCGCTCGATTATACCGCCGAGTAGCTCGCGGCTTCTTGGCTCATATTATGCGCGTAGGACACGAGATTCCATGATCCCGGTTATAAATTATATATACATATATATATATATATATATATATATATATATGCATACAACGTCCAACGAGACGTGTTCTTATCCAATCACACTGACTTTATATACACAAATTGCAGAAATTTCGTTCCCCATATCTCCCTCGACTGTTATTATTACTCATATATCCAAGAATACAGGACGCTTCGTGGCCGCAAGTAGTAAAAAAAAATTGTGAAAATTAATTATTCAACAAATCTGGAAAAAAAAAAATTTCGGAGCAGAATTTTTTTTTTTTTAAATTTCAATATTTGTTTTCTTCGTCGATTTTTCAATTTTTTAAAAATTAAATGAAAAAATTGTCGTTTTTCCTGTCTTCATTTGTATGTTATATCGAAGAAATCAAAATTCATCGTTTTAAATTTTCTATTTGATCACTTTAAAGAAAAAAAAAAATATATATCGAGAAATTGCTCGTGGGATTTGAAAAAATTCCACGGACGTCCTCCGATCAGGGCACGAACGAGAGTGTCTTATAAACGAGAATTGAAAAACAAAAGTCCCATTACGAAAGATTCAAAATAAAATCAGCCGATTCGCTATAGATGGGAAATAAAAAACTGTAACGAACGCGGATTCACGATTTTTCGAGTGGGACGTTGATAAATTTGGCATTGAATTCCCCATACAACTGGTACTATTATATTCTGGTCTCGGAATCCACCGGAGAGTCCGCGACTATGTAATTATCCTACCGCTTCATCTTTCCACATCTCTCTCTCTCTCTCTCTCTCTCTCGTCATCGTTTCTTTGGCTCGTTCGGTAAATTAAATAAGCATATATATATGGATGTCGAGGAATCGCGTAAGGATATTTCTCCCAAAGTAACCAAAGATTTGCTCCGAAAGTGCTACGATTATATATGTAGAAAATGGAGCGCGGCTCGTAGATAAAAAAAAAAAAGTCAAAGGCGTCACGCTGCGATGTGTGTATATGCAAGGGCTTGAGAAACGAGAGTACCAAACAACAAAAAAAGGCCAAAAAATTAAATAACGATGGGGGATAAAAAAAAAAAAGGTGAAATTATTATTATAACCCTATAGCGGTTCGAGAGCTTTACCGTAGCGCGCGGGCTCGCTCGCGCGTATAATTTGGAGCAATTTGGCAATTGCATATAATTGACGATGTTCCCTTTTTGACTTTCCGAGACCGAGCCGAACCGCACGGCAAGAGATATGACGGAGTTGAAAAAGATCGGCAAGGTAGACGAATGTGTGTGTGTAAAATATGGTATGTGTAAACACGTGAGTTAATATACTTTGAAAAGAGTCTTCGACATGGCGCGCGGCCAAGTTAAGTAGGGCTAATCACCGGGTTGCTCGCCTACTTCGGAAATCTCTCGTTTGATGCCCAGGACGACCCCCACACGCTGATGATGATGATGATGATGATGCCCCAGCGTCGTGAAACATTCGTACACACACGCACGCACAACTCATCCCTTTTCATCTCTTACCGAATGCCGAAAATCTCAACGAAGCGAAATTATAAGCGCTTCTGGCAAGTCCCTCGATTTTTTTTTTCCCCCGATCGATCAAGGACTTTCTGGGCATTGATCAAAATAGTACGGAAATTATGAAACTTCTAACGGATAGTTAGAGCTATCGTTGAGAAATTACGGAAAAAAATTTCAGGTCAATTCACTGAACCGCTTGACATTTATTGCAATTTAAAGTGCAGTAGTTTTACCCGGTGTCTTATGGGCACGCTATATCCTCGGCATAGTGCAAGTCCAAAAAATGTCATAAAAAATATAGACAAAGTTTCAAAAAATTTCTCATAAGTAGTTCAAATATACGAAACAACTGTCGCAAAGTTTCATCGTGATTCACCACACCGTTTATGAGATATTAATTAAAGTTCGTTAGAATTCTATCCGATACGTATTTGTATCGTGGAAGTGCGACAACTATAGACTATGTGCAAGGGGGCGGAGTTATGACTAAATGTGACGCGAGCGCTTGCGGTGGACATAATTGTAAGTTTTTGAGACCTCATTCGGACACACACACGCGCAAAATTATGGCCGCCATTGTTGTGGGCTGTGTTTTTAGGTTATGCTGTACTGTCACTGTAAATAAATTCGACATTTATTTCTTCATTTACTTCAAATTTAGAAGTGAAAAAAAGTCCGGATGAATAATTTTTACGTACCTTTCAAAATATTATATTTAGTTAATATAAATACAACATTAATATTAATACAATATTTAATATTAATACAATAATATTTATGGCATTAATATTAAATTGTATTGTATTAATATTTAATATTAATACAATAGTTAATATTAATACAACACTATAAGAAAATGTATGTTTTTTTTATCACTTTCCCTGCATAACATCCATACAATTCTAGGAGACAATTTATTATACTTTTGCCCGCGAGCGGCGCTAGTAGAACATCTGCACATAGCCTATAACGCTGCATGGTACTCAGAGAGTGGGGGCTAGCACACGACGATTTCAAATATAGTTTTTTGCGTTTTGGACCAACTCGCTGTTGGACAAGTCTCTTCACAGGGGACATTTCAGAAATTCCAACCCGGGTAAGATATGAGCTTCAAAAGCGAAAATTAGCGATAGCACGATGAAAAAAAGAAAGATGAGAATTCCAAAACCATTTTATCGCGAGAATTCGCGACGAGTGCCGAGATCTCCATAATGGAAGATCAGTGTCCATCGGGGCAATTGATTGCTCGTAATCCCGGGGGAGATAAAGGAGAAAATAAATATATAATGGATGACAAAGGGAGCCGTTTTTTTTTTACTAACTGTTTTTTTTTTTTTCAACAAGGCGCGCGTCTGCGGACTCTCGATCATCGGTGCATACAATACATATCCGCGAAGAAGAGAGTTCAGGAAGAAGAAGAAGAAAAAAAAAAGGAAGAAGGTAGCCGAGAAATCGAGACGGAATTTACGATCGTCTATACCTGCGACCGAGCGAAGATCCGGGCCCGGTCTTGGCGAACGGGTTTGTTTGTTTTTTTTTTTTTTTTTCTTACCATCGGAAAGGGAAGAATCGTGTTTGGGGACTTCTCCAAATAGTATTACGTGTAGGGTTGATAGCATTATATTATATACATATATATATAACGGTTGATCCGTCGTTTCTCTCGATACACCGATCGACGACAGCTTTCATTCGAGCATGCTCGTAATACACACCGGGGATTAGCGAGATAATCATCGATCGAGAATTATCGAATGAAATAAATTTAAAAATTGACATTTTTAATTTTTTTTTCTTTTTTTTTTTCAATTTTCATACAAAGTAAGAAAAGAGAGAGAGAAAAAAAAAGTTAAATATACATGAGCCTTGGGCTTTCGTTCCGCTTCTGCTTTTCGTCACGCGTCGTTTGACCGCGCGTCTCACGCACTCTTTTAAATATGATTTATCGATGTATCTCGTGTGGTCTCCCATTTTTTATATCATCCATAAATTAAATTATTATTATTATTATACAGTTGTAATATGTATTTTTAATTTTCATTTCAAAACTGGTCATATATTTATAGCTGTATCAAAAATTAATGATAATAACAGATCAATTAATGAAATTATGAATAATTTAATCGAATGAAATAACAATTGTTTCGTTTATTCGCGACGATTATATATTTATGGGGCACGATAAAACGCGGTTTCATACGACATTTTTAGCATCAATCGATCCTCCCCGGTGGCCTACACAGTGCACCACAACGCTGCTCCGATTAAATTACATATATTGTGCAAAGGTTGGTAAATTATTTTTTTTTAAATGCTCGGAAATAATGAGTGAATCGATGCTATCGAAAATACGGTGAGAGAAATTGATAAAGTTTTGAATTAACATATCCCATGAGTATCCAAGTCGATACAAATATGTTAATTCGTGACTATAATTAATGATTGGGATATCGAGGTTGGCGTTCGTCTACATCGATAAAAAAAGAATTCACCTATATTTGTTTTTTTTTTTTTTTCCATCGCGATCGATCTCTGGCAAGGATAATTGTTTTTTGTTTCAAGAATGACAAATATTTAATTTTATCGCTCCAATTTTCTTTCACTGCACTGGCGCCATTGACGAAGAATACGATTAAGAGAGAGAGAGAGAGAGAGAGATAGAGAGAGAGAGAGAGAGAGAAAACAAAAACAAGAATGAATCGATGTTTAACTCTCCTCCGGCAATCTATGACGATATCGTCGTATCTGACTTTGGCGAAATGGTCGAATTTACCCGTTTTGCATTTGTATCTGAATTTCTATTTGCTAATTGCTCAAACATTTTGGAATGAAAACTGGTGGAATATTGACATGAGATAAGACCCAAAACTGATTCCCTGATTTTTTTTGGTAATTTTCGGACACTCCTAAGTAGATTAAAATAGCCGATGACGAATATCGTCATAGATTGCCGGTGGCGTAGTCAAAAAAATTGATTGCCGGCGGAGGGTTAAGCATGAAATTTAATTGACGAGATTGATTTTAAGGATGATCCTTTGTTTGTTTGCGGGACGAGTCGTCCAAGGGGGGTCCTTATGCTTATACACAGGGAGGGCTCAGTAATGGTGCCAATGTCAAATCCTCACTCATCTCGTCCAGTCAATTTATGTTCTCGAAATCAGAATTAGAACTGCTAGATTTCGTTTCGAGGGTTATTCGATAGTAAATGGGATTGATAACAACGTATAAATATTATAGCAATATCCTCCGGTAAGTTTTTGAAATATTAACGTTTATGTTGCAAAAGAAAATTCAATATTCACGTTTTTCGAGCTTCAACTCCAAATGCTGTACAAACTATTCAAGATAGAGAAAATTGCAATAGAACAATTTTGTAGAGAATTAAATTTTCAATAAAAAAGGTCTGCGACGGCATTTATGAAAAATCAATAGCGGATGAGTGGGAGGTGTCCGAAGTGGCGTGACAAGGATGTGTGATTTTTGTGAAATCGCAGAATAGTAGACCCATTAGTTGTTAAATTACATATCACCGCGTTAGCATTGAATTAAAAATGCATAAAAATTCAAACGTCAACTGGACACAGCGAGAAAGCCATTACCGCCGGAAAAACTTTATTTATAACTAAATTCAAATAAAGCCACTTACTTGAAATGGTTTTTTTAAAAATTATTTCAACAACTTTGGACGCCTCCCACGCCTCAATTATTAACTTGAGATATATGCCGTCGGGGACTTTTTTGTAGAGAATTTAGTTAGCTAGAAAATGATTTATGAGCAATTTTACTCTATTATGTATAGTTTGAGCAACGTTTCGAGTTGAAGCACAAAAAGTGCAAAATTTTCATTGTTTCTATTTTTCCCTTGCAAAGATGTGTAGATAGGAATAATAATGCATATTTTATAAGTTATTATTTACTATGAAAAGACGCTAAAAAAAAACTCCAGGATTTTATTCTGAAAAAGAAGCCTGATTCGACAAGTTGAGTTCGGCAACATTGTCTGTTGCGTCTGAAATCGACAGCGTACGACTCTTTTTTTTTGCCATTTTTAAATATGTTACATTTAATTATTCAACGAAAATTCTTCTAATCAAGGTGAGCTTTTGCACACGGTTTTATTATACATAAAACTAGGTCATACAATTTTTAAAAGGTGCTGGCATTTCAAGTTCGTGAATTACAGAACGATTGGAACCTGTTTTTCATGTGTGGTCACAAGAACGCATGTTAAATAATGTTTTTTTAAGCATTTAATTCCTCGACGACGAGGCTCCTAATCTCATTGAATCTTTGCACACACATTTTGGGAATAAGCACTGATAGGCTGTAAAAATTTCAAGTTGATGACACTATATCGATATAACAGAGGAACATCCTTAATTGATTTGCACTCGGGAGTTCTTTTTTTTTAGAAATTTTTTCATCCCTCATATTGTATTGTCAATTTTTAGTTCCTGTACGTTTATTAAAAAAACGAACGTTGTACCAATAATGGTAATCGCTGTGATATTGTACACGCGATAAAATCGATTGCGGAATATATAGATAAAAGGGAAAAACGTTTGCGTGATGAAAATTTGTCATGAATCATCCTGTGCAAAAATAATATTTATCCTATTATCCATTTATCTTTCAACTTTTATCGTAAAATTTGTTGCGAGACCTCGACGGTATTACACACACACACATATATATATATATATATATATATATATATATATATATATATATATATATATATATATTATATAAACGAGAATGGTTTATGTTCGATTGTTTCGTCATACCATTCGACACGTACTCAAGCGAAATATATATAACGCAAGCGTTAAAGTAAGAGCCATGTGGTAAAACCCTGGGACGTGTATATACATAAATCTCGCGGCAATAATGTACGGGGGGAAAAAAAATTAGCCGTGTGGTCGTTGCCGCTGCTACCGTGTAAAATGTAGTAAATCGTGTCAATTCTTATTGAGCAACCAACCTCACAGAGGTGTCTAATATATATATATATATATATCATAAATGTGTCTAAAAATATAAAGATATCCATGCATATCTATGAATAAAACGAGTTTCAGTGACACAGCCCTATTGAGACACTAGAATAGTGTTGATCGCGTTGCAAAAATGATCTCCGATCATTTATCCATTCGAGCCATCGAAAAATACGATGTCATACATTCTCGAGTATCGAAATACCCTGCAACATTTCATTATTCCATACAGAATGAATTTTAACCCCTAAAAAATCGCGATACCGGAAATCCCGAAGATTTGCAAAGCAATCAAAACCCTTTCGGTTATCTCGCGGACACTATTTAACGATGGCTCGAAGCAACAAAAAAAAAAAAAAATCACTTTGGTGCCACTGTATCAGCGTTTTTTTTTTTTTTTTTAAATTAAAAATAGAACGAATTTTTTAAATTGACTTTTATGCCAATTCTTCGCGATAAATTCGATAAAAACTACAAGTCTTGAGAACGAAAAATGATTAAAATTTCATAAACTGTGTCGACACAGCTTTATATGTATTTCGATTGATTTCTCCTACGGCAGCGTAATAATGAGAAATATGATGGAAAAATTATTAACTCGCTGAATGACGAAACGATCGGGAAACTTGTGGCGACTTTAAGCATCTTTGAACATTCATTTTCGAGCAGTGTACACATTATTGCAAATTCAGAACTGAAAAGTGATTGATATAACCTGAAAGGTACACAGAATCGAATTGTTATCATTTGCAATCCTTTTCTGATCATGATAAACAAGAAAATAGGAAATTATCTTGTAGCTATAATTTTCACCATTTGCGGCCACAATTGTACGTACTTTTGATAATCCGAAGTACCAGTTGTGGCCACCAAAAGCTTTGAAACGAAAGCTGGAGTATTTAGGCAATCAGTGACGGCAGATTCGAGTTAAAAATACTTATTTCATTTGCCTCATAAACATACAACTGAAGCGGTATAAGTGTCCTCTATTTGTGCCCATAAGCTGGCCACAAACAGAACAATCGTATATTGAATGTGCCACTTTCGGTCACCGCGTATTTTTCAGGTATTTACGCTGACGCGTCAGTTTTTTGTGATTCTAACCCGAAAAATGAGCTTTAAATGATAAAAATATCAATTTTTGATGGCGCGGAATGACTTTAGATATGAGAAACCGTAGTCTTCTTACCTCGGGATCCCTCAACACTTCTGACAAGAAAACTATATATATACACGAACCGCTCAGCGTTCACGCACATTTCGTCATATTTCGTTGAAATAAATTAGCACTTATTCAATAAAGCAATCAAAAGTGGCGCGAAAACATCTCGAATATCAAAATATTACGATCGATGAAGTGACAGTCTTGAAGCTCAAAAAAAAAAAATCGAGGAAAAATGCCGAGTGGCCCCACAAACAGTACAGTGGCCAACAGCTGGTACGTCTATCCCGTATAATTCTCAGGAGGGGGCGTGTTAAAAATGCATTTCCATTCATGCAATAATAATCGTGTATGAGATAGGTGCGGATGGATATCGAGACTAATTGATACAGGCGTAATTATAAGTTGCCGAGCTAATCGAACGATATATTTGCACGATATATATAAAGCATTGATAACCATTTGCGTTAGTTCGGATACAAATGCATCCCGAGTGCATACACGCGTCGCATATGCTGGCATATTATATATATATATATATATATATATATATATATATATATATATATATATATATATATATATATATATATATGTATATATATATATATATCGCATTCCACGTCAACTCAGCCACCCCGTTTTTTTAATTGTCTCGAAAAAATTATTCAGTCTGGGCATTTCAAAGGACGATATATCCATGACATTTTACCAAAATTTCATCCCCCCACTATTGTTGGTTCTCGAGATAATGATTAATGAAGTCTCAATTTTGTAAAAATCATAACTTCGTAACTACTGATCGGATTTAAACGATTAAAAAAAGAATCTTTTTGATTTTTTTTGCTCTTTTTGAAAAAAAAATATGTCATCATCGGATAAAAGCTCATTAGACAGTTTTCGGAGTAAATTAACAAAAAACAATTTTTCCCTCTTCACTGATGCCTTGTTCCATTTTGAAAAAATTCTGCGGAGTTATGTATTGCCTCCCTCTATCAGAAAAAAAAATACTGAGTAGAATTCCGATTGGCCCTTTCGTGGGGAAAAAAAAAAAAATCGAAAAATTTTCCCGAAAACTGTCTAATGAACTTTTCTTTAATGACGGCATATTTTTTTTTCAAAAAGGGCGAAAAAAATAAAAAAGATTCTTTTTTTAGTCGTTAAAATCCGATCAGCCGTTACGAAGTTATGATTCTTACAAAATTGAGACTTCATTAATCATTATCTCGAGAACCAACAATAGTGGGGGAATGAAATTTTGGTAAAATGTCATGGATATATTGTCCTTTGAAATGCCCATACTGAATAATTTTTTCGAGACAATAAAAAAAAAACGGGGTGGCTGAGTTGACGTGGAATGTCTCATATATATATATACACACATATATATATATATATATATACATATATATATATATATGTATAGCGTTACATTAGACGCGTGTATGGTGGGAAGTAAGTGGTATGGGTTAAGCGCCATGCACATATATTCGAGGAGTATGCGGTGGCAGAGGGAGGCACACACTTGTATATGTGGAAAGCACACACGGTAGTCAATCTGATTTGATTCGAAGCGAGCATGTTTCCCTCGGGACACGCATATAACGGTTCGAGAGCCAGACCCGAAGCTCTCCGATCTTATATACGGACAGATCTAATTTTTCGCTCTGTAAAACATCGCGAGATGTTATACATCAAAGGGTGATTAAAAAAAAATCGCTGCAATGATCGCATCGAATCCTCTGAGAAATCGAATGAAAAATCGCGGCAAACGAAAGTAAATAAAAAAAGGTGTAAATTTGATGAATACGGAATGGAATGCGTGAATTTATAACGCATATAATGGGAGTGCAAGCTTAGACGGGAAAACGGTTCGAGTGTATATAGCGGATCAGTGGCAACGAGTGCCTGTATATATAATGAAATTGTATGTTGATAAAATATATAATTATACTACGATGTATAACGAACAGTTTTGCTTTTAAAGCCCGACGCGGTGCGGAGTGCTCGTTCATTTGAATTCGAAACGCATCTTTGTCTCTCTCTCTCTTTTCACGCATGTGTATGCATATGCTGCACCAAAGTGCACACACGCAGGCCAGAAAACCGGCAAAACCGTGAGGGATTGAAGCGGGCATGTATATATGCTTGGCATATCGTCGATGCCACCGCGTCATAACGCATACAAAATATAACATTTACATACTCGCGAAACCCCCGCGCAATGCGTGCATGCATATATATATATACTGCACTCTTGTCGCGTATCATACATACATATATATATATATATTTTTAATATAACGTTCGGAATAAATTAGTCAGTAGCTTCGCGGGATGTAAGTACACGTACTTGAAGTTGACGTGAATTGATACGAGGCAGCAACAAGAGGATCTCATTCGAATCAGAAATAGGCGGGGCAGCGCCCAATCGAAAAAAAAAAAAAAAAACGTCGTTGCTATGAGTAAAATAATTAAAGCTGACCGAGGATAATTATTGAACAACAATATAATGGAAATTTATCGACCGGAAAACTATTTAAATAAAGTTTATTCGCAAAAATAGTCATACGTGCGCCAATAATGAGATGCACTGGGCATGCACTTTTTGAAAATTCCACGATCACGCATCAACACACCGGAATCTGCGCCAAATAACTCGTCACGACGACAGCTCATCCCGAAGGATCTCGTTAAGCTTCAAAATCGCGATTGCCTTTTTGTCCACCTCGCGCGCGTCTATAAATAAATATTCGCGAGCGCCACACAGAGGCACCGTTCAATGGCGATGCGTTTTCTACTCCTTTTTCTTTATCTCCCCCCCCCCCCCCAAACAACGAATGGCAAATGGCCGAAAAGTTATTCGATTTGGCACACGGCTCTGTGAAATTAAAAGCCCGCCAAGAATTCTTCCGCGGTCAAAGTAAATCGTACATTTTGCAGATTGTCGTGAACCGCACATTTTTACACGTCGTCATAAGAAGCGTGTGATAAAATGTCTTCTGGCGTGTGTCGCGTGTCTTTTTTTTTTTTTCATCAAAATTTATAGTCCAATTAAAATTGCATTGAATTTGTTGAATTTTAAATTAATTCAATCGAACACCAATGGAATTTTTTTTTGGAAAGTCAATTTGGCTTTCGCTATGGCAAAAAAAATTGAGACGAGGCAAAAAAATTTGTGCTCGAGAGGTATTACGAAAATAATGGAAGGATAGATTTTTGGCAAACCGTATAATGAAATTTCGCGATCGTTAAATATAAATGTACGATAGTGAGGTTTGATCGTCGATGATATTCAACGAAGCAGGAAATTCGACGTCGCAATGTGGCGTGTAATTTTTTTTTTTTTTTTTCTTCAATATACCACGTTCAACACGAGTGTTGAAGTAACAAAAACACTATTTTGCACTCTGGCGTTGTGTGTATATATATATAGTCGCGCGGATGGCGATCGAATCTCGCGGGATTGTAAAATTGTGTGAGACCCCGCGTGGTTACGCACACACCTTGGCCTCATTCTGGTTGAGCAAAGAGAGCCCGCCAAGAGAGAGAGAGAGAGAGAGAGAAAGAGAGACCCGTTGCAGAACAGGGAGCAATTCAAAGTGAGTCGTCGATTCGATCATATCGTAAATCTACATTTCCTTCTGGTACGAATCACACCGTTTGCATGCTAACTGATAGCGTGAGAAGTTCGGTGGCGATAACTCATACACGGGGAAAAAAAAAAAATACATCGGAGAAACTACGTTGGTTAACAGTAGAGAAGAGGATGAGCACAGCGTTCAGAGTTACGACTCTCCAGAGCGGTTATAAGACAACTCTATCCGCAAATGTAAAGCTCTAGGGACGACTCTTTGGAAAGGACAACTCTACCGGGGAAAACGGATTTACCGAACAATGACTCTCTATCTGACTGGTGGGATAAGTCTCTTCGGGATTACAAGTTTCCCGGCGGAGACAACTTTACGAAAGGGCAACTCTACCGGAAAAAGACTCTCCGGCTTACGAAGAAACGTGGCCCTGGTAAGGAGAGTTTTTGTTTCGGAGAGTTGTCCACCGGGGAAAATTGTAATTTTGAAGAATTGTTTGCCAAATGAGTTATTCTTTGGTCAAGTTTTCCGTTGGTAGAGTTAGTATCCGGTATAGAGATATTTTTTTCGGGAGAGTTATTCTTCGGTAGAGTTACTATTCGTTAAAGTTGTCTTTCGCTATAAGTTGTTATACGGGACAGTCGTTTGTAGAAAACTATTGCTCAATGTGTCGGAAACGCTTTTGAACGTTGCAACAACCTTTGATACCTCGCTCTGTTAATAATAACGCCGTCTATAATGTAAGGGGAGTGACTGACTCGACAGGCTCTCGGGAGACAAGCAAGAAACGAGATGAGCTTGGAAGGGCTTCGAGTGTCTATATATAACATTTTGCTGTCCAAGTATACACGATCGACCTGGTAAATGCAATGCAGCGGCATACACAATATGTGTGTGCCTATACAGACGATTTCACGGTGAAATAGTAAATCTCGAGTTGGCACATTGGCTGTGTCTAATACATACGCAAAGTCGCGATCTACAATTGCACTGTGAATTCGAATTAGAAAGGTCCACTGTCGAGACTTTCATCAGACAACTCTATATAGCATATACATATAGGTACGACGCTATACCATAACGACTCAAGGCCTTTATAGTAACGCTCGCTTAAACTAGGTTTTACCCTTGCCATTTGTAATAGACTTGTACCAGTCGTATGTACAACATCGCACTTGAATTGAGTTGGGTTGCGTTGGCCAATTCTTGTACATGTATATCTCTCTATAATATCGAGATTTATACATATGTACTCGTAGTTTAATACACGGAAAAAAAGACATTTCAAAAAATAATAACTGAAATTTAAAAAATACAACGATGAAGAGAAAAAATGCAGTTTAACACGGTAAATTAATCTCTTTACAGTGTTTTGATCAAAAAGTAATGTGCGGAATATACTTCTGTACTATCTGTATAAACATATTTGTTGGTTTTAAACTGTAAAAACAACTATTTCCACTTCAAAAAAGTGACACCGTAAAAATTGAAAATGCTCGCAATGAATTTTGCTATAGATAAAATGAAAAATCAATAGATTTGTACAAGAAAAATTTAAAAACTGACGCATTAAAATGAACTTTATAGAGAGAGAGTATTTTTACGAATGTAAGACATAACAAAAAATACTAAATTCTCTATGAAAAACAGAAATTGAAATAAAGAAAAATTGTAGCACGCTTTTGTCGAATTCAACTGTGAAATAATGGAAAAATTACAGTTTTAAAATGTGTATGGAAAATACGACGCAAACAAGAAATTCATAAGGATCAATAAGCGTTCATAAAATCAATAGCGTAGTGGTATAGTGTCGGTCGTTAGGTAGGTCGTTAGGTAGGTCTCAGGTAAAATCTTAGGTAGGCTCAAAATTAATTTCGACGGAAAAAAGTCCGGACCACCGAGCCAGAAACACTCGTAAAAAAAAATCTCCAAATCTTTAATTTTTTTTTTTTTTATGATTATTTAAGGATCGAAAGTGTTGAATTCGTTTACTGCGGAGGATCGCGGGTTCAAATCCCGGTCAATGACGATTTTTTTTTTTTTTTTGCAAAATTCACAGTATTTTCAAAGATAATGGAACAGCAGTTTTAAATTCGTTCATCGATTTAATTGCTAATTGATAGATAATAAACTACATTTATTATGCTAATTCGACCCGCGCTTTTCAAAATCTTCTAAACTTTTATTTTTTACAGTTCACTTTGCAATTTCTCAAACATTAAACCCAAAAAGATGCGCTATTTTATATTATAATTGATTTCACAATTTGTACAGTTTGTCACAGTGGTAAACTCTATTTACACTTTTAAACTGTAAAAATTCATTCCATCACTTGGTCCTTTTTATTTCAAATTCTAAAGAATTTCCGAAGTTTTCCTCCCGAGAGGCATTCTCTATTAACAAAACTGTAAAACATGATGGAAACATGACTAGAATTCACAGAAAATTTTTTTCCGTGTAGCTTTTTTGTAGTCGAATAGCTGCGGCTTCGAATGCAGCTCGCGATTATGAATCACGATACTGCACACATCGCTCGTTACGCGCATTCTAGATTTTTTTTTTAACCGTCAATATATATTTATACGTATATAGAGAATTAAAAAAGAAAATTATCTATACAAATGGGTACATGCCGTGGTTATAACCAAGACTGCACGCTTTTATCATGATGACGGAAACAATTTACTCGGCTCGGTAATCGCAATTTACCCCTTCGATATCAATCATTTTCTCCCTTTCTCTTTTTTTTTTTTTCCTTTTCTCACTCACGCGCGCTCGCTAACTCTTTTAGCTCGCGAAGCACGACATCATTTGCCACAGTGACGATAATGACTCTGCGATCAGTCCTTTCTGCCGCATTACCCATCGTATATATATACGTCGCGATTATCGAACATATTCGTTCGCGAAATAATCCCTTTTGCAATTTCCAGAGAGGCACACGCGTGAGCGCGGTGATTTGAGATCGCGACGATCGTTGATAAGCAACGCGGCTAATCAAAAGCCACTGAAGCCTATACATATATATGAGAAGTATTCCACGTGAAGTGGACCACCTCCAGACCTCATCACTTCCGATTTCGTTTTTCTTTCAGATTTCTTCACTGATTTATTTCAAATTTTTTCGGCCCCTCCCGCGTTTCGTCGTTTTCAGTTTGTCACATTTTCTGATTTTTCACATCATCGATTCAAAATTCGCGGATGTAAAAAATCAAAAAATTTGAAAACTCCGGAACGGGAGGCCGAAAAAATTTGAAATAAATCATTGAAGGTACTGTCATATAGGATAACAAAATCCTAAAAGAAGAACGAAATCGAAGATGATGTGGTCTGGATGTGGTCCACTTTACGTGGAATAACTCATATTTCATTGGTTGCAGCTAGTCCGGGACTAGAAAGCAGCTATTCTCAGGTGTAGTCATTGAGTTTAGGTCAATCGCATTTGTTTTTGAATCTTCAATCGAAGGCTTGACAGTAAATTAAAATCTCAATTTTGCCATATACCTTTTTTCTTTCGCAACTCAGCACAAGTGTCGTTTTACAATGTCTTTTGAGATTCTAGAATAAAACTTCGATGATTTTCTCCGTAATTATAAAGTACTTATTGATTCACGTGATCTCTTTGATTTTCGACACTTATCCCAGATTATTTACATAAAATAGTATTATACACCTGTAATTATAAAGAAACAACATTTATGGCTTATATTCAACACTCTTTTGCTATTTCTTGACGTGATTTCACAAATAACAATTGATATTAAATAACATCAGTGCTAGTTAGCTTGCACGACTTCTGGTAATCGTCTCATTCTTGCCTATCCTATACTTCCTGTCCAACTCTCACGCGCATGTGCAATTGACTACAAAGTAGCCACGACTGGTTATCATTGAGTGGCAAAATTCTTATTCCCGAGAGAAGGAATATAACGAAGCTGATACACAGCTAACGTCGTAATTCTTTGCATAATACATATCTCTCGCGGATACCTCGTATATATGTGGAAACGCCAAGTCAAGAAATATAATTGAAAGAAAAAAAAAAAGGGACGAGATGAACAAAAAAAAAAAAAAAAAGGTGGATCGATCGCGTGTGTCTCGCTCGCGACTTTCCGTGATACGGGGCAATGAATCTCGATTCCAATATATCGCAAGAGTCCGCGAGGGCCATACGCGGTATCACGCGCATATTGTCCGAAAGTTAATCAACGATATATCTCACGCTTATAGTCTATAGTATATAATACAGGGTGTCCAATAGGAAGGTGTGAAAACTAATAAATTGGTATTTTGCAATAAATAAAGGAACCAGATCAGTGGAATTTTTTTTTAATAGAAGAGAGTTGTCATTTTTATTTTATGTCAATTTATTACAAAAAAACGATGTTTCCATAGAAAAAATTATATATTTAAGCAAATACTAAAAAAAATGTCAAAATCAATGATAAATATTTTCAAAATGTGAGCCATTTGAATCACCACATTAGAATTTTCAAAAAATGACGTAGAATATTGTGCAACGACGATTTGCTTATTTTTAAAGCTTGAGCGGCTTTACGGATTGAAGACTGAGGATTTTGTTCAAAATAGTCTTTAACTGCTTTAATCGTTTCCTCTGTAGTTACCGAGGTGGAAGGGCCTGACAAATCTTTTCTACGGTCCTGTAATGTTCCGTACTCTTTAAAATTATCGATTACTCTGCAAACGGAAAAAAAAAAATAGTTACAATCTAAAAAATTTTGAAACATGAGATCTTTAGATCTGATTGTTCATAAACCTTGATATAAAAAATATTCAATTCTTACCTTCTAAGAGTAGTTTCGCTTCTGACTTTTTTACTTCCATACTTCGTACGAAAGCCTCTGAACGCTTCACTATAAATTTTCCCTCTTGAATAATAACATTCAATGAGAAAAACTTTTTCTTCGATAGTTAGCTCACTCATTTTTAAGAAGACTGTCCGCTTTCTACCACAGCTAGAATATAACTGACAGGAGTGACAGGTCTCAGGTACAAATTTCTGAAACGCAGGGTTCCTTACAATGTTAGAGAGGGAGGGGAGATTCGATTAGTTTTCACACATTCCTATTGGACACCCTGTATATATACTATATATAGTATATAGTATATATAGTATATATAGTATATAGTATATAGTATATATAGTATATATAGTATATATAGTATATAGTATATATAGTATATAGTATATAGTATATATAGTATATATTATATATAGTATATAGTATATATAGTATATAGTATATATAGTATATAGTATATATAGTATATAGTATATATAGCTATAGTATATAAACACACGTGCTCACACACACACACACACACACACGGCGGGCTATTTCGCGTTAACCTTACTTCGATTATTTTGTAACAAATTAAGGGCGAAAGTTTCACATTCTTGCTTGTTTAACTTGTCGAAAAAAAAAAATTATTCAAAAATCAAAAAATTCATTCCACAATTATGGATGAAGCTATCGATTCTTCTGGGATGTGGGATTCACGTCGGACTTATCAATTTTACGTTAAGTAAAACCACTTTTTTTTTTTTTTTGAAATAAAAAAATGTCATTCGAATGCAACGAATCGATTCTCGCGATGTATAAACTGTAGTCCGATATCCTACGCAAACTCTCTGGATGGTAGTATAGGATAAAATAAAATTAAAAAAAAAAAAGAGAGAAGAACTTGCTCTCCTCGTGCATCGTATACATGTATAAACATATGCAACTGCCACCAAAGCGTGTGTTCCGTTATACATTTACGCCTACGCGAAATCACCTCCTTATCGCTCTATTTCTCTCCTCGAACCGGCAATGACTAAAATAATCGAAGTCTTGAAATTTACCTCCAAGACAGGCGGGGGCAGAGTAGAACTGATACGGAATGAGAAATACTTTCCGGCACTCGAACGCGATGTCAGTTCGATCGGACTTTAAGTGTGACGTTTCAAGAAAAAGACATGTATACCAAGCACATATTATATATGTGTGTGTGTGTGTGTGTGTGTCGAAGTTTGAGAGATTAAGTTTGTGTGAAAAGCTGACACTTCCGTGTACCAACTGCCAACGGGGTGCTGCGGGCATTAGGGCGAGTGCGAGTGCATATACGCGAGAAATAACTGCGTGTGACGAACACGAGGAGGACTTTTCGGTATGGTCGTCCGTATTGGTGGCGAGCAAAAATACGGTAGCACGATAAACGACGAAATGGTACATTTATTGGCCACCAGGCTCGACTAATTTCTTAGCGATTTGTTCGACACAAATTTGGTTTTTTTTTTTTTTTAAATTACAACGTCAATTAAACCATTAAAATCGATTTTAATGAGGTAAATTTCATTTTCTGGCAGTGTATATTTCTTTTTTTTCCTACTCTGGTGGTCTTCGTTCACGACGTTGAATTTAAAAAAAAAAACTTTGAAAAATGCATAAAATTGAATGCCCATTAGCAACGATTCTCGTAATTCTTGATGCACCAGTGCAGAAGCGATTTGCAGTAGGTGGAAGAAGAAGAAACGAATTTACTTCATTAAAATAAGTTTAATTGGATTAAAATGGCAATTAATTTGATCGAAATTTTAATTAAAACGATTTAATTTATTTCGATCGAGTAACTTTGACTTTCTCAGGTTAATTTTTCTTTCGTTTTTTTTTTTTTTTAATGTGATGGCTAATCACTGTATCGTCGACGATTGCACGTAACTCGCACGTACGAAACGCGGAGACGACGATAGACGACGACGACGACGACGACGAGAGGTGTATTAACGCTTAAGCCCCTCGTCCCGTCTCGTCACGCACCCATGCACGCCCATGTGCTTGCATGGTCATATTATACATATATATATATATATATATATATATATATATAGAGTTACTATACATAGTATAAGCGCGTCAGCAGCAGGCGCCACCGAGACGTGTTTCTGTATGCGTCAGCTCAAACTGGACGAGTGCGAGAGCGTATTTTTACACGAGGGAGACACACACCAAGCGAAATATTTAACGCACGCACACACGAATTTTTGAATGTCGAGAGTAAACAGTTCGTTGTTTCTATCTCATTCTCTCATTCTCCCGTAACATATGGAAAACAGAGAAAATTTTGGGAGTACCAAGTCTCCGTTATTGTACTTCTCGATGGAGAGAGAGAGAGAGAGAGAAAGAGAAAAGAGAGAGAGAGAGAGAGAGAGAGAGAGAGAGAGAGAGAGAGAGAGAGCCAAAAACATGTGGCTTTCTCTTTTGTACATGTATTTATCTGCACATAGATCGTATTCTTATCCCTGGCCAATAAGGACTCTAGAAATTCTCATTTCGCAGCATTTTTATTCAATCTGCTTTGCTTTTTCGAGAGCACGATCGAGTTTCTTGAAAAATATTTCCTCCAACAATTTCAAGGATCGTCCGCACTTATCCCTGGTAGATTGTATGACTCACTAAAAACCGTAAAAAGGACCGGTCATCGATGGTTCTTTTTGGACAAAAAATCACCGACCAATAACCTAAAAAAGAACCGTTCGTAATATTTCGCGAGAACCTAAAAAACTACGAGCAACCACCAAAAGAACCGTACTGATAACCATACTATTTTTTCGGGTTTGCAACCGACAAAATGACCATAAAACGAACCGTACTGTGGATAAACGAAACAAAAACACTGTATTTTGTAGTGTGTCAACGCGAGCCAGGATCGAGGCAGTCCAAATCACAGCAGAATGAAATTTTTATAATAAAGGGAATTTTAATAATAAAGGGAATCAACTGACAGGGAGAGAAGGAGCATACGAAATGTTGTGATAAATTTGTTTACATAAAATAAAACCTTAATAAAACCATAAAAAGGAACGAACTGGTAAAAACCGTACTAAGAACCAAAAACCAGTAGGAACGATCGTACGAAGGACCGTCTACAGATTCATAAAAATAGACGGTTCTTTTGAAGGTTTTTCCACAGTTCTTTTTTGTCCAAAAAGAACCGTCCTTTTGACGGTTATTTGTTCAGTTGCTTGTTGAGTTCGGCAATCTACTAGGGATGTCTTTAAGGCCTTTATTTAAGAGGCCTATTGCAACGATAGTGGCGGGGTTGGAGTGGAAGTGATACTTTCAGTAGAAAGCTTGGATCATTGCCTACGAAATGCCTCATTAACGTTTTTTTTTTGTTTTCAAATAAACACTAGGATAGCTGCGATAGGGAAGTTAGTAGGGTAGACGTTACCAGTTGTGGCCAGTTTAAGCATTTTCGAACATTCATCAACGAACATTGTTCGCATTATTGCAAATTCAGAATTGAAAAAAGTGATCGATGTAACCTAAAAGGGTACACAGAATCGAATTGTTATCATTTGAGACTTTTTCTGATCATGATAAATAAGAAAAATAAGAAATTGTCTTGTAGCTGTCATTTTCACCATTTGCGGCCACAATTTTACGACTTTTGGTCATCCGAAGTACCAGCTGTGGCCACCAAGCTTTGAATTGGGATTGGCCTTGAGCTGGCCACAAATAGAACAATCGCATTTTGAATGTACCTACCACTTTTGGTCATCGCGTATTTTTCAGGTATTTTAGCTTGCGGACAGGATATCGCAGGACAGATTTACCCGATTGAGCTGAAATTTTAATCACGTGTTGAAGGAATGTGGTGAAACGAAATGGCAAACCAGTTTGGAATTTCACTGAGAATTGACCGATTGACGGAGAAGTGAATATTTGTTTCTTGATATTGTGATTTTGATCGATGCACAATAGACTTAATCTTAAAATTCAATCAATTAATCAAGTTTCCGGTTCGTCGTTTCAAAGTGGATGACTTCGGCAATTTTTGTGCAAAATTTCATCCAGATCGGTCCAACAGTTCCGGAGATATCCTGCGCGAAAGCTTTTCGCAGTGACTCACTATATACTTACACGTCACAGTTATACTAATGCTCATTTTTGAAAAACGTCGATGAGGCATTTTGTAGGCAATGATCCAAGCTTTCTACTGAAAGTATCATTTCCATCCCAACCACACCACTATCGTTGCAATAAACCTCTAAAATATAAGGACGTACGTGCCCCTTCAAGATACTTTTGGGAGTGCCTCAGATCGTTATTAATATACTTGCTCAAATTGCGAGGAAGCAATTTATTTATATTTGCACCTATTTGTTTTTTTTTTTTCTTTCTTCGATTTCAATCATTCTTATCCGCTCGTTCTTCCTTCTATCGGCCTTCGTTCGAAAAGTTAATTCATTGTGATACGATGGAACTTAAAAAATTGTCTCTCGTCAATTGACATCCTCGGTATATCCACGTTCAAAAATACAGGGGATCGAAAAATCAGTTGAAAAAAAATTAAACCAGAGTGACTTTGCCACTTCGATCTCTGAAACTAGCGTTGGACAGGGAGGCTTTTTTCAAATGTGATGTTAAAATTTTTTTTTTTCCCTCATTGCAAAGTGAAAATCTCGGGATATAATTCCTCACCAAGAAATACGTTGCAGCACAGACACACATATTCATAAATATATACATATAAATATGTATACTATACGTAAACCGATACCATAACGGAGTGCAAACTCCAACGACGTTTATTGCCGAGATAATGGAATGCGATAATTAGCGTCGGAACTCCCAAGTTCATGCATACTATATAACGCGAGCATGTTCTTTAAATGCGTTGGTGTTTTATACGTGAATCTCGGTCTGCATACGCATATATTATGCATATATAGTATATATATATTCCTAAAAATATAAAAGGACTATAGCTCTGCACAATTTAAACAGCAAAGCGATGTGATTTACGCCCTTTTGCTTTTTCCTGGTCCATATACATATCATATGATATCATATATATATATATACATATATATGAATAATTTAAATGTGTGTATGTATAACGTAGCCTCGTTTGGCATAACTTGAAACGCATGAGGGATCTTGGCAATATAAACGAAAGATGAATATACCGCGAGTTCAAAATGATGTGTGTCTTTAAAAATATATATATATACATATATGTTTGTGTGTGTAAGCGTGTGAAGTACTTATTGCTGTGACTGGCGCCAAGCAAACATTTGCATTTCCACTTTAACACATCGCGTATATCCCTCGCTAAGTATTTAATGAAGATCCTTTCATACACACCGACACTTTTCCATGCGCTTTGAGGAAATTCGTACGAATTATGAATATGGGTGTGTGAAAATTAATATGCAAACATCTCGGTGAATCGTTTGCGTGAGGGAAAGGCATATATATATATATATATATGTGTGCGGAAAATACTATGCGATTATGAACCTGTTGGACAAAACCGCGGAGTGTGTCATGTTTAAATCGTTGTAATGTATATCCGTGTATTATCAATACTCGTAAACGCAATGTGCGTGGGTGTGGCTAAGCGAGTATATTGATATATCATGTGCGATATATATACGAGTACGAATATTATTATGAGGAGTGATATATGCATATATATGAATATGAATGTAGAAAATATTTATTAAGGTAGATTTGAGGACGATATTATAGATTGAAAAAAAAACATTAAATTGCAACTACATTATAATTATAATTATAGTTATAGTTATAGTATAATTATAGTTTAATTATAATTATAATTTATTTACTTTCCCCTAGATTCGCGTTGACATTTCAGTAACGCAAAAAATTCGTGTATAGCGTTCGGTTTGGCATATTCCCGTATGAAATCTCTCGAAGAAACACACTTTGGCAAAAAAATTAAAACAAAAAACAAAACGATAAAAGATTTTTTTTTAATTTACGACTCTCCGATATGGTTGCATAATCGAAATTATTCGCTGTGCTATCTATTGCATTCGGGACGTGTGTAATAATATAATGAAATGATCTTCCACGAGATCGGATAATGCGAGTTAATTTTTTTTTCTGCCTTTTTTTTTTTTCTTTTTTCTTGCGGAGTGTAGGATTACCGGCTCGTGTGTTACGTGATCGAGCGAATTTTCACGTCGAGCCCGAGAGAGAGAGGAAAACTGATGACCTCGATTACCATCAATTGTAAGGGAGTATTTTGTGTTGAATCTTACGCGCCCGCGCGCGAGCATTATATTTACGTATTACGTGAAGGGCTTAATTTATATCGATCTGTCAGAAAAAATCTTATATCTCACTGTATAACGTTCTGTTGATGAAAATTTCTTTTTTTTTTTTTCTTTTATAACCACATGTCTCGCGAAATTACCAACCACGCTCGTCTGACATCGCTAACGACGAATGTTTGAAATTTAATAAATAAATAAATTAATTCATTAATATTTGACGAAATATTGCTGGATGGAAAAAAATTCGTATAGAATTCGTGAAAAAATGCGTATAGAATCCGAAAAAAAATGTTTCAAACTTCTCCGACCTGACATAATTGACGAAAATATGGTTTTCAGTTTTCAAGTCAAATTTTCGTAACCAAAACATTGCCGAAAAAAAGAAATTAAATTTTTTTCAAAAATTTGGATTCAAGACGTATCGATCGACTATATATATCGTGACTATATTTGTACGATGTTCCAATCGCGAGATATCATCGATACAAAATTCGCGTATGTAAAAAATCACAAAATTTAAATAATTGAAAACTCCGGAACGGGGGGGGGGGGGGGGGGGGGGGGGGATTTGAAATTCAGTGAAGGTACTTTTATGTAGAATAACAAAATCCTAAAATAAGAACGAAATCGGAGGTGATGAGGTCTGGAGGTGGTCCACTTTACGTGGAATACCTCATATAAATATATACAGTAGAACCCCGATTAACCGGGACGCTCGGGACCGAACAGTGCCCGGATAATCGAAATCCCGGTTAATCCGAACTAGACAGAAAATAACGATTTTCCATATAACTTTATTTCGACTAGTTATACAATAACCTTTGGCACAGCATAAACTTAATTATTAAGTAGTGTGAACTAGTATGCTATGAAGCTTTGGGTTTTTTTTAAATTAAAAATACGTAAATCAATCTTTCTTTTTAAAGTACTCCGTGACTTTTGTTTGCTTCTTGCATTTCCACACGCGCGCGTGTAGAAAAAAAAAAAAAAAAAAACTCGGAAGACGCCCGGTTAATCCGCTTCCCGGTTAGTCCGACCCCGGTTAATCGGGGTTCTACTGTAATACGTAAAACTTGGTCCAACTTCTTCCTCGTTTTGCCACTGGCGATATATTAAGTACACGAGTGTTTAATACAGCCAGAATACGTGAGTGCGGCACTGGCAGAGTGCACACATGCATATATAGATATATAGATGCATATATATATATATATCGTTCTATATTATATAAATATATCGCCGCCGCCGCCGCCGCCGCCGCCGCCGTCGCCGCCGCCGCCGCCGCCGCCGCCGCCGCCGCCGCCGTGTCAAGAATACACCTTGACCTATACCAACCCAAACCCAAACCCAAACCCAAACTTAATCAAACCCAAACCCAAACCCAAACTTAAACAAACCCAAACCCAAACCCCAAACCCAAACCCAAATCAAACATGACAATTTTTATCGTATCTACTGAGGAAAAATTTTATTTTTTATTTTGGATTTCTCTCAGCTATGTCCTGGCATTTGCCCAATGCCCCAGGGAAAACCAAAACTTAAAAACCTGGGAAGGACATTTCTATATACGGTTTACAATATATTTACAATTTATTGAAATGTTCTTAAATAATTCCATTAAATGTTTTTGTATTATCTAATTTGTTTAAATAACTATTTAAAGCACACATAAATTTAAGCACACATAAATTTTCCATTACCGCCGCTACCGTCTCCATTTCAGTTTTTAGAATTGCTTCCTTTCTTTCACTCTTCCTTTTCGTGATCGGTCGATCATTCTATATTTGTTTCAAGTTATAAAAATAGGGGAGAATTACAATCGAACTGTTATAAAAGAATTTTAATAATACTATGTATGGGGTAGTATATATTTTTTTTTTTTTGGTATCCCCAGTAGCCAACCAATTAGGTCATTGGTTGTTGTCAATTTTATATTAAAATCATTCCAAGAAATTTAAGAAAAATATAACTCACATAATAATTTATCATCCTGTATTTCGACGAATTAATTTTCCTCCTAAAATAAGCTCATTCAATGGCATCATCGGTACTTCGATAATTTTTATATGCTCGATATTTTGAATTTTCAGGTAAATGTTTTTATTCTCTGGAATAAATGATTAGATGCAATTTTTTTTTATGTTGTTAATTTTCATTTTTAATTCTATGACTGTAAAAAAATGTATTACCATATTCTTGGACTTCTCCTATAACCTCAATTTTTTGGCCTGGACTGATTTTAATTTTTTCTTTTATGTTTGAAATCACCACCTCGAGCTTGAATATCCCGTCGGTGATTGTCCCGGTATATTCACTCGATTTGATTTTATTAATCATGAAAAAATTTATTATAGTATAGACTGTGCGAGACATAAAGGTATTGATCAATCCGAGGAAGACGTACAATTAAATTACCCAATAGAATATTTAAATTCGTTAAAATTTCCTGGATTACCTGTTCACAAATTAATATTAAAGGTAGGGGCTATTATAATGCTTATTAGAAATTTGAGTATTAGTGATGGTCTCTGCAATGGCACTAGATTGAAAATTTTGGCACTATATAAATTTAACATACAAGCAATAATTATTACTGGACATCAGAAAGGTCAAACTGCCTTCATTCCCAGAGTCACGTTAGACACTGGAGAATATTCGTCCTTGCCGTTTAACCTATTTCGCAAACAATTTCCAATTACATTAGCATTTGCTATGACGATAAATAAATCACAAGGTCAGAGTTTTGAAAGTGTAGGAATATATTTTCGTAAACCATTATTTTCTCATGGCCAATTATATGTAGCTCTTTCACGATGCAAAAATCCAAAAAAATTGTTTATACAAATTGATTCCGAAGAATTCACAGATGTAAAGAATATTGTTTGGAAAGAAATTTTATAAAGAGTTTATATTCAGTCTATTCAAAATTCATGGTACACGATGATAGTGGATTAGTCTTAATGAAGGGAATACCACTTACAAAAAAAGTAACTCACTCTTTATTTATTTATTTTTAATCAATGTTTTTTTTTTTTTTATAACGACAGAAATAAAGGGGGGCGTCACAAATTTGACAAATTAGACTTAATTATAAGTAGGACAAATAACGGATTCACAGATGGTCGTTCCAATCTACGGAAAACTACGCTTTTACCTTTGTTTGCTACAGATTCCTGTCATCATTTCCTACCCGGAAAGATTCCGATTCCTGTCATCCTTTCCTACCCGGAAATACACGACCAGATGAAAGAAAATCAAAAAGAATCGGACGACATACATCTAAGAAAGATCTTAAAGAATTAATATATCTAAGAATTTTAAATAATTTTAAAGCATTGAATAAATATTTGACTTGCTTCGGCTTTTCCCTCTGTTCCGTGAGGGTTTTTACGCCGAAGCAAGCACACATTGTTTGTCGCGAAATTGTGTCTTTTATTCATTTACCCTCTCACTTACCTCTTTCCAACCCGATCGACGTCTGAGGAGAACTCATGGTAAGTTTAACAAAAAATACTATAATAATAATACTTATATGTATAAAATATATAATAATAATACTATAAATATAAAATATATAATAATAATACTATAAATATAAAATACTATAAAGATAATATAATTTTAAAGAATGGATTATTAAATGGAATTAAGAATACGGTACATTGTAAACCGTAGCTAGACTAATGTCCTTCCCAGAACACAAACACAGGTTACAAACACAGAATGGGGGTTGGCGCGCGAAGCGCGCAGGGGGGCGAAGCCCCCCTAGTATATATATATATATATATATATATATATATATATATATATATGCATCGAAGAGCCCGGTTTCGCAGCCGTCACTGAACACAGTCAGTTACACGCGAGGGCCTTCTCCCGAAGCTTCGAGTTCGAGAATACGAGAAGAGCAACAGAGTATGGGATACATCGCGTGTATGCATATATATGTGCATCTATGCGCTACGTACTCTCTGATATCCGCGCGCCTAGCCGGCGCCCAGTTTACCCGCTTACGCCTCTCTCGTCCGGCTCTACTTTACCACTTATACCATGCACACAATCGACACGCATACATCGATCGCTACGAGAAACGAAAGGCCCTAACTTCGCGAGACTTTGCACTCGGAGATATTTCGTTTGCGACCTTTTTCTTGCCAGCAGCCGAAACATATGGGGATACGAGAGTTGCGGCTCGGTGGAGAGAGAGAGAGAGAGAGAGAGAGAGAGGGCCTCGTCAGGGCAACGTGTCTCTCATGCGTGCACGAACGAAATTTCAATATTTGTTTCACAAATATTTAAGTACGTATATATATATATACAGTACCGTAACGAAAAATGTTTGGCTCTCTATTCAAGGATAATTTCGACGAGGTCTCCCAGAAGTTTCATCTCTCGCGCGAAACTTCAGTTCAATAGAAATCGGAAGGTAATTTTGAATGTGCATGGATGTTTTTTTTAATGTTTAACGCGGAGAAAGACTCGTTCAAAGATAGAATTTAAACCAAAAAAAAATTTAATTTCGTGAATTTTGGATTCGCGAATGCATTTCTGTATATTCAATTTTTTACAATTAAAAATAAAATTGTGATCGATTTATTGACTTGTTTTTTTTTTTGCTTGAAAAAAAATCGTGTATATTAAATAATTAGATTAAATAAATCTTTTTTTTTTTTTAATTATTTTAACGATTTTTTTTGGTATTGCTGTTTGTGAAGAAAGTATTTCCATACAATGTGCTTTATTCACGAAAATTCTTATTTTTTTTCGCCTTTTTTCTACCCTTTCTCCGCTGCTTGGGGCTATTCGACTCGTCGCTCTTGCACTCAAATTACAGTGTAGAATCTCGTTGGTTATTCTCGCTGCTTTGCGGTTTTATCGACAATTGGAAATGAATACACCGGACGCGGAACAAGGTGAGAATGAAAGTATATTCGTATCGAAATACGTGGGAGAGGGTCTGTAGCTGCGCGCATTGTCAATCATCGAATTTAAAAATGATTTCCGATCGAATTCGGTGTGATTAAAATATGAATTCAGAACGATTTAATCCGATGACAATTCGTAAAACGAATAATTATCGCGCGGAATGAAATCCAATTAAAGGACACAATTTTAATGTTTCGATTAGCCGGTAGTATTGGAATTTTTATTTTTATCATGGAATTCGTTTTTACTTTTTATTACTTTTTCATATCAAACAGAATTATACTTTCGGAAATTTTCGATAATCGATTTCAAGTTTTGGGTTTATCAAAAAAAAAAAATTGTTTCGTTGCAATTTTACTATCGCACTAGTACCTAACTATGTATTAGACAGTGATTTTTTTTTTGAGTAGTTTTTTCAATTGCAATATAACCCCCTCGCAAAAAATTACCATTCACGCACATTCATTATTTCGATGGTAAAATTAACTAAACATTATTTTCAGTCCAAGCAGGACTGTCGTTAAAAAATAAAAACATTAGCCATGAAAGAAATAATAATTTTTTTTAGAAATCTTGCCAATTGATTGGAATAAAATTTCAACGAAAAATAGTTACGAAAAATAGAGCTGGTAGATTTTGATAATTCTAATGTCAGTGGAAAAGTAATTATTGCATTACGTGTCCATGGAGTTTTGCGAACGAATAAATTTTCCTCTCGATTCGAGATTCGATCGGGCGAGGGACTTCTGTGTATATGTATAAGTGTATAAGTGTATATGTATAAGTATAGCCTACTCGCGAATTATAGGTGGAAAATCGGGACAGGAATAAACGCGAGAGTGCAAAGTCGTGTGTATTATATAGAAGTCGTCAATTGCTGCTTTTTGTTTGAGAAACGTGACCGTTCTTTATATATACAACGGAATGCGATCGAAATGGTTTTGCTTCTCGTTATAACCTCATGCAAACATATATGTATAGTGGAAACGCTCGAATTTGAGAACGCGCGAATAAGGTAAGACGATCGACCAATCAGACGCGAGGACCGACGAATTGGGTGCGAGGAGTGGGGGACATGACCCGATTAGAGTCAATCGGGCAGAACGCGATCAAATACGAGAGCATCCACTATATGCACCTTATTCTTTCTGTCTGTCTGTCTGTCTGTCTATCTATCTATCTATCTCTCTCTCTCTCTCTCTCTCTCTCTCTCGAAATTTAAAAGTAAAATTCATAGGTTTATAAATGTATAAAGAATTTATAAACAGGATTAGTGAGATCGCAATCCAAAGTGTAACGCTCTGCCCTTAAGGGTTAACACCCAGGGGCAAACAAAATCAAATTAAATCAATCAATCAATCTCTCTCTCTCTCTCTCTCTCTCTCTCTCTCTCGGTGTCGAAGACATTCGTCTACAACGGGCTTGCGTTCGTTTTGTCTTTAATGTGTGCAAAAGTACAAATATCATACCCTAGTACGAGCAGCTGAAATGGCTAAAGATTTCCCAACGGCGGAAATTATTTTCTCGGCCTCTTTGTGTATCGTGCCTTGAAGTTGCCAGAATTCTCTCATTTTCCGCGTCTCAATCAACGTTACTTTGTGCTTGACCCTTTCGATCATACATTTTTCTACTCAATATTTTGGTCTGAAATTTTTTACTAGGAGGTTTAGGGGTCACAATATGGGATTAATATATGGTCACAAATGAGGTAATTATATGTAAGGTGAGACCGTTGCGGTCCCACTGTGACTGAAAGGGTTAATCCACGCGAGCCTATTCATGAAGAGCACCCCCCGTCTGACCTTGTCATACCTGTATGCGGAACCTCGGTATATATATCAAAAATCGACGCTGGTTTCAGCTACTCGGCTTTGGAATTCTCTCTCTTTCCCGCTATACGTGAGGCTCCGGCCATTGTGCCAAGTGATCTCTTTGCGATATCCTTCGGGCCCAGTAGCATAATTTCGGTTCATTTAGTACTAGTTTAATCCTGTGTTCTACCACCTATTAGAGTAATGACTTTTTTTTCTTATAAGTTCTTCCTACTGTTGCCCTATAACTTGTCACTTGTTTGTCATTAGAATTAAGTTAATCCTATTGTACTTTTCTCTGTTATTGGCTTATTGCTTTATACTTTTGGGTGCATTGTCTTAGTACAATAAAAATGGTTCTATTCTATTCACTCTCGGGTTTCATATACATTAACCCTCCGTGACCCAGAGGTTATTTTTACTGGCTCCGTTACACAGGTGGGTCGTTCAATGTCCGGCCGTCTTTTTTGTTTCTCAAAAGCTTGTAAAAAAAATCTGAATAAATTCATGGATACTCCCTAATGCTTCTACTCCATGCTCCAATTGGTTTTAGAATTGAATATATATTATATATACTATGATTTTGTAATAATAATCGAAATTCGAACAATTTTCGAGCGGAAAATTTTGACCGGGTCTTAAACGACCCAGCATCTGTGTGACGAAGAGTTAAGGGGACACATATTACGTCTCTATAAGGCCTTTATTTTTGAGGCATATTACAACTATAGTGGCGGGGTTAGGGTGGAAATGATACTTTCAGTAGGAAGCTTGAATCATTGCCTACAAAATGCCTCATGGTTAAGGGGGGCACATACGTCTCTAAGGTCTTTATATTTTAGAGGTCTATTACAACTATAGTGGCGGGGTTGGGGCGAAAATGATACTTTCAGTAGGAAGCTTGAATCATTGCCTACAAAATGCTTCATGGTTATAAAGGGGCACATACGTCACTAAGGCCGTTATTTTAGAGGTCTATTACAACTATAGTGGTGGGTTTAGGGTGGACGTTTTTTTTCAAATAAACATAGTTTAGCTGTAACAGGGAAGTTAGTGAGTCACTGCGAATAGCTTGCGGGCAGGATATCTCAGGACAGACTTGTCCGATTGAGCTGAAATTTTAACCACATGTTGAAAGAATGTGGTGAATGAAAATAATGAACCAGTTTTGAATTTCACTGAGAATTGACGGATTGGCGGAGGATTAAATATTTTTTTTCTCGATATTTTGATTTTTATCGGTGCATAATAACACTGCATCGTGAAAATCAATCGATGTATCAAGTTTCCGATTCGTCATTTCAAAGTGGATGACTTCAGAAATTTTTGTGCAAAATTTCATCCAGATCGGTCAAACGGTTCCGGGAATATCCTGCGCGCAAGCTTTTCGCAATGACTCGTTAACTTATCCTATTACGGCTATACTAATGTATATTTGAAAAATATCAATGAGGAATTTTTTAGGAAATGATCCAAGCTTTCTACTGAAAGTATCATTTTCACCCCAGCCCCACCACTATCGTTGTAACAGACCTCTAAAATAAAGGCCTTAGAGACTTATATGTGCCCCCTTAAAAATTCCATCGAACTCGTCAAAACCGGTATACGCGGTTCGTCGCGACAGCAGCACGAAACAGGAGCACCGCCCGACCGAATTGCATAAGCATCGCAATGACTCTCCATGCACACACGCACATTAATATGTATACATGTATGATATGTGAATTGAAAATTATTTACGAGAGCTCGTGGCACGTGCTTCACGTCCCTCAATTATGGACACACACATATATACATATATATATATATATGTATATTTAGGTTATGTATACTTTCTTTGTTGCCTGTTGTGAGCGCAAACTTATATTCGTGCCGCACGCTTCGTTCTTAATGTACAAATAACTACGCCTAGGGGCTATTTAACATATAAAGAATTCGACCAGCAGCCACTCCGCGTGAAAAGTTGTTTTTTTTTTTAATTGCACTTAAAAAAAGTATTAATAATGCGGCATGGAATCGGCGATGAGAGAGGTCGTCAAATATGCAATTCGATATCTTTTTTCTCAATGGGCAGGATTTTTTTATGATTTATTTATCAAGAGAGACACGACCGTTTCTCGGTAAAAAAAAACTTGAAAAAATTATTCCGAGCTTCGATGTACTTTTAAAATAAATGTACTTCGTTTTTTTTTCGATTTTTTTTTGTAGGAAAAAATCGTTTTAAATTTGCATGAGAAATTTTTTGTTTTTGTTTTCCGAAGTATAATTTATGTGATTAAAAGCAAAAAAGTAGAACAGAGAATCACAATCGTACCATCGAATATTAAAAAATGAAAATTATTGGTAGAAATAGTTGTAGATTGGGGAAAAAAAATAGGGAGAGCCGGAGCCTGGTCGATTATAGACGGAATTGCCTTTGTCATGCGTGGATATATATATATATATATATATATATAATATATATAAATATATAATATTTAATATAAATATAAATATAATATAAATATAAATATAAATATATAATATTATATATATATATATATATATATATATATATATATATATATATATAAATCGCAAATATTCTCGACAAGTAACGAAAAGTTTTCACAAAGTTTAAACTAATTTTGAGAGTCAGGCTTTTGGTCAGGTCGATCTGACGTGGAATGCCCCATATATGTAATGATTTGTGGGTGCCCGCGCGACATTTCATTCGGACGATTCAATTATAGCGGATATAATTTCACGTTTATTATACGAGATCATCGACACGAAATCGTAAAACAAAATTATATCACGAGAGAGCTCTCGGCGGTTACTGAACTCGCAGTGTCGGGAGCGAAATTAGAATATTCAAAAGGATTCCCCACGAAAAACAAAACAAAAAAACAAAAAAAAAATTATGTATGCGAAATTATATTCATGCATTCGTGATATATATTACATTTCGGCGAAAAATTATTATTATTATCATAAATAATCATATTATATATTTTATCAATATAATATTTATAATTCGTTGTAGTTCATTTTTTAATGAATATATCGCACTTCGTTTGCTATCGAAAAGTAAAAAATCAACGACATCGAAGATACCAACGATAATAATAATAATTATAAAAAATTACCAAAAAGTTACCAGCTGACAATTCAGAAAAATGTTTCTTCTTATTCGAGAATTGCAACAACTGCATCTCTCCAAATAATCACGATATTTCCGATCAATTTACTTTAATTAATTTTAATACGTAAAAATTTGGATATCTCGAAGATCGATCGAAAAATGCAAAACGATAGTTGGATTAATCGAATAGTTTTTTTTGAGCAAAAAAAAATCAACGATTTACTCGCTATATTCGATTCATCGCTCGATTCTCATCTTCATGAATTTTTGGTCGTTATTATTATGATTATTTTTCTGCCTCGAAAAGCACACGAAGATGCGAATCAAAGTTCGTACGAAATGTCTGGGTACGATCGCTCATAGAAAAAGAAACGAAAATAGATATTAAAATTGTATCGCTCGGACACGGTTTATCGCTCTCGTCCACTTTACACTCGGCATATATACACTCCGACTCGCATGTCGCGACCTTAATACGTGGAATCTATTAAAGCTACACTAAAAATATATATACATAACGATCGAAACGATCGAGTGAAAGAAGTGAGAGCATTGAAGAAAAATATGTATACATGTATTTATTTTTCACCCCCCCCCCCCCCCGCTATTTCACTCGCCGAGCATTTTTTTTTCGTCTCAACGATTATACCTGAAAGTGGCTTGCGAGTCGAATTCGCCGAATATAACTCTGCACAAGTTATTCCGAGGATAGATCAATTTTTTTCGTAATAATTGTGTCACTCTGCGATGCACGACAAAAAAAAACCCCTCCCGAGTACTTATTCACGTCGTTTAATTAAAAAAAAAACAACACTAACGCTGCGAGTCAATTTATTTTATACGCAAAGTGATAAACTCGAAATTTCAGATACAAAACAGAGATGGCGTTCCAGCATTGCTCTCGCCTAACCTCAAATTCCTCGAAACCAACGTACGAAAATCATTCCAACGATATAATGCACAAACACGAAAAAAAATAATAATAATAATAAAACTTAAAAAAAGGCGTGAATTTGAAAAATCTTACCGTCATTATCGGATTTTTCGTCGGCTTCGTTGATTATCTCGTAGTCACCGAGATCGAGACCGACGGAGGCGGCCCTCGCTAATCCAGTCGACAGGGTCGTCGTTATAGTAGCGAAAGCGATAAAATCTCTTGGCCACATTTTTACCCGTAATCACAGTTTTCTTTTCTTGTCTTTTAATGTTTCACGTATAAAAAAGCAATGATAATAATAATAATAATAATGATGATGAAAAAAATGTCTCTAAAAAGGGCGTAATTTTTTTATCTCCTTCGTATACCGTTCGAGCGAGAAGAAAATTAGCAACGACGACGAAATATAAGACGAGAAATGGTCGGAGATCCGATCAGTGATTGGAGGACGCGAGTACGCTGTCGCTGACATGGACTTTCATCTGCATATCGTTGACAAGAATCTCTTTCTCTCTCTTTCTCTCGGAAAGCTCCTCAAGGGTGTTTATCGAAGCAAAAAAGACCCAGTGAAGTTGCCCCTCTCGTCGTTATCGAGTAGTTATACGACAATTTATACCCTCTTAGTTTTTTTTTGTTTCTTTCTTTCTCTGCCTCTTCGAATAAAAAGAGACCTCTTCACGCGCGTCCCTTTTCACGAAGCTAATAACAACACGATGGATCATCGATGTCCCCTCCGTTTGTTTTATCGCAACGACGATCTTTCACAAAGTATCCTTGTTTCATTGTTGAATTAACACTCGTTTTTTTTTCGTTCATTCGTTCGATAAAGATCGATTTTTTTTACATCGAATTCGCGAGTCCGCGTTTTTCATTGATATATTGAAATCTCGACGATAATCATGCACGCAAATGTATATCCATATCGTAAATGTAAATATATGTCTTTTTTTTGTCACTATAACGTATAAAATTTAATATAAAATAATCTTGGAAAAAAGATACGATTGTAAGAATGAAAAAAAATCGTTCCGAGGTTTTTTTTTCGCGAAAAACTTTGCGTTGACAGTTCACGAACTATATAGAACAAACGACAATCGTGTTTGAACGAGAGAAGCGCATGCGCAAATACGACCGTACTGTACGCGCTTCGACGTCCGACTGAACTGACTCACTTCTCGTCGTTGAATATCGCTCTCTCGGCCAGAGAGCGCACCACGAAGAGGCCCGCTGTGCAAGACTCTCCAGAGTCCACTCGACTCTAACACAAAGCGCAACTCAAAGGGAGAGAGTGAGAGAGAGAGAGAAAGAGAAGAAAGAGAGTGTAAATACATACAAACGCACACATTTCTCCGATACTCTTTTATACCTTCCTTCTTTCTTCGGATCTTTCCCGTCCACTCTTTATCTCTTCCTCGCTGATAGTTTTTAAAGCAACCCCGTGTTCTCTGCTCTTCCCCCCCCCCCCCCCGCGCCGCTCCTCAACCTTTCTTGTTTTATGAATCTTGAGGGCTTTTAAGAACGTCTGCCCGAGCGAGAGAGAAAAAAAGATTAAGAGACTGTTTTATTTGAGCCAAGTCTCGTAGATTGCATACGCAAGCTACGCACTTGGGCGATCACATTACATGCAAGTAATGCAATGTGTATTATAACATGAGAGATTATCCATGCAATCCAGCTATACTTTTTCCCAAAACCTCTTGGATTTTTCTCATAATTTTTCAGTACCGCCCGAAGGAGCTTGGTGAATATTTTGCAGTATTTTTTAACCACCTAATTTGGATAAACATTTTTTTTTTTTTAATTACTTCGATTACTTGGCAGTCAATTGATCAAAATAATTTCAATTTTATTTATCTAATTACAATTAGTCGGAGTAATTGTAATAAAAGAAAATTGTATGAAAATTAGTCCGATTTATTGTAATTAATTTTAATTTCATTAAAATTACTTTGCCTACATTGTAATTGATCTTTTTTTCTTACGAAAATTATACCGATAATCTCTATGCGGTATATATGAATGAACGTGGTCAGATTTGGGTGATGTACGAAATAATTTAGAATTTTTCATTGAGCTTAAATTTACTAGTGCAGCAGGACTAGTTGAATACGATCCGAGGACATATTTGCCCACTAATCCTTCCTCTACATTTTCCTTGTATCGGAGCAAAAGCTCGCTCGTTATACAAAGTAATTTATTCGATCTGCTTGAAGTGAATTCGGGGTAAATGTTAGGGTTTATAAATCTCTGTTAATTGAAGCCCACTCGAAAAAGCCGGGAATTTCAATGCACAAGAAAAATCGGTGTTTACCTATGTCAGATCTCAAAGATACCATCGATAATCGGTTTTAATCTGATTACTGGCCGGTGGGTCCTTCAATTTACAATCACATTTTGATTCAACATCTCCCAATGTTTGAGATTAGTGTCCCAGCGGATTAAAAAAAAAAAAAAAAACTCAAGTTACATCAATCAACTAACGAATCTGTTCCAGCCGAAGGACCAACTTTGCGAGTATTCCTGGGAGCTATACGGTGTGCGCGTGACTGGGGGGGGGGGGGGGGGGAAATGTCCAAAGTTCACGAGAAACGAAAGAGCATAAATTTGGTTTTCGTTGCTTGACATTATACTGGCTATGGAGTATGTATATGGCAAAATATACACGTCTAAAGTTCGATACCGCAGAGTCGTAACAGCGCGCTGGTACAAATCTTCGACGCTAGGGGGGCGACTAGCCGACGGCTCTTTCGGCCACAAACGGGAAACGAGGGAGACGGTTGCACTCCAGGCAGCAGTGTGTCTGTGATAGGGGAGGGGTATCGGCGGTAGACGACGAAGAAAACGCCGTGGCGCCTGAGGGGCCCACAGACGCCGCGCTGCGTGCTGCTGTTTTAGCCTCGTGTGAACGGTTTCTTGCAGTGGTAATAGTGCCGATGGGATGTGTTCACTGGCGCATGAGTGCCACACAGTCTCTTTGTCGACTCCCATATATGACAAACAGTTCCCCCGGACGCACTTATACACGTACTATACGCGGAGGATGCATCATTTCGGTAGGGGGCGCCACGTGTTTGGGTAAAAGAGTGCGGACAGCACGCGAGAAACGATACGTAAGTAAATACATATATCTATACAAACGTTACATTATTATAGTTTCGTACAGGGAAAACCGTGTCTGTATATACTCAAGAGGCGTCGAATTCTATACGGTCGTTGTCCAGATTTAGTAACTGGCCGGGGTCTCTGCGATGATGCACAAACGACTTGGATGAAAGTCCAATTTTTCAATCATTGTTTTTTTTAGCCTGTTTGACTAATTCTTCTTCTTCTTCTTTTTGTTATTTATTATATTTGATTAAATGATAATTGTCTATCGTTCAATGGACTGATTAATTTTACTCGTTACACACATTATGGTATTCCTTCGAACAAACGGTCAATGGCTATATTTTCATAAAATCACTACGACCGAGTGCGGTTTCATTTTTGTCTTCAACGAAGTGCTTGAAATAAATTATTCTACCGTAATAATAATTAATCCTTAATGACGAGGAAGCTTTCGTTCGAGTCCTGAATGTATTTTCGAGTCTCACGATCGTTGCGGGGTTCTTTTTTTTTTTTATTTTTTTCTTTTTACTTTTTATTTCGGGACGGTATTCACCATGCGATACGGGGAAAACCTCCCGCGGAGAGTTGTCGGTCCTCTCGGGGAAACGCTGTGGCAGACCGAGAGATACGAACGAGGAGGGATGTTTTGCGGGAGAAGTTGGACGCGGGCTCGCGTGCCAGTTGTTTCAAGTCCAAGATCTTTATCTCTGGCATATTTGGGGATATATATATATATATATACACGCTATATATCCCGAGCGGTCCAGCAAAGTATATTATCCAAAAGTGGGGGTAAGCCCATCGCTCTCGTGCTGCTGAGACTGCAGCTTTCTTCCTCTCTCTCGATCTCTTTCGCTCTTCTTGTGTGTAGTGACCATCCGTTTAGGAAGGTGATTGATTTTCATGGAGCGCGGTGGTCCTCCAGAGCACGGTACAAGGAGGAGAAAGAAGATGGGGAAAAAAAAAAACGTATAGGAGCCGCGCGGCTTCGAAGACTCCGAGTTACCGTATGCAGGGATCGGAATCATTGGTGCATCTGATCGAGAGAGAAAGATGCACCTGGCCGAGCGGGTTGTCAGTCCGATCACAGACACACAATGAGACTCATCAAACTGGTTTCAACATTGTAGAGAATCCGATGGGCTTTCCGTTACGTTTGTCAGAAGATCCCCGATTCACATATAAAGTACGATCGATGATCCCACTTCCGCTTTCTTTCTTCACACAATCACGAATTCACGACTCTCGCTTATCACTTTGCGCAACTTATCATCTTGCTAATCAACGTACACCGTTAATCTCGATTTTTAATCGTTTTATTAGCTTTTCATCCTTAGTGCATTCACAGTTCACCAATTAGTTTAGTATTTTTCAGATTTTTCACGTCACTTTTACCCTATTGACACTTCCATTCGATTCCTCAAGACCCAATCAGGGCTACTGACCGCAGCTACTCTTTCCCAATCTATACACTGGTCGTGTGCCCGTTTGGACAAAACTGCCGAAGACCTGACCGATAGCTTTAATTTTACTGACTTTAACTTTCGTAATCGTCGGAAAATCGATCAATGCATAATCCATTCCCTTTCCTTCGTCCAACCTCTTCGTGTAACGGTCACTCGCGTTTTTTTCTCACGAATCACTTCACGTCAATGTTGCGGGCTATCGTATATATACGCATATAGATGTACGGTATGTAAAGATTTTATCGTTGTTCTCGACGTCCAGAGGAGACTCTCTCGCGGGGTCTCTCCCGAACGTTGGATTTCTTTTTTTTTTTCTTTCTTTCATCGTTGAAGCGCGGCTTCTCACTCTCTCCGGGATAAGTTTAAAAAAAGTAAGCACGGCGGTTCGGACACTCGCGTCGGCCAATTAACCATTCCGCTCGGTTGCTTATTTTATGGTATCGGGAGGACAAGCGAGGCGTCTTAATGCGTGCAACGTGTGTATCATATATACACAACACACATATAAATGTTAAATTAACTATACGGTAAACATTATATACATACATAGTATTGCTCTGTAAGAAAATTTAGCACGTTTATATCCGTGGATAATGTTTATCGCGAGAACGTTTATACATGTGCCAGGTTAGGTTGACCATACGCTACCCAATTGACTATGGCGCGAAGCACCAGTAACATCTCTCTGGATTCCGTTTAAGCGATGAGGGTACGAGAATCTAATGCTCGCACAGAAACACACATGTTTTCTAATGGGACAAGTTGTGCTTTCTTCGATAGGGTTTATTGTTAATAAATCAGCACTTACAACAAATAATAATGCTTATCATCAGAAGTGGGTTTCAGGGAGAAATGTTATATAGATATCTTTCGGGATAAAAGTTTATCCAAAGGGCAGAAATTACTTGATTCCTATCGCGTATTCGATGTACCGGAGGTAAGATGGCGAAGAGGAATATGGCCCGTTTATTAGGTACGATTTTGAGGGAAACTCTGGGTGCGGAAAGCAAAAAAAAAATGAAAACTGTTATCACGTAACAGCTGAGGTAAAAAAGGTTAAATAAATTTAAATACAAGCAAGTTGTTATTCTTTGTAATTGCGCGCTTCGTTTGTTTTACTTAGCAATATTTTTGTTTCATTACTCTTAACCCTTTAACAGCTGAGTTTTTTTTTTTGAGAGTTTGGCAAAGTTACATGGTAAATCTAAATTCATAAGTATACCCAATGTGAGAAAAAAAAGTATTCCTGATATTTCCCATCCTCAGAAGCTGCCCCCAAATGAAAAAACCACGCCAACTGCTTGAAAGCATCTTAACTTCATTTCCCACCGTTCATTTCTGCCAGAAATTGAGAAAAAGTCATTTCATAACACGTAGTCGGATTCTGAAGAACTTACGGATCAATCGACCTTTATGAACTACCCCTCAATTGAGAGAAATTCATCCCCCAATGGATAAAATGTTATCATCTCATTTTCCGTTATTTTATCCTGATCTGAATCGAAATATGAGTGTTCCGGGACACATGAGCATATTCCGAAGGACTTACGGATAATTCCAACCCTTATGAACGACCCTTCGGTTGGTAAAAAATTCATCCGCAACGCATAAAACGTTATTACTCATTTCCTATTATTTAATCCCAATCCAAATCGGATTATAAGTATCCTGGAATACGTGAAGATATTTCGAGGAACTTACGAATCATTTCAACCCTTATGAACTGCCCCTCAATTGAGAAAATATCACCATCAATGCAAGAACCTGCCCCTGAAATAATTGAAGAGTCGATACAGGCAAGGGGACTCAAGTTCAAAAAGCACCCCGACCTCACCAATGACAGTTGATTTTTAGATGCATCACAACTTCTAGGAGTAGTTTTCGATGTTTCGTTACTGTTGGGGGTAGTTTTCGATTTAGATTTTCTTGCTACAATTTTTTCATGTATTTTCGAAAATTTATATGAACTGAACATCAATAAAAGTGCATTTTCAGGCGCATCACCACTGCTAAGGGCGGTTTTTTATTTTTCGTTACTATTAGGGGTAGTTTTCCATTCCGATATTCTTGCTACAAATTTTTCATGTGTTTTCAAAAATATTTGTAAACTGAACATCAATGAAAGTGTATTATTGTGCGTATCGCCATTGCTAGGGGTAGTTTTCGATGTTTTGTTACAGTTAGGGGTAGTTTTCGATTCAGATTTTCATGCTACAAATTTTTCATGTGTTTTCAAAAATTTATATTAACTGAACATCTACGAAAGTGCATTTTCAGGCGCATCTCACCACTGCCAGGGGCGGTTTTTGATGTTTTGTTACTGTTAGGGGTAGCTTTTTTATTCGGATGTTCTCGATACACATTTTCCATACGTTTTCAAAAATATTTATGAACTGAACATCAATGGAAGTGCATTTTCAGGCGCATCACCACTGCTAGGGGCGGTTTTTGATGTTTTGTTACTGTTAGGGGTAGTTTTCCATTCCGATATTCTTGCTACAAATTTTTCATGTGTTTTCAAAAATATTTATAAACTGAACATCAATGAAAGTGTATTATTGTGCGTATCGCCATTGCTAGGGGTAGTTTTCGATGTTTTGTTACAGTTAGGGGTAGTTTTCGATTCCGATATTCTTGCTACAAATTTTCCATGTGTTTTCAAAAATATTTATAAACTGAACATCAATTAAAGTGCATTATTGTGCGTATCGCCATTGCTAGGGGTAGTTTTCGATGTTTTGTTACTGTTAGGGGCAGCTTTTTTATTCGGATGTTCTCGATACACATTTTCCATACGTTTTCAAAAATATTTATGAACTGAACATCAATGGAAGTGCATTTTTGGGCACCATTGCTAGGGGTAGTTTTCGATTTTTCGTTACTGTTGGGGGTAGTTTTCCATTCGGATATTCTTGCTACAAATTTTTCATGCATTTTCAAAAATATTTATAAACTGAACATCAATAAAAGTGCATTATTGTGCGTATCGCCATTGCTAGGGGTGGTTATCGATATTTTATTACTGTTAGGGGTGGTTTTTGGTCCGGACCTTTTTGCTACAAATTTTCGATGTTATTTAAAAGCGCATACTTGAGATCGCGACTCTAAAAAAAAAGTTGCCTGAAAGTTATGCTCATTTCTCGTTTTTCGCACTTTTGGACGGGCTGTAAAACTGAAGGGATGCATCCCTTGCGTTTGACGAATTTTTCGTGATTAGATGCATCCTTCGTGCTCAAAATGCGATCTTAACGATGTCGATATGTTCATTTTTCTGGAAGTTACGATTTTTCAAAGTAGGTGGGACGTATGTGTCCCATCAGCCGTTGAAGAGTTAACTTGAACGACGACCGAACTGCCATCAATACGGTATGCAGTTGTGATAAATCGTTATTCACTTACTCAATATGAAAATTGATAAATTTGGATTAATGCCAAATTGGCGTATCGGTTATGTATTAGCATAGCTTAAACGCCCCTATGGAATTTAACCATACGCGCTCACGTTCGACACGACGCGATATATCGCCACTTCGTTTTTCCTATTAACTTCCCATTCTTGGCCTGGAATTCTGTAAAACTGCAGCTCGGGATTTTTTCGTTCATTGTTCAGGCATTTTGAACTACACACAGCAGATACGATTCGATCCTCTTCCAGTTGATAAATTCGGCAGAAACGCCAGAAGCGCTTTTGTTTCACCATACACATTTTGTTACTTTCCGTATCCTCGACCTTTCACAAAGTGACCGCGAGCGGCGCTGTCGTAGTTACTTTTCGGTAGCAAATATCACGCGGGGACTTTGCCTCCTAACCGTTTCTCGTTTTTTTCCCCCACCTGCCGTCGATTTTCTCACGCTGTACACAAGTAGTGTCCAAAATACACAAATATGTACGTATGACATACACCTCCAAAGCTAATAAACAAAAGGGCGTAACTCGTGAAACTTTAAGCTTCAATCCATTTGGTTATAGCCCGCTATTTTGTTTGCCAAGCCACGCTCCTCGATATCGTATAATCCTCGAGGGACACTTCGGGAATTTCTGATTCTCATTCGCGCGCGGTATTATCGCAAGACGAGTCTCAACGCGTGGGCTCGTAATCGCGCTCGCAGTTGGATATAGGTGAACAAAAAAAAAAAAAAGAGACGAAGCAATGGGCCGTTTTTTTTTTTCATCGCGAGAGTTCTCGAAATCCAGAGAGAGCACTCTGTTTGTCACCCTCGACGTCCCTCTGTGTCAAAGGAGAGAGAGAGAGAGAGACACACACATACTCGCGATAAAACGAAAGAGTGTCTCTCCGCGCAGGATTCTCGACGCCACATGAACCATCGAAATACAATAATACACCGCGCAGTGTGGCGTGCGTGCGTGCGTGTGTGTGAAACTTCCACAGAAAAAAAAATTAAAAAAAAAAAAAAGAGAACGACGAGCTTATCGCTCACGTATTACCCCGCAAGTAGAGACCTCGCGCTCTTCTCGCTACGGACAAGCTGCAAACTAATGGCTTCCCCACCTTTTTTCCCCCCATCACCTGGCTATTGGACTCCCGATGGCCAAACTCCGTGGACGAAAAGTCGTTGCGAGATAACTATATTTGTATACACACGCTTTTTTTATGTACAAATTTTTTGCGGGCAAAATTTCCCTACGAATTATCCGCGAGGAATTATTATTTGTTTTTTCCAAACGTAATTTTCAACGTCTCTGACTTTGCCCCGAGAGCATTGTGGCCGTAAAAATTGTATAAATTATCATACAGGAGGATCTCTTCGTGGTTATCATCGAAAATTGAATGAGAAGGAAAGTTTTGTGGCGTGATCGCGCGGGGGAGAGTCGAATAATGCGATTTCGTCGAATTTCGAAAACGACGACTCGATGGGGAATTCAATGTTAAATTCGAAAATTCTAAAAAGTTCTTCGGGAATATAACTGTCTCGAGTCTCCCCCTCTCGCTGTGGCTAATTGCTTTGATCCGGGTGAAGGAACAAACACACCTGGATCCTCGAGAACCCTCCTTCTGATGGCTTTTACCATGTTTCGAGAACATTGTACACAAGTATTCCCCCACTTTATCTCTCTCTCTCTAACTCATATCCTCGGATACATCTGACACACATGTGGCGATATATATTCGAGAAAACGATGAGAGACAACTGAAAACACCACTGGTATCTCATTTTTTTCTCTCTCTCTCTCTCTCTCTTCCTATAGTTTGCTCTTTGCGTCCGCAACCATTTGTTCCGGGTCGTTAACGGCGAAGGGATAAGTGCACACAATGTGCACTTATCCTTTGCTCATAAATACTGAATGAGGCATTCCATTTAGAAGTAATCTCGCGACTGGTACTGTCACCATTAAAAAAAAAAAAAAAAATTTCTATTCAACCGTTATATCGCATCACAAAAAATACTGTAAACGTGAAAAAAAAAAATAATAATTCCGCTCTGATCAATGAAAATCTTAAATCATTTTTTCAGCTATGCAAAACAAAGACACAAAAATGTTAAGGAAAAGTTTTGACGACTTGTTTCTGTTTTCATTATAGGCAAATGATTTTTTTACGAAAAATTAAAAATTTTCAAATAAATAATAATGAATAATGGGAGAATACAAAAATATTTTCTCTTTTCGTTGTGACATAATGAAACATACCGCGATTGGGGCAAAAGTTAGAAATGCAGTTATATAGTCAATTCATGTCAAAACTTTTGGCTTTTTTCTTTTTTCTTTTTTTTCATTCGCGTTACGCGTTTGCTCTCGCACGCTGGTCATCGACAATGACTCATCGTGACCCTTTGTATTTTTATGCCGTCTACGCACAGGCGAGTCGAGGAGCTCGATGGTGTGTGCACGTCGCGGTCATTACCGGCGCCAGATCGGAGCCCCCCCCGCCCCTGCCCCCTTTGACAAAAGCTCCGAAACACCCTCGTCATCATTACGATTCGGTGATGAGTTGGCGACGCGAGCAACAAGTAAAGCCCCCAACGCAGGAAGTTTGCCGAGGACTCGTATATCATATTCTAGATATGTATTTACGTATTCCACCCTATATATGCATACCGCATCTAACATACATATGGGACATTTCATGCAAAATGGATCAGGATTTTTTTATGATTGTGCGCTTTCTCCATGATTTATTTGGTAAATTTTGCTTCCACGTAGAGGAAGCTTTGTTTTTGTGAAAAAAAAAGTTTTTTTTTTAGATTCTCATGCCAACGGGCTCAAGATATACCAAAACATCGAGAAAAAATGTCCGCGTTCTAACTTTCATAAATTTTAAGCTATCGGGCCCAAACTTTGGGCATAAATCGTCTGTGAAACAAAGATCATTGATATTGAATTTGGCGAGAATTGCTTGAGAGGTTCAGATTTTAGAAAATTTTGAAATTTTTGAAAAATGTGTGTGCGCGCTCTAACTTTCGCAAATTTGGAGCTATCGAGCCCAAACTTTTTACATAAATTGTCTGTGGAACAAGGATCATTGGTATTGAATTTGGCGAGAATTTCGTAAGGGCTTCAGATTTTAGAAAATTTTGAAATTTTCGAAAAATGTGTGTGCGTGCTCTAACTTTCGCAAATTTGGAGCTATCGAGCCCAAACTTTTTACATAAATTGTCCGTGGAACAAGGATCATTGATATTGAATTTGGCGAGAATTGCTTGAGGGGTTCAGATTTTAGAAAATTTTGAAATTTTTGAAATATGTACTTGCGCGCTCTAACTTTCGCAAATTTGGAGCTATCGAGCCCAAACTTTTTACATAAATTGTCCGTGGAACAAGGATCATTGATATTGAATTTGGCGAGAATTGCTTGAGGGGTTCAGATTTTAAAAAGTTTTGAAATTTTCGAAAAATGTGTGTGCGTGCTCTAACTTTCGCAAATTTGGAGCTATCGAGCCCAAACTTTTTACATAAATTGTCCGTGGAACAAGGATCATTGATATTGAATTTGGCGAGAATTGCTCGAGGGGTTCAGATTTTAGAAAAATTTTGAAATTTTCGAAAAATGTGTGTGCGCGCTCTAACTTTCGCAAATTTGGAACTATCGAGCCCAAACTTTTTACATAAATTTTCTGTGGAACAAGGATCATTGGTATTGAATTTGGTGAGAATTGCTTAAGGGGTTCAGATTTTAGAAAATTTTGAAATTTTCGAAAAATGTGTGTGTGCGGTCTAACTTTCGCAAATTTGGAGCTATCGAGCCCAAACTTTTTACATAAATTTTCTGTGGAACAAGGATCATTGGTATTGAATTTGGCGAGAATTGCTTGAGGGGTTCAGATTTTAGAAAATTTTGAAATTTTTGAAAAATGTGTGTGTGCGGTCTAACTTTCGCAAATTTGGAGCTATCGAGCCCAAACTTTTTACAAAAATTGTCCATGGAACAAGGATCATTGACATTGAATTTGGCGAGAATTCCTTGAGGGGTTCAGATTTTAGAAAATTTTGAAATTTTTGAAAAATGTGTGTGCGCGGTCTAACTTTCGCAAATTTTGAGCTATCGAGCCCAAACTTTTTACATAAATTGTCCGTGGAACAAGGATCATTGATATTGAATTTGGCGAGAATTGCTTGAGGGCTTCAGATTTTAGAAAATTTTGAAATTTTTGAAAAATGTGTGTGCGCGGTCTAACTTTCGCAAATTTGGAGCTATCGAGCCCAAACTTTTTACATAAATTTTCTGTGGAACAAGGATCATTGGTATTGAATTTGGCGAGAATTGCTTGAGGGGTTCAGATTTTAGAAAATTTTGAAATTTTTGAAAAATGTGTGTGTGCGGTCTAACTTTCGCAAATTTGGAGCTATCGAGCCCAAACTTTTTACATAAATTGTCCGTGGAACAAGGATCATTGATATTGAATTTGGCGAGAATTGCTTGAGGGGTTCAGATTTTAGAAAATTTTGAAATTTTTGAAAAATGTACGTGCGCGCTCTAACTTTCGCAAATTTGGAGCTATCGAGCCCAAACTTTTTACATAAATTGTCCGTGGAACAAGGATCATTGGTATTGAATTTGGCGAGAATTGCTTGAGGGGTTCAGATTTTAGAAAATTTTGAAATTTTCGAAAAATGTGTGTGCGTGCTCTAACTTTCGCAAATTTGAAGCTATCGAGCCCAAACTTTTTACATAAATTTTCTGTGGAACAAGGATCATTGGTATTGAATTTGGCGAGAATTGCTTGAGGGGTTCAGATTTTAGAAAATTTTGAAATTTTTGAAAAATGTGTGTGTGCGGTCTAACTTTTGCAAATTTGGAGCTATCGAACCAAAACTTTTTACGCTTATAGTCCAGGGGACAAGGATGATCGGTATTTATATTGGCGAGAATCTCTTAAGGGGTTTATATTATGAAAAATATCGAAATTTTCGAAATATTATATACTTGAGTTAACTTTTGAAAATTTCAGTCTATCAAGCCACAAAGTTTGATAGTCTGGGTGACGATGAAAAAAGAAAAGCGTGCAAATTACAAGTTTGGACGCTTCCTCATTATTTTATCTCACTCACAAAAATATTCCTCTACGAGGAAGCCAAAATTGATAAATCCACTCGCTCATAGAGGGAGCTTTGTATGTGAGATAAAATAATGAGGAAGCAATGTGCAAACTTGTAATTTTTTTCTTCTTCTCCACCAGTGAATTGAATCGAGTGACAACCTCTTTAGCCATTCGTATAGTTTATCTATAATCATTTTCAGAGCTGAGCACATTCCTTTCGATTTTATATTTTAAAGAACAAAAAGTCACCCAAATCCCTCGGAAATCGATAAGTTTTTTGATGTACAGCGATTAATTGCACATTAACATTGCAATTATTACAAGCATTTCCATTATCGAAATTCGGATGGAAAAAATATATATATACGAGTAAAAACATCAATTATCGGCCAAGTTTGGGCTTCACTGTCGGGGATCTTTTTGTAAGTTACACAGCTTGGCGTATGTGCTGAAAAAAACGTGCTATAATTTTTTCAAATTTTTTCTTCCATTTCTTTAGCTACCATTGAATTATCAAATTCTTTCATTTGAAACTTTTTCGTTTTTTTCATTCAATTTTGGCGGCTTGAATTTGAAAAAAAAAAACCCAATTTCATATTTTTTTGTAAAAAAATCTCAACTTTCCGAAAAAAAAATATAACCTAATTTAATATATGTGTAGAAGACTCAAAATCAAGATTATAATCTGAAAAGTCGTTTTTTCGCCATTGCCCAAAGTTCAATAAAAATTTTCCATATTTTTTTCAGAAAGCTGAGAAAATTTTACATAATATATGTCATTTTTAAGCTGAAATCTCTAAAAACACTCCTGGGATTAATAAAAATGTAAAAAAAAATATTATAAATCTCATTTATTTTAACAGTTTAAATATTTTTTTAATTTTTGGAGTAGCTATTGAAACGAACAATAGAAAATTGCTGTGTACTGGTGTAACTACTGGGTTACTATTTTCATTATTTTACCATTACAACAGAAGAATTCAATATTTTACAAGATTGAATTCGTAAAAATTTTTTCGTAAAATGTTACATTAATTAAAATTCATTTTTAATGGAAAAATTAGTACCTGTTACTACCAAAGGACTCACGGAAAGCTCATAAATTCATTCTATTGGTGTCTGAGAATAAAATGAACCTTTAAAAAACGTCAAAGCTTAGTTTCCAATAGAAAAATATTAAAACTGTTAGAATAAATGAGATTTATAATGTTTTTTTTTTTTTTTTTACATTTTTATTAATCCCAGGAGTGTTTTTAGAGATCTCAACTTAAAAATAACATATATGATGTAAAATTTTCTCAACTTTCTGCAAAAAATATGAAAATTTTTTTTGAACTTGTGGCAATGGCGAAAAAACGACTTTTCAGATTATAATCTTGATTTTGAGAGTCTTCTACACGTACGTATTAATTAGGCTATATATTTTTTTTCGGAAAGTTGAGATTTTTTTACAAAAAAAAATATCGAATTAGTTTTTTTTTTCAAGTTCCAGCCGCCAAAATTAAATGAGAAAGAAACGAAAAAGTTTCAAATGAAAGAATTTGATACCGAATGGTAGCTAAAAAAATGGAGGAAAAAATTGGAAAAAATTATGGCACGTGTTTTTTCAATACAGACACCAAGCTGTGTAACTTATAAAAAGATCCCCGGTAGTGAAGCTCAAACTTGGCCTATAATTAACGTTTTTACTCATATAATACATGGGCTCCTCAAAGAATCTCGAAAATATTCGTCCAAAAAATTTTTGTTTGTCACTTATTTTTTATTCGTTTCTTTTGTTTGTTTTTTTTTTACCTTTGCTATAATCGACGCAAATGAAATTCCGGAGGCTGAGAAAAAAAATTTAACCTTCTGTACGGACCAATCGATAATAATTTATAAAAATTTCGGAAATTTATGAAGAATGATAGATAATTGGGAGTATAAATGAAATTTTTTTATTTCAAAATCTGGTAGTTTAGGAAAAAATAATTAGTGCGTATTTTTTTATTTTTTTATTTGAATCAAAATTACCGTTAATATAAAAAATTGAAAAATATAACATTTTAACGAAAAATAAAAAATACGTCCTCATTATTTTTACTTACTCTACATTATGCGCACCAATGATTGGAAAAAAATTTCATTCATACTCCTAATTGTTGAGAGAAAATGAAAAATTATTTTGATGATCGAAAAAAAAAAAAAATGAGCATGAAATCGCCCATGCATGGTTATATAAATTCGTACAAATGCATTTTCCATCGTTCTATATATATATATATATATATATATAAAAGCGTGTTTGGAGGACCCGGTATACAGGAACTTCTGACAGGGCTATGTACAAAATATAACGAAACGCTTCCTCGAGGCTCCGTATTGCGAGAGTCACCCACTTTGAGTGTTTAATTTGGTAGTTTTACGTTGTGGAGAAGCAGATGCGTGAGAAACGGCTTTAACGATACGAGGCATAACGAAATTTTGGACCCGCGGGGCATTCATTAAATCGCCGGCACATTTCGTGACGAGACGAAAAATAGAAAAATTTGTGAACTACAAAATTTTCTCAAATTTTTTACACTCTCGATTGAATAGTTTGGAAATTTTTTCTTTCTTTCTTTTTCTCTCAAAAAAAAGAAACCCCACATTGCCAAGTATCCCTGGATTTTTGTTTTCCTTGACATCCTACTGGACATTTCCTTTTGTGTTTCCTGTCCTCGTTGATTAATTTTTTTTTTTTTCATCAACAGAGGAGCGAGATTCACGAGCAGGGGTAAAAAATTTATAAAACTCCTTTTGCCAGCTTATAATGTGATGAGCAAAAAAAAAAAAAAAAATCACGCCAGCTCGAATTTTCACCTTTTCGCGAGACGTGTCGTTGATTTTTTTTTTTTTACGGAGAGCCTTTTATGCTGGTCACGGGTCAGAGAGCTTGGAACTCGGCCAGAAGAAATATATACGTACGAGGTGCGTGCGTGTGTTTTTGTAGAGCTATGCCGTGGTTGACGAATGGGAGGGGAAAAAAAAAAAAAAAAACCCCTACAAAGAGCAGTTGCTGTATCATTACCTGACTTCCGGTGGCGTTGCTCCTTCCGCCGTCTCGAATTTCCTGTTGTTGACCGACAAATTTTTCGGCTACTCTGGCGATGGCACAAATTATTACGATGATAATGATGGATGATGATGATGATGATGGACGGCAACGTGGACGAATTGACAAAATTATGGACTGCCAACTTCGAAGGGGCTTCGCAGAAATCTGCAAAAGTTTGTGGTTGGGGAAAAAAAAAAAAAAATTGTCATTGTGGTTTTCCATTAAACTTCGTTTTCGTGATTCGAGGCCTAAATATAAAAGTCTGGGAATTGTGAAATAATGGAATTTCGTCGAATCAAAGAAATCGTCAAGCCCATTTGGATTATTTTTTTTTAGCAAAATCAGCTTCATCTCATGAAATACGTATATATACATACATATATATATATATATATATATATATATATATATATATATATATATATATATATATATATATATATATATATATATATATATATATATATATATATATATATATATATATATATATATATATATATATATACATACACATGCATATATATATATATATATATATATATATATATATATATATATATATATATATTAGGGTGGCCCTTAATATCGGTAAAAAATTTTTTTTTTTTTCTTACCCCCTAAATCGATTCGAAATATTAAAAAATGATTTTTAAGACTGATATCCGCCCTCAATTTTAATATTAACAGGTGCCTCAAAGGCCCTTAAACCGCTTGACTGGTGGAAATTTCGGGTAGACAAAACTTTACTTACCATCAACTTGAAATTTGGTATCCGGGGGTTTTCTGGGTCGCTGAGTACGAATCCGCACTCAAAATTCAGAAATTCAAGATGGCGGATCCAATATGGCGGATCGAAAATGCAAAAACACATTTGACGAGAGCAAAAGTTAGTACTCGAGGGTTTTCGGGGTCGCTGATCACGAATCTGCACTCCAAATTTAGAAATTCAAGATGGCGGATCCAATATGGCGGACCAAAAATGCAAAAAGACATTTGACGAGAGTGAACGTTGGTGCTCAGGGGTTTTCGGAGTCGCTGATTACGAATGTGCCCTCTAAATTTAGAAATTGAAGACGGTAAATCCAATATCGCGGATTAAAAATCCGAAAAGTCGTTTGATGCGAACGATAATTAGTGCTCGTAATCAGCGACCCCGAAAACCCCCGAGTACCAACTTTTGCTCTCGTCAAATGTCTTTTTGCATTTTTGGTCCGCCATATTGGATCCGCCATCTTGAATTTCTAAATTTGGAGTGCAGATTCGTGATCAGCGACCCCGAAAACCCTCGAGTACTAACTTTTGCTCTCGTCAAATGTCTTTTTGCATTTTCTATCCGCCATATTGGATCCGCCATCTTGAATTTCTGAATTTTGAGTGCGGATTCGTACTCAGCGACCCAGAAAACCCCCGGATACCAAATTTCAAGTTGATAGTAAGTAAAGTTTTGTCTACCCGAAATTTCCACCAGTCAAGCGGTTTAAGGGCCTTTGAGGCACCTGTTAATATTTAAATTAAGGGCGGATATCAGTCTTAAAAATCATTTTTTAATATTTCGAATCGATTTAGGGGGTAAGACAAAAAAAAAATTTTTTTACCGATATTAAGGGCCACCCTAATATATATATATACACATATATATATACATACATACATGTTAATGGAGAAGATATATTTTGCCCTCTGCTCTCTTATCTCATACTCGCTCTATTAGCCAAAGTATATAAAAAAAAGTCCCCGGAGAGTGGAGGACATTTATAAGTAGAGATCGCTCACAATGTGAGAATGAATACCTGGTCGATCGTCATCGTAATTTCGCGTCGAGTCGTATCGCGAAGATTGAAGATGGAAGAAGGAGAGAGAAAGAAAGAGAGAGACGTCGACGAGAGACCACAGGCATTTAGCGGCAAATAAAGCTACAGGTCGACGAAAACAAAAGAAGAAGAAGAAGGAAGATGGCAAAAGAGTTCTTGAGAAAAAATTATATATATATATATATATACATCAGGAGGTTTCGTCTTGCGGAATAAAGTATAGGACTTATCTGAGAAGGCAGCGTGTGTTCTTTGCCGGACATTCTCGAACTCGAAAACCCACTTAGGCCTTCGGGACCGCGAAGATTAGAGGGTAGGAAACGAAAGGACCTCGAGGGGAAAAAAAAAAAAAAATACCGAAACGACGAGCTCTTCGCCCTTCCATCCCCGCGCGTCCCAGAGTGAAGACGAAGAAGAGAGAGAGAGAAAGAGAGAAAGAGAGAGCCGAGGACCCTGGGGTGCCTCTTTTTTCGACTGTGTATTTACGCTATCGCTATTCGGACCATTTCAAAGTCCAGCCGAGGCACATGGGAGCTTTTTTTTTTTTATTTTTCATTTATTTTTAAACTCGTGGTGTATATGAACGAGGTGGTGCTGCTGCGGCACGAAGGTGAACCGATAAGAGGTCGGCTTTTAGCGCGTCGCGACAGAGGAGACAAGCCGAGTGAAGCGATGAATCGATGAGAAAAGTTGGAATACGTAAAAGTCGATTTTTTTCAATACAGTTTTTAAAAAGCTTCGCTTCATTTTTATTCATCTTCTGCCCGGATGGATCTCGTTTGGAAAAAAATTAAATAACTCTCCCGCGAGGGGGAAACAACTCGTTGAATTGACGCGCGTCAATGGTCCATGAATTAATTCATAATTTACTTGAATTAATGTGAATTAACCGAATTATCGGAGAATTCGAATGAATGAATTCAAATGGAAAAAACGAAGAATATCTTCAGGAATATATTTGACAACCTATTGGGATTTTTATTTTGGACAGAAGGTTTTCTTTTGACGGTACTTTTGCCGAGTGCCCATCGTTGTGCGCATGAAGAACGAGATGAGGAAAATTAGTTTTCCAGCGATAACAAGAGAGAGAGAGATGGGATTGGATGGGGGCGCCAAGGGTAAGAGGAAATGCACTTAGGTAGGGGAAAAAAAAAAACGAAAAACTTGGTACGATCGAGAGGTTTGAGTGTCGGAAGAGATTGTAAAACTTCTCTCAAGCTGGGGATCTTTGGACCCCAAGTCCATTGGTGGTAAGACACAGAGTTCGTTACGGATCTCTCTTGTTTCCCAGAGCCCTAAATCACCCCTTCTCCAATCTCTCTCTCTCTCTCTCTCTTTCTCTTTCTAGGAGAATTTTGCTAGCCATAATCTGGCGCGGTAAACATGGTGGACTATTTGCAATGGGAGATTGAGTACCGGAAAAAAAAAAAAAAAACGAAGAAGATGGGGAGACACCGAGAGAGGCCAGAGGACATTGAGGACTTCCTGGATACTCGTGAACCATTCATTTTGCGTGTATAAAGTATATATATATATATATATATATATATATATATATATATGTATGTATGTATATATATATATATTTCGTGAGACAAGACCTTTCACTGGTGATTCACTACCGGCTTGTGCCTACCGTTGAAAGCGATAGAATCTCTTGCAATTTACCGACGAGATAGACACTGCCACACACAGTGTTGGAGGGGACAAGGGAAGGCACACATAGGATTTGTATATATACTTATCAAGAGAGCATAAGAGAGCCAACGGTTAAAATCGTTGGCCACTTCGCCGATTATCGGCAGTCAACTTTTCAAACTAATGTATCCCGGAAAGAAAAATCGTTTGGATCTACGTAATTATGTTTTTTTTTAATCGAAATTTGATCTGCCCAGATCTGAATTTTGGAAAATCAAAGATCGATCATCGTGGCTGTAACGGTAAATTTACGTGCATTCGAGTCAACCTAATATATCATGTTCCAACGCGTTTTTGCTTGTTCGATCTCCGTTTATATATGCTTGAATCTTCATATAGGTTTACTTGGATCTCGGTCGATCTAACGGAGATCCAGGTTCGTCTAATTGTGATCCAGACGATTTTTTTTTCTTCAAAATTCAGATCCACGGTATCCGGACTTTCGATGATACAAATCGTTCTCTCGTGAAAATTATTCACTCGAACCTGCCTAAATCTTTCCCTGCCTATTGTTCGGGAAGCTATTTTGGTTTTTTTTTCTTCGCCAAGCCTAAAAGCTCCACATCCGTGTACGATTTTTTTGGGGGTTTTTGGATTTTTTAAGAAGGCAATTTTCCGGAATTTTTGACAAAAACTTCGAGATTTGATTTATCGTGGATTCGAACAGTAAAAAAACGATTTTGCTTTTATTTAATAAAAACAAAAGTGGCACGAGTGATTCATTGCGCGGTAAGTGATTTTCATCTTCTCTAACAGCTTTTTATTTTTTTTAATTCACTCACTTGTGCGAGTCATGATTAAATCTGTATTGCAAAATGTCGATAATTAAACGATGCTCAAGTTAATGCATACAATATATATATATATATATATATATATATATATATATATATATATATATATATATATATACACATATATAAATAGGGCATTCCATGCCAACTCAAGCTACTATCGAAATTGACATTTTTTATTTAGTCTTAATTTTTTTTATCTTTTTGTACTCTATGAAAAAGAGCTCCATGATTTTTTTCGAATTTTTTTTATCCAGCCGTTCACGAGATATGAATTTTTCAAAATTTCAGGTTTTTTTTTTTTTTGAATGCTCATAACTTTTTCAAAAATGCATCAATATGAATGTTGTTTTTTTTCAAATTGTGTGTTTTTCAATGAATTTAAAAAAAATTTGACGCAAAGAATTTTTAAAAAATTATTTGCTCGATTTTTTTCAATTCATAGATTAAAATCTGATTTAGAATATTGTTTATATCCTTCGATTTTTTTTTTGGAAAATTCTCAAAAAAACTAGTTCTTATTTAACAAATTTTAAGCCTGGTCGCGTCGTGGGAAAACGATTCTTTCTATTTTTTCAGAATTTTTTTAAATTATCCAATTTTTTTTTTTACAAAAAAACTTCATACGATATGATAATAAGGTATGATTTTTAATGTATTATAAAATAAAATACCAATAAAAAATTACAAATGGAGGTAATCGGAAATAATGACAATGATAAGTCTGTATTAAGAACAAAATTTTTATTTCCAAATATTAAGCGCCGATAAAATTAAATTAAGCGCCATGATAAAGTTTTCGTAGTTTTTAAATTGTTGTGGCGCTCTATCCGAAAAGTAATATATATATATATTACTTTTCGTAATATATAGTAATATATATATTACTCAAAAATTCTATTGTGTTGTTCCAAACACAGATGGATCTCTAACGATGAGAGTGACTTCTAGCTCAAACGAGAATTACTCATGTAAAATATTTAAGGGACAACAAAAGTAAAACAAAAATATTTAAAAATAAAAATTTTGTTCTTAATACAGACTTATCATTGTCATGATTTCCGATTACCTCCATTTGTAATTTTTTATTGTTATTGTTATTTTATAAGACATTTAAAATCATACCATATTATCATATCGTATGAAGTTTTTTTGTAAAAAAAAAAAAATTGGATAATTTTCAAAAATTCTGAAAAAATAGAAAGAATCGTTTTCCCCACGACGCGACCAGACTTAAAATTTGTTAAATAAGAACTAGTTTTTTTTGAGAATTTTCAAAAAAAAAAATCGAAGGATTCAAAATCAGATTTTAATCTATGAATTGAAAAAAATCAAGCAAATAATTTTTTTTTTATTTTTTGCGTCAAATTTTTTTAAAATTCATTGAAAAACACACAATTTGAAAAAAAAAAACATTCATATTGATGCATTTTTGAAAAAGTTATGAGCATTCAAAAAAAAAAAACATTTGAAATTTTGAAAAATTCTTATCTCGTGAACGGCTGGATAAAAAAAATTCGAAAAAAATCATGGAGCTCTTTTTCATAGAGTACAAAAAGATAAAAAAATTAAGACCAAATAAAAAATGTCAATTTCGATAGTAGGTTGAGTTGGCATGGAATGCCCCATATATATATATATATATATATATACGAGGGCAGAGAACGCGGTGGCCTTTTCCTGCGAGAATAGCTCTCTCGATCGCTCGAATCCATTGGGGGACTAATTAAAAAAGAGCAGGGCCCTGTATGCTCACCGGAGCACGATCTCAAAGGTATAAGAGGGAAAGTTTCGTCGTCGATGAGATAAAAATCTTGAAACAAGTGCAAGACCCCGACCGAGCGTGCGGAGAATCGGCAGTACACACCGCGAATTACAAAATCGAACGTGATATATTTGTATTAAAAAAGAAAAAAAAAAACACCGAAAAAATCATTTAAATTTGATTCTTATTACGATTTAATTATTATTATAAATAATAATAAAATTGAATGACTAATGGACTTGTAATTTATAATTTGAATTGACAAATATTGTGGCTGGGACCGAAAGAAGATTCCAAAAATGAGTTCTCGCGTGATCATTGCCAATTGTATTACAAATTATACGGTAAATTGGTATCTCGAGCTAAGCAAATGCATGAGAAAAAGATTTTTGAAAAGATGCCAGCTAATGCCAAAAAGTTATATGGGATTACACGAATGGTAAAGTTAAAGTAAGCACCAAAAACGCCAAAATGAATAAAATTGATTATCTGATTGCGGATAAGAAAAGTATTTTTGAAGAAAAGGAAATAGCAAATTGCCTTAATAAATACTTCACGGATATTGGCAATTTTTGTGGCTGGAAAAATAATGAAACCGTTAGAATCCCATAAACAGCAAAGTCGAAATCCAAAATCCATATTTATTCAACCTACTTCCAGCTAAGCTTATTTATAAGCTTATAATAAGCTTGATAATGATCCGAAATCATTGAACTTCAGAGAAAAATACTATAAAAAAGAAACTGGGAAATTGGCTTATTGGTACGAGGAAATAATGACTTTTTATTTATTTTTATTTAGCAATTATAAAAAAACTAGAAATCTCCAATTTAGTTTTTATAACCTAGTAAAGATACAAGATCCAAAAACTTGACCATCTATTATGCTTCGTTCCATAGTGTGGCTTTGTATGGAATAGCTGCTTGAGATGGAGCATATACCAATGTCATTGGACCTCTGCAAAGATTACAAAACAGGCTAGTAAGAATAGTGCTTACAAATTCAGTTTAAAAGACCTTTGAGTTTTGAAAACTCCTTTATTATGCAATCAATACTATATATTACTATGTATAGTATACCATATATTACTATACTATATATAGTAATATATATAGTATGTATGTATATTACTATAGGATACTATATATAGTATGTATGTATATTACTATAGGATACTATATATTACTATGTATATTACTATGTATATATTATAATAATACTATATATTAGTATGAAAAGTTGAAATCAAACTACGATAGCTAAAGCAGCAATACAAGAAACAAAAGCCTAATCCTTCCTAATGTTAAAAAAACATTTATCACCGAAGTAGTTTTATAAAAGCAATGGTTTACTTCAATAAGCTTGATAATGATCCGAAATCATTGAACTTCAGGGAAAATACTATAAAAAAAAAACTAAGAAATTGGCTTATTGGTATGAGGAAATAATGACTTTTTATTTATTTTTATTTAGCAATTATAAAAAAAAACTAGAAATCTCCAATTCATTTTTTATAAGCTAGTAAAGATACAAGATCCAAAAACTTGACCATCTATTATGCTTTTTTTCATAGTGTGGCTTTGTATGGAATAGTTGCTTGAGATGGAGCATATACCAATGTCATTGGACCTCTTCAAAAATTACAAAACGGGCTAGTAAGAATAGTGCTTACAAATTCAGTTTAAAAGACCTTTGAGTTTTGAAAACTCCTTTATTATGCAATCAATACTATATATTACTATGTATAGTATACCATATATTACTATACTATATATAGTAATATATATAGTATGTATGTATATTACTATAGTATACTATATATTACTATGTTTATTACTATGTATATATTATAGTAATACTATATATTACTATGAAAAGTTGAAATCAAACTACGATAGCTAAAGCAGGAATACAAGAAACAAAAGCCTAATCCTTCCTAATGTTAAAAAAACTTTTATCACCGAAGTAGTTTTATAAAAGCAATGGTTTACTTCAATAAGCTTGATAATGATCCGAAATCATTGAACTTCAGGGAAAATACTATAAAAAAAAAACTAAGAAATTGGCTTATTGGTATGAGGAAATAATGACTTTTTATTTATTTTTATTTAGCAATTATAAAAAAAACTAGAAATCTCCAATTCATTTTTTATAAGCTAGTAAAGATACAAGATCCAAAAACTTGACCATCTATTATGCTTTGTTCCATAGTGTGGCTTTGTATGGAATAGCTGCTTGAGATGGAGCATATACCAATGTCATTGGACCTCTGCAAAGATTACAAAACAGGCTAGTAAGAATAGTGCTTAAAAATTCAGTTTAAAAGACCTTTGAGTTTTGAAAACTCCTTTATTATGCAATCAATACTATATATTACTATGTATAGTACACTATATATTACTATACTATATATAGTAATATATATAGTATGTATGTATATTACTATAGTATACTATATATTACAATGTATATATTATAGTAATACTATATAGTACTATGAAAAGTTGAAATCAAACTACGATAGCTTAAGCAGCAATACAAGAAACAAAAGCCTAATCCTTCCTAATGTTGAAACAAAAAAATTTATCACAGAAGTAGTTTTATAAAAGCGATGGTCTACTTCAATAAGCTTGATAATGATCCGAAATCATTGAACTTCAGAGAAAAATACTATAAAAAAGAAACTGGGAAATTGGCTTATCGATATGAAAAAATAATATCCTTTTAATTTATTTTTATTTAGCTATCTATTTTTGCAAACGTTTTTTCCACACCGGACCTATGTACAGGTGTTTAATCACCTCTACAGGATATAATGATCCAATATTTCTCATATTAAACATTGTATATTCTGGCTTTAAATAAATAAATAAATAAATAAATAAATATAATTATTATTCATAATTATTATAATCATATTATTAGTAATTTTTATGTTCATGGATGTAATATGTGGGATAATGAGACCTGTACATGAGAAAATAAAAATTAACGAACCTCGTTATGACGTAGCAAGCACCGAGGACCGATGTAAGGGCGGCAATGGCAAGAACGACAACGGCAATGTGAAGCGGCCTGATACGATGACCGATGGGATCGTACGTACTTTCACGTTCCTTCGGCGCGATCGTTCTCGTTTCGATTCTTTCACGTTCGTTCATCATCGAAGATTCCGATTCATCCGGCGATTTCTTTTGATTTTTCCTCGTGACATTCGACTCGCGAATCGATTCATCATCGGCCGATTTTACGAGCGATTGCTCGGCGTGTTCGTCATTATTTTTGGCACGATCGGTAACGATTGAATTGCAATAATCATGAGTGTCGCAGCACTTGAGACTCGGCCAGACGAGCTCGTCGTGCTTGCTCGATGACGAAACAACGTTCAACTCGTTCGTTATTCTATCGGGACTTATCAGCTTCGAGACTCGCCTCGATGATCTCGTCCATGCATTTGACTCGCACAATAGGGGCGTTGCACCCCTTTTTAGAAAAAAAAAAAAAAAAAAATTTCAATCAAATCACGCTGCAGTTCGATATTGGAATTGAGTTAATCTTTGTCCGGTTTTATTTGTCATATAATGTTTGGAAATTAATTTTTTTTTTTTCGTTAAGAATACGTGAAATTAGATTTTTGAAAATATCATTTTTGAGTGAGCCAATGAGCCCTCTCCGTGTATCATAAATTTTGTGAAATTTCGCAATTTTTAATTCGATTAAGCGAATTGGACTAAATAATAAAATTTTTTATTTTATGAAAAAAATTCTTCCGGAATTTTGAGAAAAAATCATGCCAATTCAACGAAAATAAATATGGCGAATCAGTTATTTATTTTTTATTTTTTTCTGTTTTGACGAAAAAAAACAAAAAAAAATTCATGCAAAGTAGAGTTATCGAGAACAATGAGGACTCGATGAGTACGGCTCTCGTTATTTAAATCGGATGAAATATTCTCCGACTGCTGAGCGCGTCGAATGAGCGGGAGAATGTGAGATTGATAAAGTTCATGAACCCCGCTGGTAAGTGAAATGATAAAAGAAAAAAGCAAAAAAAAAAAAAACAAATGATAAGTAAATGATACAGCGAATATGAATTTCAGGCATTACTTTGACTATTTAGCACAGAAAATATTCCCGGTCGTTGCTATGCCTCGATGATTCATCGAGGGAGCAGGAAAAAAAAAGACATCTTCGAATTAAAAGAAACTTAGAATTGGACAAAAAAATTTCCATCAATTTGAAAAATAATTGATTTATTTTCATGAAACTGTCGAAACTTTCTCAATAACAATTCTGATTAGTGTTTTAATTATTCCATCCTAAAGCTTGTGTGTGTAAATTCCGTTTAAGTAAATTTTTTTTATTGCTCAAAAAATTTTCTGGCAGTTTCGATTTTTTTTTTTACTATTTCGAGTCATTATTTTTTTTTTTATAATCAGCAAATTGGTGTCTAGTATTTTTTTTTTGCTGAAAAGAAAAAAATTTATAATAAGTAATGAGGGCCAGGTCGATCTTGAATGAAAAGTCCCACGTATGTAAACCACTTTGAAAAATCGTAACATCCAGAAAAATGAACATATCGACATCGTTAAGGTCGCATGTTGAAGATGAAGGATGCATCTAATCATAAAAAATTCGGCGATCGCAAGAATTGCACCCCTTCAGTTTTACACCCTGTCAAAAAGTGCGAAAATTGCGAAAAAATAAGAAATGAGCATAACTTTCGGGCAAAATTTTTTTTAGAGTCGCGATCTCAAGTATGCGCTTTGAAATAACATCGAAAATTTGTAGCAAAAAGGTCCGGACCAAAAACAACCCCTGACAGTAATAAAATATCGATGCACCCCGGGAAATTGATGATGCGCACAATAATGCACTTTCATTGATATTCAGTTCATAAATATTTTTGAACACGGATGAAAAATTTGTAGCAAGAATATCCGAATGGAAAACTACCCCTAACAGTAACGAAGCATCGAAAACCACCCCTAGAAATGGTGATACGCCCAAAAATGCACTTCCATTGACGTTCAGTTCATATCTATTTTAGAAAGCGCATGGAATATGTGAATCAAGAACATTCGAATCAAAAACTACCCCTAGCAGTAACGAAACCTCAAAAACCGCCCCTAGCAGTGGCGATGCGCCTGAAAATGCACTTTTATCGATGTTCAGTTCATATAAATTTTTGAAAATACATGAAAAAATTGCAGCAAGAATATCCGAATGGAAAACTATACCCCTAACAGTAACGAAACATCGAAAACCACCCCTAGAAATGGTGATACGCCCAAAAATGCACTTCCATTGACGTTCAGTTCATATCTATTTTAGAAAACGCATGGAATATGTGAATCAAGAACATTCGAATCAAAAACTACCCCTAGCAGTAACGAAACCTCAAAAACCGCCCCTAGCAGTGGCGATGCGCCTGAAAATGCACTTTTATCGATGTTCAGTTCATACAAATTTTTGAAAATACATGAAAAATTTGCAGCAAGAATATCCGAATGGAAAACTACCCCTAACAGTAACGAAACATCGAAAACCACCCCTAAAAATGGCGATACGCCCAAAAATGCACTTCCATTAACGTTCAGTTCGTATATATTTTCGAAAAAGCATTGAAAATGTGTATCAAAAACATCCGAATCAAAAACTACCCCTAACGGTAACAAAACATCAAAAACCGCCCCTAGCAGTGGTGACGCGCCCAAAAATGCACTTTTATCGATGTTCAGTTCATATAAATTTTTGAAAATACATGAAAAATTTGCAGCAAGAATATCCGAATGGAAAACTACCCCTAACAGTAACGAAAAATCGAAAACCACCCCTAGAAATGGTGATAGGCCCAAAAATGCACTTCCATTGACGTTCAGTTCGTATATATTTTCGAAAAAGCATTGAAAATGTGAATCAAGAACATTCGAATCAAAAACTACCCCTAACGGTAACAAAACATCAAAAACCGCCCCTAGCAGTGGTGATGCGCCCAAAAATGCACTTTTATCGATGTTCATATAAATTTTTGAAAATATATGAAAAATTTGCAGCAAGAAAATCTGAATTTTTCCCAACTGAAAGGTTGTTCATAAGGGTTGTAATTATCCGTAAGTCCTTCAGAATATGCTCATGTGTTCTGGAACACTCATATTTCGATGCAGATCAGGATAAAATAACAGAAAATGAGATGACAACGTTTTATCCGTTGGGGGAGTGAATTTCTCTCAATTGAGGGGTAGTTCATAAGGGTTGATTGATTCGTAAGTTCTTCAGAATTCCACTACGTGTTCTGGAATGACTTTTTCTCAATTTATGGCAGGAATTAACGATAGAAAATGAAATTAAGAAATGGAATAGAAATTAAGAAATGAAATATAAAATGAAATTAAGAAAATGAAATCAAGCGATTGGCGTGATTTTTTCATTTGGGGGTAGTTTCTGAGGGTAGGAAAATTCTGGAATAATTTTTTTTCTCACGTTGGATATACTCATGAATTCAGATTTACCATGTACCAACTTTGCCAAACGCTCCAAAAAAAAACTCAGCTGTTAAAGGGTTAAGTAATTTTTTTTATTGCTCAAAAACCTTTCCGGCAGTCTCGATTTTGTTTTTACTATTTCGAGCCATTGCTATCTAATTTTTTTTTTATAACCAGCAAATTGGTGTCTAGTATTTTTTTTTTTACTAAAAAGAAAAAATTAATAATAATTAATGAGGGCCAGGTCGATCTTGAATGAAAAGTCCCATATATGTATAACATGTATCATGAAATTTTACGGACCTGCTGTATGGGAATAATTTTTCGAGTAAACAATTTGAGAATTATTCTTTTAAGGAATTATTCCATGATTTTACATTACGAAATAATCTGGCAAATCTCCATCGGGCAATTAAATCAAAAACATCGAAATACTTTCAATGCTTTCATATTTATGGGATATGACGTGTGGCGAGAGTGTTTATCGAGTTTCGGGAATCACACTTTTACGACATTCTCATCGAATTTTTTCTTCTTTTTTTCTCTCTTCAAAACATCTGGTATCGCTAATACTCATAATTTATTACAAAAAACGTATATAAATGCGTAAATAATCGTGTTAAAGCCAGCCTTCTGCCGAATAAATGAGCCTTTAATTTTATTACCAATTCCCATAATAATATCCACGTTTGTGGATCTAGAAATCTCGTCTCGCGATCATCGGACACTCGAGTCGATTTATGTAGACAAAGATAAGTAAATTTGTAAGTCGACTCGCGATTTTACGAACGACGCAAATTTATCGACGTATATTCCTATAAAAAAAAAGGACTTCGACTCGTTGGAAAAAGATAAAGAAAAAAGTCGTTTTTCTCGCGAGTGAATCTTTCGAGACCCGTCCAAAACTCTTCGGAAACGGAGATTAATGAATATTACGAAAAGAAACAAAAAAATTACATTATTATTAGCAAAATTGACAAAATTTTCAATCATGAATGTATTAATTAATTGATTGCTACTTAAGGGGTAACACCAGTCTAGAATTTTGGAAAATTCGATTTTTTTTTTGGTTTAAAAAATATTTTAGGGTCATAAAATCAATGTCCAGTTGGTCCTATAGGGAAAAAAAAAAATTTCAAAAGCTTCAATTCTCGATTTTGCCACGGTGCCTCGGAGCGGACGCCGAGGGCGATGAAAACTTTAAGCGCATTTTTCTCGAAGCCACTTTTTTCAAACTGGTAGGAGAGATTACTTGAACACCGTTGGATAGATCGATTTGAAATTTTGACAGTAGCTTCACAATTACATTCTCTATGAGGGTACATAGCCATTTTTTTTTATTTAACGTAAACTTTTCGTTTTATAAACAATTTACTGCTAATTTTTTGGCCAAAAATCGATTCATTTTTTAAAAAGTGCACCATTTCTACAAAATTTGATTTAAAAAAAAACCCCTTACGTAGTCCCATAGGCAATATAGTGTATAGATTGTAAATATTTTTGGTCTTTTGTTCCAGGTATACTTTACTTTACGAGAAATCCGTCCTCCCGCGAAGGAGTTTTAAAAAAAGGCGATTTCAAAGATTTTCTCTGTCGCCGCCATTTTGAATCAAAATGATAATAAAAATTTTTTTTTTCATACTTCAATATGTGCTGAATATAAACCCTCTGAAAAAGAAATCCTATTCGTTTTTTCATACTCCCAAAATAAATCGTCAAAGTTAGGCCTTTTTTTTCGGCCGTTAGAGTTACCCCTTAAGGATGTATCGGACGTACCTTGCCAACCAAAAGTGACTTTCGTCGACAATATTGCATACTTTATGATGAGATAAAAATCGGAAAAAATTCAACTACAATAAAGACGATAAAAAGATTTATTTGGAATAACAATAATGCCAAAAAATTATCAATAAATTGTTTAAACAAAACAGTGTTTAACAAATTTTTAGGGAAAGTTTTTTTTTTGACACGTGAAATGAATTCCTTGATTTTTTTGACTACACGTGAATTTTTTAAAAAATTTTTGCTCATTTTGAAATTTCGGTTTTCGAAAATTTTTTAATTTCGAAAAATGAAGGAAAAATCGTAAATTTTGGATATATTTTCGTAAAAACGTTGTATATTACAATGAAGAAGTTTCCAGGACATTGAACGAATAGTTTCGTAAATACAACCTTAACAAATTTTCGAAAATCGAAATTTCAAAAATGATAAGAAAATTTAAAAAAAATTCACGTGTAGTCAGAAAAATCAACGAATTCATTTGACAAGACAAAAAAAAACATTCCTTAAAAATTTTTTAAACAATGTTTTGTTTAAACAATTTATTGATAACTTTTAGGCATTATTATTATTAAAAATATTTTTCCGATTTTTATCTTATCATGAAGTACGCAATATTGTCGACAAAAGTCACTTTTGGTTGAGAAGTTATACGTCCGATGCATCCTTAATAAATCGAGTAATAAATGAACTCTCAATTAATCATATTAATTGATCAAAAAGTGAGTATTTGTTTATTGATTTGCGTTAATAAGAATTAATTAATTATCAATAAAGGCTCTGCTGTTACTAATAAATTAATAAAGAGATTTCTGCTAATGTACAAAATATATTGTTTAATAACAATAATAATAATCATCATCATCATCATCATCATTTAAAAACAACTGGCGTACTCATAAATCACGATGTCGTCAAAGTGTCACAAGTGAGAGAAAGAGATAGCGCGGGGTTTTGCAGATTCACGAAGATGGGGAAAGGAAGGACAACTCGTGAGCTCGGAGCAAAAGGATCTATATATATATAGTAATCAGCGCGTGTCCATTTTAATTAGAGCACACTTCGAAGAAGCCGCTATAAGAGCCGCGAGGAAGAGGGGTAAGAGTTAACAAACCTTTCGACTCTATATTATCTCGCCAAGGTTATCATTATACTCCGCGGCAGATTCATGATAATAATAACAATAAATCAGAGGGACGATGATCCAGCAGCGTGTATACATACATTTATGTACGCATGCAACGACGAAATAAATATTTGGGACTTATATCGCTTTGTCAGTTCCTTATTTTCTATCTTTACATCGAACTGGGGGCGACTTCCTCGCGAATGGGGGTTATGTTCGCGAAAAAAAAACACAAATTACGAAGCACTGTGATATTCTTATTTTCATTTTTTTTTTCGCATCCATCGTTATTTCTTCCTCGAAAAACATAATTCTACGATTAATCAGTATGATACGTACTCGGTACATCCTCTCGTGGTACTGTTGTCCCTAGACGTGCCATCGATGCCGTGTATGTGCTCGGTGTAGCAGGAAAATGGTGTTCTGCATACGTCAACGCCCGCTTCCTTGCACGCCTTGCTCGTGCATACACATTTTCTTCCTGAAATATCACCGATAAACACGATCGACAAAGTGTCACACGTGATCGTTTTGGACAATCGTGTATGTGAGCATGCAAACGCGATTCATCGATCCAACGCTTTTTATACGATCGATCCGACGCGTTTTGAAATTCTGCCTCAACGTTCGCATACAAAACTTTTTGGTTTTACGCATAGTGCAAAAAATTACCGCGTCATAAAGCATACATCGTATGAGACACTTATATTTATAATGAGGTAATATTTAGGGAGGGGTATATGCAAGTAAGTGCCCCGCTTACCCAAGATGTAATGCGCGGCTTTCGGTCAGCTGAGCTTCTGAGCAAGGAATCTTGGGTAACCGGGGCGGAATGGCTTGCACATATACCTCCCTAAATATTATACCTTGATTTATAATAGCGGATCGTTTCGGAACTATTTCATCAAGGTGGGTTCGCATTTTCGCGCTGATACTTTATGGCCGGAGTTGCATATGATGCATATATACATTATACTATCATATCTACAATAATTAATAAATTATTGTGCTCATTGTATCGATAAATTAAATTTATTCAAGGTGTACAAGGTGTATACAAATACTTGCCATACACAATGTGAATTTCAGACGGCCATCTTATCTTATAGAGTTAACCAAAATGTCCGCCTCAACATATAGATACAAATGCATATGCGCCTCAATGCAATAAATAACCTCAAAAGCATTATCTGGACGATTATGCATATATATATGACTATTTTGGGACTTGGGGAATATAAATTCAGGGCTTTATACTTTATTTTAAATTACATATGCGTTACTTACCAACAGCATTGCGAGCACTTATCGATAACAACACGAGAATCCACAACGATACTTTCCACTTTTTCGACGCCGTCACTGATCGATGCATTATTAAGTTTAGTTATATAAGCGTCCATCGATAAATTTTGTCACACAAATATATGCATATATACAGGCACACGATCGAGATAATATGCTTGCACAATATATCTCAATAATAAGCACCGTCCGATCTCTTTCGATCCACTAAAGTCCAAAACGAAATGATCACAGAGCTAACGATTTTTTTTGCATACGCAAACTCGATATATTGATTGTCATAGACTGACTGGATAGGAGACGTGTGTACGTGTCTTATCGTGCGAAAGGACTATTTGGAAATGTCCGCGTGTTGACGCCACCAAGAAACTGTTACTCGCTGCCGTGTCGCTTCTCTAATTTTAGTACCTCCCACTATATCGACAACGATCATCTTTCGCCTTCTTATTTTATTTCATTTTTTTTTGTTTTTTTTTCCTTCTCTCACTCTTGATCTTTTAGCATCAGCATCGTCAACATCGACGAACATCCGCGAGCATCAACAACACCGCGACCGCGTTATATGAGAAACACACACGCAGGCTCCACCTTTTATATTCAGTCGATGTGCGCGCGAGCATCGAATTTATTATAACCGATATTTATTTCGGAAGCGCCAAGTGGCAAAAGCGCCTCTTTTCCCTCTTTTGCATTTTTTTGGTACTATTATATATAGCCGGATATAAATGACGTTTTTGATGCTCTAGAGCTTGCGTGCGAGCAGAGGTTAAATCTTTCACAAATGCACATAACTTCGCGATGTTACTCTGGTGTATATATATATAATTGTAAATATGAATATATCGCATGGGGTCTCGAGGACATAATAGCTGCTGTCTTTTGACGAAACCGGCTTGCCGAATTTAATTAAACTGGTCACGGTTATACGGTTATATGGGTAGAGTCGGATTGATGTAACAGATTAAAAGTCAAGTGAATCGAAGATGCTCAATCGCACACACGAAAAAAAAAATGTTATCGTCCCGTCAATCCGGATTTAAAAAAAGTTGACGTCAAATAAAACAGCCCCCCCTCCTCCTCCCCGCCAAGCTCGATCGGAATGAAGAAAAAAAAACAATTTATTTTCGACGACTTACCTGACTGCACCGCTCAATTTTCCTCAAAAATCATAAATATATCCTCTCGTCATGTTGCTATATCGTACCCATCGTACCTATCGAGGTCGAAGGAGTCGACGTGCGTGTATATTTTCGCAGTTGCCAGCCGCGACGATGCGTTATTTCTTCTTCATTTTCTTTATCTCGAAATTCTAAGCTATGCGTCGACGCCACACCATCTCCGGTACTCCTAAAGCTCTACAATTTATTGGAAGAATAACACACACACACGCGAACGAGCGACGCCAATAAGGTGCTGCACGATATAGGAGAACGAGAGAGACGACTCGATTCTATAATAAAACGTGCTCACCGTTCGCGATCTACTTTACATACGGTTTTCGAGTTTTTCATTGCTTTTTGCATTGATTCGTACACTAGAAAAAGCGTCCAAAAATTCATCGATCTGGATTTTCTAGTAATTTTTTTTTTTTTTTCTTTTACCAGATCGAAAAATCAAGCTTCCCCGGATCAATCTTTCGACACGCATTCTCCACGGCGTTTTCAAAATTACCCGATCGAGCCTCAAAAATTTTATGCGAAATTGCGATAAAATTTTTTATGCGAAATTGCAAAAAAAAAAAAGCCGAAAATCGCTTTCACGTAGAAAAAATGCTGCCCGAGAGATATGCGGTCAGGGATATGTCGTTATTACGAAATGGAATCGAGTTATCCCTGGGCCCAGACGGTCCTGCCCTCTGCACACGATACAGCCATAGTATCGAAATACCAAACCGTTTCTTGATATGACATCACAGCGTCATCATTATTACGAGCTAACCTACAATATACTTTTTTTCTTATTCATTTTCTTTTTTTCCTCATCGTCGTTTTACATTTGCATGAGATAAAAAAAAAGGGAGGACAAATAAAAAAAACAACATGACTTACGTTGAATTTACATATTTAATATAATACATTTCAAATTTTTCAAAGGCACTCGTATCGCATTAAGGTTATTCTTATAATGCTCCGTTCGTTCATTAAAAAGTGCAGAGTGCGCAAGGACGTATTAATTTCGTCAATTGTTTTGTTTTTGTTTTCCGCTCAAACTGCAACTCTCGATGTGACGCACTCACCAAAAATTCGCTTCATTCTCATTAAATTTATTTAAAATACAATTTATTCCTCAATTTCATTGTTATATTTCTCCAAAAGTAGAGTTTCTTGCGGAAACGGAAAATAAAATTAATTTTCCACCAATTGACTTATAATCATCGAAATTTCTCATCAAAGGGAGCTTTGATGATATCGTTTGGAAGAGAGAAAAAAAAATTAGGAACAAGGATCCACCGAAATATCCACAGCTATTATCCTTGAGAACTTTAGCGGATGCACGTAAATTTTCGTTTGGGCAAATTGCCAAGCGAAAACAAGACCGGGCAACCCCAAAAAAAAATTCCCAAAGGGACATATGCTAAATTATTGTTCGAAAAATTGAGGATATCGAAATATCCGCTGTAACGAGATTTTTTTTGGGATATCAGAGTGTACGTTCCAAAATTTGGCCAAAAATATCGCAAATTTAATTACTCCTTTTACTTTTGAGCAGAGAGTCCAACCGATTCTCGGTAGAGACCCCCACACCCCTCGACTCGAATTAAACTATGTTGTACGTACACAGCCCCAGTTTTTTTCTTCTTAATTGTCGATGAGAGTTGCGAGCCATCTGGTGGGATCTTTCTCGATCACGAGAAACAAAAAAAAAAATTATTGCGAGAGCAAGAGAGAGAGGGAGCTGAAAGCCGAAAACGAGTTTTGTGACTCGTGCTGCTGCTCGATATGCCATCGAAAAGTTGATGGCCGGGGAACCCCCCTCGTGTGTATCCGAAGAGCGGAAGAAAAAAAAAAATGGAATAAGCAAAAATGCCACGGATGCTGATCCGTATGGTTGGAAACCGGTGGCCATCGCGAATACACTCACACACACACATACACACGATGCAATTAAACTTACTGGCAATCTGAAACAATATTTGGCGGCACGTTCGTTTGTTTGCCGAGAGAGAGAGAGAGAGAGAGAAGCTCGAGAGCTTCTCTGGTGCGCACTGAGAGAAGAAAAAAAAAAGAAGAAGAAAAGACACGACCAAGACGAATAAAATTCTCCCTGGCCGCGGGGTCGAGCTATGTGGGCCAAGAGACTTCGGGCTCGCTCGTGGAATAATGAAAAGACCTCGCGCGGTGAATGAGTATCTTGTAAAATTACACGTGTACGCGTCCAACGAATATATATATTCGCGAGAATCATTTTACGAGAAAACGACTCGACTCTCGATCGCAAAAGTAAAGAGACTTCAATGCGTTGGCTTATGGCAATCAGCAAAATCTCATTTTCTAATTATTCTCTGGAAAATTAATCGTGTCGTTTTTGTTTTTCTTATCACGAAGCGTTGATGAGAAGAAAAAAAAGATTTCTTCCTTCGTTTTTCGTCATATTCGGCTGATTGCTTCATTTAAAAAATATTAAGCACGAAATAGGGCAGAGGTACCGTTTTGTGGCCACTCCGCATTTTTTCTCGAATTTTTTTAAGTTTCAAAATTGTGTTCACTCAATCGAGGGTAATATTTTCATATTCGAGACTTTTTCGCACCACTTGACGATTGCTTTATTGAATATCTGCTAATTTATTTCAACGAAATATGACGAAATGTGTCAACCCTGAGCAGTTTGGGCAATTTTCTTGTCGGAAGTGTCAAGGGAGTTAAGAATACTACGGTTTCTCATATCTAAAGCAGGGTTGGGCAGATTTGTAATTAATCAATTAAAAATTACAAATTACAATTGTATTTTGTATTTGAAAAAAAAATATCAATTGCGAATTACAATTGTAATTGACATCTCTTTACGAATAAATTAGAAATTACAATTGTAATTGACATCTTTTTCGAATCAATTACAAATTAAATAAGTAATTGACACTTTTTTTCGAAACAATTACAAATTAAAGAAGTAATTGACACTTTTTTCGAAACAATTACAAATTACGGCTGTAATTTTTAATTTTGATGTAATTAATTTCAAATAGTAATTGAATGCTGCCCAACACCGATCAAAGTCATTCCGCCTCATCGAAATTTTATATTTTATCAGTTAAAGCTCATTTTTCGGGTTAGAATCACAAAAAACTGATATATCAGCTAAAATATCGAAAAAAATACGCGGTGGCCAATGTGATACATTCAAAATTCGATTGTTCTATTTATGGCCAGATTATGGTCACAAATAATTTATAGAACTTCAGTAATATGTTTACGACGCAAATAAATAACTATTTTTGATTCGAATCTGCCGTCACTGATTGTCCAATACTCCCCACCTTTCGTTTGTAGCGCATCCGTATCCCAATTCAAAGCTTGGTGGCCACAACTGGTACTTCGGATGACCAAAAAGTAGAATTGTGGCCACAAATGGTGAAAATAACAGCTATACAAGATAATTTCCTATTTTCTTATTTATCATGATCAAAAAAGGTTTTAATTGATAACAATTCGATTCTGTGTACCTTTTGGGTTATATCGATCACTTTTTCAGTTCTGAATTTGCAATAATGTGAACCCTTTTCGTAAATTAATGTTCGAAAATGCTCAAAGTGGCCACAACTGGTACGTCTGCCCTATAGTTTGGGAGAAAGATAAAAATTTACTTCCATTTTCTTTTTTTTTCTTCATTACTGCTACAAATTTTACCTGCCGACGAATTCATTGATAATTCTGAAGAAGAAAATTTGACATTGGAGTATTTTTTTTCATACATTTGAGAGATTTGATTGTTTTTTTAATATTCCAAACGAACTGGCATCCGAAAAACGTCAAATTTCCTTATTACAGTAAAAAAAAATTACTCAAGTTTCGATTCGATAAAATTTGATAATTCTTCTGAAGAAAATTTCAAATTGGAGTATTTTTTTCATGTATTTGAGAGATTTGATTGTTTTTTAATATTCCAAACTAACTGGCATCCGGAAAACGTCAAATTTCCTTAGTACTGTAAAAAAAAAAAACTACTCAAGTTTCAATTCGATAAGATTTGATAATTCTTCAGAAGAAAATTTCAAATTGGAGTATTTTTTTTTCATGTATTTGAGAGATTTGATTGTTTCTTTAATATTCCAAACGAACTGACATCCAAAAAACGTAAAATTTCCTTATTAGAGTACAAAGAAATACTCAATTTTCAATTTCTATCGTCTATTCCCCGTTTTGATTTATTTTTCATTCAAAATTCAATAAAGTGAGAAATTCTAAAAAAAATCACGATAAAATTTGATTTTATAAATATTCAACGTTCATTTTCATCGGATGAAATTAATTCATGAAAAAAATGGTAAATTACATCTACTCGATTTGCTTCAGGACTGTATTGATAATTTTTTTTGTTTTTTCGTTTCTTAAATTACTTCTCAGCCCGGAATGATCGAAATTTATACTTTAGCTTTGTATAAATCTCGACGCTAACGATATGCTTTGTTTTTTTTTTCCTCAAAGTAATTAAAAGCTGTGCTTTTGCTCATCCTTGCTGATAAAAATTATCACGCTTCGAGTTCATCGTCTCTGGTCACGTTTTTTCTTTTTTTTTCTTTTATCCGTAAAACAGAGATCAGCTTCTCATCATTATATATAAATATAAATATAATATATATTTATATAATAATATAATATATATATATATAATATATATAATATTATATATAAATATAAATATAAATATATTTACATTTATATATAATGCAGCGAGAAGAGAGAGAGAGAGAGAGAGAGAGAGATCATCAGTCTTGATATTTTTCACTCTCAATAATCGTTTTGTATCCTCCTTATTAAACGACGATCAAAGTCGAAGACTTCGATCGACATTAAAAACGAGTTTCGGTATATACTTTATATATATTGTAAATATATATATATAATATGTTGCACCTTTCGCCTCTTTTGAACGATTCTCTTGAAACTCTCTTGCAACGAGGAAGTTCTCAGCAAAGTGTTTTGCATGTGTGTGTGTGTGTGCAAAAAATCACGCTAAAATGCTCCATGGAAGGCCAGTCAGGGTTCGACGTCGTTGCCATAATCACGCCACGATAGGAGCTGTAATACCAAAACAAAAAAAAATTACTCCTTTTTTTTTTTATTCGCTATTAACGCAAAATCGAGGGATGCAGATTAGTTGGAGAAAAATATTTTGCAATTTTCCAAAGGATAATTGATATCGAGCCCACAAATTCACCGGGATCTTCCATAAAAGAGATAATTTTCTTGTTATCCTCTCATATTGTAATTTGTAATATTTCATTTATCAACGCGAGTATACGAGGTCCCAATATATGGTGGTCTATTGGCGGGGGAAAAAAAATTTTGCAAGCTTCCGGTGTGGTTGATTTTCTTTTTTTTATAGCTATTTTTTAATTTGTTGCTGAAAAAAAATTGTTCGTATCCTGGCAAATATCGTATAAATATATGCAAACGAGCGAGTCTACCAATTCTAGACGACGCGATCCGATCTCACCCTCGCGGATTTTTTTGTAACTTTACCAGCTGAAAGTTCACATTCAAAAAACGAGTCCCTAAATTTTTTTCAGTTTTTTCTCTCCATTTTCGCTGTTATTATATGATGGGGGTATTTTGTGATCTTTTTGTCATTTTTTTTTGTTTTTCATTCAATTTTCATACTATTTTAACGGCATAAAAAAATTTCTGGCTATAAAATATATTTTAACGCAATAAAAATATATTTTAACGGCATAAAAAAGATATTTATTTTTCAATTATTGTCCAAAGCCGTTAAAATCAAGTTTTAAAACTAAAAAGCCGTTTTCCCGCCCTTGCCCAAATTTGGAAAAAAAAATTCAACATTTTTTTTCGAAAAGCTGAGAAAATTTCACTAGGAATTTTTGATTTTCAGGATGAGTTCTTCGCAAATACGCCAAATATTAATTAAAAAAAAAAATTCGACAAAATTTACATTTAATTCCGTGAATTTTACTTTTTATATTACATTCAACTTTTCTTTTTTTTTCATTGATATTCATGTTTCAAAGAAAATAAAAATGATGGATTGTGTCAAGTTTTAGCATGTAAAAGATAAAAGAAAAATACTTCGATATTTTTTTTTGTTCACAAAGTTGATCTAAATTTGACAATCAAAAAATTTTCGCTACTGAAAATGTCAAGGAAGTAGATACCGGTGTAACTAAGATTGAACCTGGATTATTGGGGATTGGTGAAAAAAAAATGCAATGATTGAGTCCCTTCGACGGTCTTGGATTGAGAAGCGTAAAGGTCTAATTTTCATTTTGATTTAAAAAATTCATTATTCGCAATAAATTAGATATGAATATTCTGCAAAGTTCTTTTCGCCAATTCAAAGATTTCATTCGGTGGGAGAATTTGTGCTTTCGTTTCAATCTGTAATGAAGCTTTTCTGGCTAAGCGCTTAGCTGACCCTTCATTAATACAATTAATTAAATAATATCCTCCTTATCAGGATTATTAAAAGCCTTCAGAATTCTCACAACTCTGCATGGGAAAACGAAAAAAAATAAATAAAAATAACGCTAGTACAATTTAAATTGATTCATATTCATAAGATTAATTGTAGCAACAAATTGAGCATTTAAAAATTGTCCAGGTGGAATTATTGCTGATTTTTTATTTTTTTAAAATTAATTTCTGGAGTATTTACGAAGAACCCTTCCTGAAAATCACAGTCTTAATGAAATTTTCTCACCTTTTCGAAAAAAATATTGCCTTTTCGTTCTTTAAATTCGAGCACGGCCAAAAAACGGCTTTTCAAAATTTTAAACTTGATTTTAAAGGTTTTGCACAATGAAAACTGATAAGTCAGTATTATTTTTTTTCAAAAAGCTTTTTTCACATGGAAAACCTTTTCATACAATTTTTTTATGCTCCTAAAATAGAGCGAAAACTGAATGAAGAACAAAAAAAAATGAGAAAATCAGGAAATACTCCATACAGCAAAAATAAGAGAGAAAAAAAATCTAAAAAAAATTTGGGACTCTTTTTTCAATGTGAACTTTCAGCTGGTAAATTTACAAAAAGTTCTATTTCAAAGATATTTTTTTTTGCTATTTTTCAAATAGTTCTTCGAGACACGGTAATATCAATGCAATTTTATTTTCCTGCAGGAAACTTGCAACGTTACTTTTGCTATTTCGATTTTTTTACAATCTCAAAAATTGTTTCAATAAGATCGAAAAGATGGGAGAAAAAATTGTACTCATGTGGGTGATGCTCGGCTGCGGTGCGCAGAGGAGCATTTTTCTGTGCGACGGTAGCATCCCGGATGTTGGTATAACATTGATAGATATCTCATTCAAATTCTCCGTTCGTCCGTTTCGTCTGTTGCTAGTTTGCACGTTTTGCCCGAAGGCAATAGCCTGAAAGCTATGTCGACAGTTACTCACGACATAGCTGCTTATCTATTGGATTTGAAAAAAAAAAAAAAAAAAAACGAATAAAAAGAAGAAAATCATTTCGTTATTCGATCCAAAGCGAAGAAACAAATTTATTCGTTCGAGATTAGGCAAAAATATTTGAATCAAAAACTTGCACACGTGGCTTTCTCAATTTCGGACATGAAGAGAAAGCTTTACTCAAATTTTCATAAATATGTAATTATAATTTAAAAAATAAAAACAAAAATGTTTAATGCATATATTTCCAATCGAGGATTAATGCGATTAGAATTTCTGTTGACATGCGATAAGAAATATTCATATTAAAGATATTGAGAATATCGTAATGATAACAGGAAATGAAAAAAAAAAATCGACAAATTGCCACAGAGCAACGAGAGCTGAAATAATTTAAACGAAAATGGGAAATTGAAAAAAGAAAAAAGGAAAATGAGCGATACAAAAGAAAATTTACTCACGGATGACACGAGAAAAACTACCAGGAGAGCTATGCCGAGCCAAAAGTACCACGCTTCCCAAAAATGCCGAGGCGGTTTGCGCTGTACCAAAAGGCAGCATTGAGGATTGCAGCAGCAATAGAGGCAATATTTGTCGTTCGTACAGGCGAACGGTTTTGTCGTTTCGGCAGGATCGCTGGAATTTCCGGATCTCAGATCCAAATTACACTCGTACGCGAGACGGGCCATTATCCTTCCGGAACTGAGTACATAATCGCTGTATCGATTTCCGGAATTTTCGATTTCTCGTCCCCCACGGCCTCAATCAATGAATATCCCTTCTAGCCACTAAAGTTTCGTCATTATTCGAGTGAATCAATTTTTTTTCAAGCACTCTCGATCCAATTTTTCACTTCTAAAATTCCTACTGTCAGTGAAACACATTTTGACCATTGATCGATGAATAAAAAGCCCGGAAGTCCGCCAATTTTTTTGAATCTGATCGATAGCAAAGTTTTATCTCTAATCGACGCGTTGGCATCGAAGAAAATTGTTATACTGGAGAGGAAAAAAAAAAAAAAATTAAACGACGAGGTGTGCGAGGCTGACGTTGGAGTTTTACGAGCCGTTTGCAATATCGCACCCAAGTATATTAATGTCCCTGTGAAAGGCTCGAACTACGCGTGAGCCGTGGGCCAGGTAAAATCGATACGAAAGAACTAACGTCCGGCAGAATATACTCACGCACGCTCGACCAATCGATATTTACGACCGCCTGACCAGCTTTGTTCAAGTATACATTATCTGCTCCAAAATCCATACACGCCTTATACTCGCGCTCTTTCTCGTTTTCTATACCTTCGAAGCACTTTTTACGCCGTTCTAACAATTGTAAATTTGGGAAATAAATTTTGAAATTATGAACTCAAGATTATTTTCCATTAAATTGATAAAACCGCTCATCCTTCGCGACTTTCTTCATCGATTTATCCAATCACTGTGATGTGCCACAAACAAATTTTTCTCTCTCAATTAATCTACACGGAGATTGCTCGAGAAAGGAAGATTCTTTTTTGAAAAAAAAGGCCATAAAAAATGGAATAGCCTATTTTTTTATGATCTGGAAAACAATGGCAGTTTTTAACTTTGCAGCTTGGTCTCGGTCAAGCGTTCCCGATTGATTCGCAAAGTTCAGTCAATCACGGCGCATCGACGAGGCAAAGGCGAAGAGTGAAAACGCTTAATTAAAGATCTTCTCTTTAATCCGCTCATTACCCTCAAACTTTGTCCTCCTCAATTTTGCCTCGCAGTAAAAATCTCGTTTTTCATTGCCTTGACTCGAAAAAATTCCAACCCATCTCGCTCCTTTCTTCCCATCGCTGACCATGAAACTATCTCGATTCTTCAATTTCTGTTTTAATTTTTCCCCTCTTCCATTTTCTCCTCTTCGTCCTTTTCCTGGCTTCTTTCTCTACTCTTATTTCTTTTTTTTTTTTTTGGTAACCAGACAAAATATCCCAAAAAAATTTCTCTGTACCTCACGATGATATCTCTATTTGTCGTTTGTATTGATTTAATAATATTGTAACGATTTATATGATTATTAGGCTGTGCCAAAATAAATCGACAACTTTTTTGCTTGCTTTACACAACCTGAAACTATAGTTTCAGGTAGAAGCCCGTGCAAACAAGTTACCAAATGTAACTTTTGAGTTTTTTGGAAAGTATCGAGTATCCGAATTCAAAGACTGAAATTCAACAAAGATTTTTGCATTCAAAGTCAATGGTTGGGTCACCATACCCACAAATGGGAGTGTCAATGGTACTCAAACATTGCATTCAATTTCGCATGTACCAAAAAAAATTGGGAACAGTTATTCTCAAACCTGTGTCGAACTCGGAAACGTTTCAACTGGAATGATTGTATGTTGCCGTAATGGTAAAATAATAAAAACAATATCCCAGTATTTACACCGGTACGCAACAATTTTCTATTGTTCGTTTCGAGAGCCACTCCAGAAAATAAAAAAATATTAAAATTGTCAGAATAAATGAGATTTATGTTATTTTTTCATTTTTATTAATCCCAGGAGTGTTTTTAGAGATCCCAACTTAAAAATGACATATAATGTAAAATTTTCTCAGCTTTCTGAAAAAAATATAGAAATTTTTTTTTAAACTTTGGAGAATAGCAAAAAAACGATTTTTCAGATTATAATATTAATTTTGAGAGTCTTCTACACTTATATTAATCAGACTATATTTTTTTTTCGAAAAGTTGAGATTTTTTTACAAAAATAAAACAGAATTGATTTTTTTCAAATTGAAGCCGCCAAAATTGAATGAAAAAAACGAAAAAGTTTAAAATTAAAAAATTCGATACTCAATGGTAGCTAAAAAAATGGAGGAAAAAAATCTGAAAAAATTATGGCACGTATTTTTCAACGCAGACACCAAGCTGTGTAACTTACAAAAAGATCACCGATAGTGAAGCCCAAACTTGGCCGATAATTGATGTTTTTACTCATATATATATATATGAGTTTTGAGTATGATTCATTATTTTAAACAAGAATATTTCATGTTTGATTAATCCAAATTCGTTATTTACGTTTTAATGAAGTAAAAAAGACAAAAGTCCGATGCGTCACCTCTAAATCTTCGAAGACAGGACTCAGTCTTTGCGCAGATTCTTTTTTTTATGTCAAACTATAGTTTCAGGTTGTGTAAAGCAAAAAAAAAATTATCGATTTATTTTGGCACAGTCTAATAATTATATTTCAATCATGCAATAATGGCAATTATATAATTATATTTGTGTTAATTTACTACTCGATCAATGAATGACGAACGTTTATATATTTTAATAGAATATATTTTTTTTTGTGATATTCTGTCGGGGATTCCTCTCTTTCTGTTTTAGGCACACAATTTGAGGAAAGAGCGCACCGTCAATTTTTGAGTTAATTTAAGTTTATTTGTACGAGAAAAAAAAAAATTGTGCGATTCTTTGCTGGTGTTCTGCTCATTTATCGATGTAAAAATGCTTCGATTGAAAAATCCGCGATATCAAAGTACAAATTCTTTATTCAAGTGCGTTTCGTCGATTGAACATTTGTTAAGAAAAAAAATACACAAGTTCCTCATTACCATTTTCTTTTTTTTTTCCCCCGATGAATATGAATTTTCTCGTAAATTTTTTTTTTTTAAATGAGTAATGGAGTTAGCCCTGCCATTATGGATTTTTTTTTTAAAATAACTAACGGCCTTTGTGTCTCACAATTTTTGCGAAAATCTCTCATGGGGTCGATCGCAATTCTCATTTTGAAAAAATAACGAAGCTCATCCACGATTGAAATTAAAAAAAAAAATGGTAAAAAGGACCAACCAGGTCTATTCGGAAAAAAAAAAATTGATACCTCGTCTCATCTCCGATGTCCGTATGAGAGAAGAAGAAAGTCGATATTATTCTTTCTACAATTTGGCGAATTATCGACCCTCCTTGAAGGATACTTCGCGCATACACTCCGAACTTTAATTCCGCGTGAATTTCTTTAATTCGATAATAATGCCAAAAACTTATCAACAAATTCGTTTTAAAAAAAAAAAAAATTCTTCTCCATTTTCGTCACACAAATTGAATTTGTTGCTTTTTTTTCCAACACAGATGGATTTTTCGGAATACTTTCATCCACAAAGCCCTGAAAAACAATTCAAAAACATGAATTTAAAAAAAAGGGCTCCGGGGGCAATTCGAAAAAAATTCACACTTATCTCGAAAAAAAAACCAACAAATCCATCCAACAAGAAAACAAAGCAATGTCGCGACGATTCGTTCGAAAAAAATCATTTTCCCCACAAATTCCCCGATAAACTAATCGGCATTATTATCATTATTGTAATTAGAAGAGAAATTTTTCCGGATATCGCGAACGGTTGGATTGTTTTTTTTTTTCAAATTTTCGATCCATCGCGGTACCCCAAAAATTCGAATTTCGGGGAAGCAAAGCCGCAAACGCCGAAGGATCCTCAGCCAGGGGGGGGGCAGCTAATATTGCGTAGTTTCGTGAGGCGGCGGCGGAGGCGGAGGACCTCGCGGTGGATAAGGTGCCCGAAATTGTGGCGGCGGAGGTGGAGGCGGACCGCCCTGGGAGACCGGCGGCGGCGGTGGATGTCTCCAGCCCGGCGGTGGCCTCGGCGGGGGCTGATACTGACCGTACTGAGGCGGACCGCCGATGGAATTCGGCGGTGGCGGAGGCGGAAATTGTCCCTGCGGATGAGCCCAGTGAGGCGGCGGGGCCATCATGCGATGAGGCTGACCCTGCGAGCCGGGCATCGGCGGCAGAGGAGGCGGCATTCCCGGTGGCAACGGCGGATGCGAGGACATCGACATTGGCGGAAGTGGCGGCGGTGGAATATTCGAAGCGGCGAAGCCTCCGCCGGGAGGTGGTGGCACCGGAGGCGGCGGCGGATGTCCCATCGGTGGCAGCGGCGTCGACGGAGGCGGAGGAGGAGGCACCACCATTCCGTGATGCATAACGTGATGCTGCGGATGATGATGATGATGATGATGATGATGATGATGATGCTGCTGCTGCTGATGCTGATGCTGATGCTGATGCTGATGCTGATGCATCATACCGGCGTTCGTCATCGAAAGGGGCGCAAGGGGCGGCGCATCGGCGAACAACTGATGCGGCCTGTCCGCCTGGCTCAATGGATTTTGCGCGGCCAAGAGACGCTCGGCAGCGCTACCGTGACGCTCGCCTTTCGCGTCGCGCTTGAACGCATAAGAAACGGAGATCGGCCTGTTGCAGAGATACTGACCGTTCATCGCTTCTATGCTAGCGTCGGAAGCGTCGAACGAGGCGAAATTTATGAATGCGAAACCCTTGGAGTTTCCGGTCTCGGGATCTCGCATTATCTGCAATTTCGGTGGGGTTAGCAACCGTTCGACGGAGTAAAGAACTTGTGCATAAACGATTTTCTTCTCTTGTTTTTTTTTTTTTTTTTTTTTTATCGTTCTGCTATAGTTAAGGTAGTTCTATCGCTGCAGACTAGTCAATTAGCTATAAATGTCTAAATGATGATTCCTAAAAATATTGGATATATGGGTTAAAATTAATAAATATTAAATAAGCTTACCGAGGTGAATAAAATTAATCAACGGTTTATTATAAATAATTATGTAACTAGTAAAATAGTAATTGCAACGACTCAAGTATTACTAGATCTCGTATGATATTTACGTGTGGCAACGTTGCGTTTTCTTTCTCTTTTCATTCTCGTGCCCTCTCACTCTCTCGCCCGCTCTATTGACGTTGACGCGGAGAGGTTATGTTGTTCGACTTGTCAAATACCGCTTTCGTTTCGATATCGCGTTGCCACATTTTTTCACCGTCACGACATTATGCCATAAGTTGTGTATCACTACCCGGATGCTCGTATTAAAATCAGTATAGCTTAAAAAATTGGTCGACAATCATATTTTTTTTTAGGCCCGTTAGATTTTTACGTGTTTAATGAATCTAAGTCTCGTTTTTTGTAAGAATCTTTTGGATTTTCGATAAGATATATCGTTTTAAAGTGACCGGAAATCGGTTCTTCTATATGCCGAAGCAAATTTGCCTTGAGGAATTGGCATTTTCAAGTATTAATTTCTCCGTAATTTGGTCGATAAGGGGCATTGACGTTTCGCGAAATGAATAAATATATTAAAATTGAAGATATAAAAAAAAAAAATTTTAAATCTTATGGATTAGTTACCACGATAGAACTACCTTAATCCTAGAATGGTACACACGGTGGTACTCAGCGGTGATCAAAAATCTTGCGCCGAAGCAGAGATCGTTCGGAATTAAGTCGGGAATCGACGCATTCTTCGAATTATCAAAAAAAAAAAATGAGTGTACCATTCTAGGGTTAAATATTTTCTGAAGTTAATGAACATCGCATTGATTTCTTTAAGCGAGTCAATTATTGTATGTCAAGGTGTGAAAATTGCAAGAAATTTATGCGCTCCGAGGACCGAGTGACGTCACAACACCCCCCCCTCGGTACTGGGGTAAGGTTATTTCCGGTTTTTTTTTCACCTAGGGTTATATCTTCCGGATATAGTTATCCGCCGGATAGCCCATGCTAAGAGGATGGGGATATCCGTCGGATAACTTTATCCGTTGGTGAAAAAAAATCGCGAAAGTGAATAATTAGTGCACGAGTAAGTGTGTAATATACGTTACAGCGTATGTTGTAACTTAAAAAAAAGTAATCAAGGATATATGAAAGTGTCATCTGCAAATTTGCCTGGTAAGTTTAGAAATGTTCCTAACGCAAATAAACTCTTTTTCCGGTGTTGATGCAGTTGTGCCGTTGCAACATGGTACAAAACAATATTTGTAAACTTTGTTCGATTGTTCGGGTACATTAGTCATGTTCGAACCCTATTTACAGGCTACATATTTACGAATTACAAAGATTTTTTGGGTTAGGAATGATTAGCTGCCTGAGTTTCTTAATTTTACCGCTAGAGGCGCTGCTGATGCACTGGAGGGGTGTTCTGACGTCACTGTCACGTGATGTACGTTTGAAATGCAACTCAATGTTCAAGGCGGCATAATTAATTAATTAATTGATTATTAATTATACTTATATAACATACATTTCAGGATTTCCTGTAAATATTTAGGAATAATTATAGATTGCCATCTGAGTTGGGAATGCCATATAAAAGCAATTATAAAAAAAAAACCAAATATCTCCGATTCATTTTTTATAAGCTAGTAAAGATACTAGATCCAAAAACTATGTTAACCATCAATTATGCTTTGTTCCATAGTGTGGCTTTGTATGGGACAGTTGCTTGGGGAGGAGTATAGGGACCGTGCACGCTAATACACTCTCATCAAAGTGATTATGTGTAGTCATGTAACATATATATATTTTCCCCCAACGAAATGTTCGTTCTGGACTGTAGATGTCGCAACTAGTATGCATGTACACGAGTACACATTCTCGCTCTCGTGAGAGTGTATTAGTGTGCACGGTCCCTATATATCAATGTCATTGGACCTCTGCAAAGATTAAAAAACGGGCTACTGAGAATAGTGCTTAAAAACTCCAAGTTGAAAAGACCTAAGCGTTTTGAAAACTCCTTTATTATGCAACCATTACTATATTACTATGAAAAAATGAAATCAAACTGTGATAGCTCAGGCAGCAATACAATAAACGAATGCCTAATCCTTCCTAATGTTGTAAAACAAATTTATCACAGGAGTAGTTTTATAACAGCGATGGTTTACTTCAATAAGCTTGATAATGATCTGATATCATTGAACTTCAATAAAAATATTATAAAAAAGATACTGGGAAATTGGCTTATTGATATGAGGAAATTATATGACTTACTTCATTTCTATTTAGCAATTATAAAAGCAATTATAAAAAAACTAAAGATCTCCGATTCATTTTTTATAAGCTAGTAAAGATACTAGATCCGAAAACTATGTTAACCATCAATTATGCTTTGTTCCATAGTGTGGCTTTTTATGGAATAGTTGCTTGAGGAGGAGCATATACCAATGGCATTGGACCTCTGCAAAGATTACAAAACGGGCTACTGAGAATAGTGTCTAGAAACATTAAGGGATTAGGTACACTTGCAAGGCCAAAAAAAACGCTTTTTTTGAAGACAGTTTTCATTGATCAATATTTACCAGTTCAAAAGATACACATTTCAAGAAGTTGCAGTAATTTTTTCATGTCAAAAGAGTGATGAGCAACCGAGTTACAGCTAATCTCCCAGAGGCCCAAAAAAAAATGTTGTTTTGCGGTGCGTAACGTAACTCATGACTGGATCATCCGAAACAAACTAAATCGTTGGAATTAGTTAAAAACAATATTGTCTTGTACTTGACGGCGAGATTTTATCAAAATTTAATTTTTTGACAAAATGGCGGATGTTCAAAGTAAAAAATGTTTTTTTCACTAAAAAAAATCGTTGATTTTTCCGTTGTATAATTAAAAAAAAAGCGAAAATTCAAAATGTTTCACCGTCAAGTACAAGAGAATATTGTTTTTGACTAATGCCAACGATTTAGTTTGTTACAAATGATCCAGTCATGAGTTACGTTACGCACCGCAAAACGACTTTTTTTTTTTTTTTGAGCCTCCGGGAGATTGGTTGTAACTCGGTTACTTATCACTCTTTTGACATGATAAAATTACTGTAACTTCTTGAGATGTGTATCTTTTGAACTGATGAATATTGATCAATGAATAATGAAAACGGTCTTCAAAAAAAAAATCTCAAAAAAAGAGTTTTTTCTGGCCTTGCAAGTGTACCTGACCCCTTAAGTTGAAAAGACCTTTGCGTTTTGAAAACTCCTTTATTATGCAATCATTACTATATTACTATGAAAAATTGAAATCAAACTGTGATAGCTCAAGCAGCAATACAATAAACAAATGCCTAATCCTTCCTAATGTTGAAAAAACAAAATTATCACAGAAGTAGTTTTATAACAGCGATGGTTTACTTCAATAAGCTTGATAATGATCTGAAATCATTGAACTTCAGGAAAAATACTATAAAAAAGAAACTGGGAAATTGGCTTATCGATATGAGAATATAATATGACTTTTTTATTATTTTTATTTAGCTATCTATTTTTGTAAAAGTTTTTTCCACGCCGGACCTATGCACAGGTGTTTAATCGCCTCTATTAGGATATAATGAGCGAATATTTCTCATATTCAACATTGTATATTCTGGCTTTAAATAAATAAATAAATAAATATATATATTATTTATAATAATTAATTAATTACATGAGTTATTGGAAAAAACCTATGCGAATGATATTTTTGAATAATTATCTTTTAAATAATTTAAAAGGGTGAAAATAATGCAAGTTCTCTATTGTGAGCCAAGGTAGCGAAACGTTTTTTTTCTCGCATGGGAAGTTCGAGACTTCGGGATACGAGAAAATTCGCGTTTGTTCAGGTATAATTTCGTGAAATCGAAAAATTCGATGAAAAATAAAAATTTGGATTTAATGTTTATCGAAAATTTCAAGAATTTGGATCGAGGGAGAGAAAATTTTTTTTTTTTAAGGGAATTCGTCGGCTGAACGAATAAACGAGAAAATTATGGTCAATTCACTGGGAAAGAAAAAGAATTTACATTTTTTTTCCAATTTTTTTCAATATCTCGAATTATTTTGCAATATTTAGGTGTTTCGGAAAATTTTTTTTTCCTCAATTTTCTCATTAATAAAATCAATGAACGAACGTTCCCAAATTATTTTTGCACGTTTAAAAATGCTGAGCGTAATCGTTGAATTTTTACCTTGGGTGTTTGGAGTATCACTCCGAAAGCGCTGAAAGTATCGTACAACAATTTTTCATCGACTTCCGGATCCAGATTACCAATGAATATATTAGCCCCGACGTCAAGATTTTTTTGATGCGCGCTGGCTTTGTTAACTCGTATCGGCTTGCCGTAGAGTTTGATCATGTTCATGATCTTTATCGCGTAATCGGCATCCTCCTCGCCCATGAATTCGACAAAACCGTAACCCTGATGCATCTGGGTTACGCGATCCTTTGGCATGTGTACGTTGACTAAAAACGGCGATTTTTATATTCACCGTAATTTTTACGAGCAATTACAAAATGTGAGTAATATCAAATGTGGACAGGTTTACTCACCGACAGGACCGGACTGCACGAAGAGTTCCCACATAAGGGATTCGGTAACTTTATCGTCCAAACCTCCCACGTAAATTGTAGCATCTACGAATAATGGAAAAATTAGCATTAGTCGGTGCGTGAATCGATTCGAATATTTCGTATTTACAATTATATGATAAATAATAATGTATTTAAGGTTATGTCGATGTAAAACCAACATAACCTTAATAACCTAAAAAACAAAAAGTGTCACTCGAATTCGCGCCATTAAAAGCGCATGGGATTTTGAGAAATTTTTTTGTCTCAACCGATCGATCGAGGAGTAACAAATCTATCGAAAAGTTTGAAATAAAATGATTTTTAGTACATATTTACCTTGATTTCGTTCCGCAATCGGACCGGCTGCCATCGTTATTATTGAACCATTGAAACCTTGTGAAAATCGTCTTGAACAACAGTTCTCAATAAGCGACAAACATTGAGGTTATCGCTCCCCCTCGCGACAACGCTACGAGTCTCCGAATGTAACCTCAAAAATTTTAGAATAATGCTATCTGGGGGGTACGTGATAATTTTGATCACGGTCTTATAGCGCTTTCCACTGGTGCACCGAGTGCGCACCGACTCAAGTTTTTCGTATGAGAGTAAGTGAGACACATATGTACTCAGTGCATCTCTGTCTCACTCACTCGCATGTAAAAATCTGCACTGAGTTCCCCAGTGGAAAGCGCTATTACATACAGGTCTGGAAACTCGTAGGGTGGGGGGTGACTCAAATAGTGAGGCAAAAGAATAGTACTCATTTCCGCCACTTGGAGCAGTGCAACCTTGGGGTAAGCCAATCAAATAGAATGGGAGGAGGTAGCTTTGAACAGCTGTGCAGTGGTAGAACATAGGCAATATTTGTAATTAATAAAAAATAATTACAATGCTCATTAAAACCTAATATTTCTCTATATGAACGAAATACGCGTAGGGTTATAATGATTTTTTATTTGATATATGTACACGCGATCTTTTGTAGCAGGAAATATAACATGTTCAGATGTAATCATTTTTTTACCACTTAAACTGTGGCAAGAATAGTTAGGGGTACACACGAGATTCAAATACATATAATACATAAAATTATGAAGTGTCGGCTTGTAGCGTAGTGATAGAGTGCTTTTCCCGCACTTGGTGGGCGCAGGCTCAAATCCCATTACTTTTTTTTTTTTTAATAGTACTGTTAATTTTTCCGGCATAATGTTTCGGTAATATATTTAGATTAAAAAAATTATTTTATAATATGAATGCGAATGTAGAGAAACAAAGGATATAGGAATATGAAAGTAATAGAAGCATTGTATATGTACAAAATTTTTTATTCTTTTGTCAATTTAGCAAGTTTATTTTGTACCACGAATCGTTTTTGCTTCTTTTGATTCTCTTGATACGTGAATTGACGCATCCTTAGCCTTATATAATAAAATATCGAGAATGATAATATTTGAGAAGCATGTTTCATGCAGGGAAACGTAAAATTGTAATTAGCGAGTACTTCAGCTACAGTCAAATCGAACACATTTTTATCGCGAGCGTGTTTAGCGAAGCAAGACTCAACAAATGTGATAAGTTTAAAAAAATGTGCATTGGCATGTATTAGTCGCCCTCGGGACTTCTCGTCGACTAACTTCGATGCTGAAGACGAGTATTCGCTATTGTTTCGAAGAGCATTCCGACATTCTTCACATGCATCATAACGTCGCAGAACTTGCTTACATAAATAGCCTGTAAACGTTGTTAAAGTGTTACGAGAGAACATGGCAACGACACCAACCAATGAAGCAATGATAGTACGCAGTTCCGAGTTAATGTTTAGCATACAATGACTTATAATAGCAAACCTTGGGCGATAAAAGCACATGCATATTATATAATTCCAGTAGATTATTGTGGTTTGAGCGTGTAGCACACCCTCAGATAACAAGCATAGGAGCCTGTGAGTGCCATGCATGGCCATGTACATATGTGCAGCCATGCTTAAAACACGAAAAGTAACAAGCGATAGAACATAAAGATTGTTAGTAAAAAGATTTTGTTAATTTATCGTTTACAGCACAAAGTAAATTAGTATTAATAATACCGTGTTAGTACCCCATGTTCAAAACAATCGATGAATTTAACCCTTTCTTGTGCCGGTATTAAGCATTCAAACCTGTGACATAGTAAATTATGCAATCGAGGACTTGAGGTAAGGAATAATCATGGTCTCCCAACTCATCGATCTTCCAATCGTCATGCTTGACCAATTCATCCAACTTTAGTTGCAAGTTTCTCGTTATTTGCGAAATTTTCGATTCGGTCCGACCGTAAATGTCTATGAGATCGTCGACCGTTACTAAAATTTCGGGAGGTTTACCATCACCATCTACTGTACAATTGCCATAAATTGGCGGTTTGATCATGCTATACACCGATAGTAATTTGTATAGTTGTAGAAAGGTCGAACAACTGGGGTGATCATTGCTGCCTGCCGCTTGACGAATAGTACCGAAAAATTTCTGTAACGAAAAAATAGCGTAGAAAACGAGGAACGAAACAAGTAGCAGTTAACAAAAAATTTTTGTACATATATTAGATTTACCTCCAAGTTATCTTGATTAACCTTTCCGGACAGTAAATACTCGAAATTGTATTTCTTTATCAAATATCGACAAAGACCCATCGTGGAATGAAGGGACAAACGCAGACCGTTTGCAGTGTCTGGTGTCAAAAACTCATCGCTTGTCACATCACCCTTCATTTTTGCACGCTCCCAATCGTCCAACCACTCAAGAGATGTTTGTATAATCTGTAAAACCCATCTACTATAGTGTCTGCAGGGTGTCATTATTTATTTCAGATACTTCAGTTCCTTAGGAGCATTTATTCCCAGGGACGTCATAACGACGTGTACTGGGGCTCGAATGTTTTCCCTTTCTTTTCAGGACACTTAAATTCCCAGGGACGTCATAATGACGTGTACTGGGGCTCGACTTTTGTCATTTTTTTTTCAGGGAATTTGAAATCTCCAGAAACGCTATACAAACGTGTACTATGGGGCTCAAGTTGTTTTTTTCAAGTTATTGTGATAAAAAAGTAAATTAAAAAACTCATTGCGAGATATAACATACCCGCAGCTTCTTTTTGTTGTGAAGGCGATTTCGAACATTCTTGATGAGGTGGGGCGCATCAGAAAAAACAAACACTCGTCTCTCGTTATCCACTGGATGTGTAAACCATGATTTACAATTCTCTATTGTCCTGTCGATGCCAAGTGATGTGCCCATTTTGGTGTTAGTATGTGCACCATCTGCTACAATCCCATGAATGAGAGCGCCAGATCGTTCCAGGAGAGTAATTGCCTTCACCACCAATTTTGCTAACTCCTCGCCCTTAACGGGGTTTTTGGAAGCGAAAACTGCAATTGGCTGAGTGAATTTATCAGCAAGAGGCTGAAAAAGTAATACGAGACCATGAGTTGCCTGATCATTTATGTTCGTAGCCCTTGGCCCATCATCTCCAAAATCTGTCAAGCCGGCGTATGTAAGATCCTTTGATGAAACGGTGAGTGATTTCCGCAAACTTATTTCGTCGCAAACTAATAACCCATGACGCTGCATCGGATTCTTCGATTGAAATTTTAATTTCAACAACTCAAAGAATTTCTCGTCAAAGCCGCATTTTGAATCAATGAGCGAAAAGTATTTTCGAACAGTTCTTATACATGGTAGAGGAACTATTTGGTTTTTTCTTATAAATTCGTAATGAGCTGGCGATCGTATATTCATCAGCATGCAGATCATGATCCACTCATTGCTGTATCGTCGACCTCGCGGATCTGTTTTTTTTGCAGCTGCGATTATTTCTCGTAATGCGGTTTTTTGCGCTTCTGGTAAGCTGAACGTTTCAAGCTGTTGTTCGAGCAAGTTATCTTTTACCGCAATAAGTTCGTCTCGCTTTTGTCTCAAACTTTGTGAGAGTAATTCAATCCGTTTCGTTCGACGATTTTTCGCGCGTCTCTCGCGATTAATCTTCAGCCGCATAAAATGAAGCTTGCTTTGATCAACAGGATTTGACAGAACTGTAAATCGTTTGAAATGACCACGTTTTTCGCAACGAACATTTTTTTGCCGTAAAGTCTTCCTGAGTCGCACACAATAGTGACACGTTTTTTTCTTTCCGATTAACATGCACTTAGTTGACCGGTTGATATTCATATTATCAGTGCATATAGCAGCAGCTTCTGCAAGATCAACATTTGTATTTGTCAATCCATCGCATATACGTAGACGATGAAATTCGTTCAGGATGCTCGGCAAAATTCGAGGATCAGTCAGGACTTGTGGAAGTTGTGGTACGTCATGCATTATAAGCTTTCCGTTGACCGCATACTTCATTTTTTTCTTATCATCGATCACGACACTTTTAAGAATTACAGCTACATCGCATGCTGCATTCGTGACGATCTGAGATAAAATCAGACGCTTATGTCCCCTTGACGATTCCACAACACTCCATGGCTTCGATAGGCTCACTGTGCAAACATCGTCAACAGTTTGAAAATTTATTTGCGAATCATCCGACACAGAAAACGTCAAAAGTCGATCATCGCTGGTAAGGTGAGATTCCATTTCCACACTTGGATTATCTGCGATACTGCTGATATTTTCTGCTTCGTTTAATGACTTCAACTCATTATCAGCAGCTTGTTCAGATGAAGCAATCATATCCTCGTTGTTCCTTGCCGTTCCTTGATCCGATAATCGACTGGCAGCTGTTAGCTGCTCACTTTCTACGACCACCGATTCCGCAAATGTTACAGCCTCTTGTTGGTTATCGACGGTTCTAAAAGGTGCTGTTTTTGGCACCGAGCAGTGTGTGTCGAACTTGGATGCCGCAACCCTTACGACAGCTATCGTGCTATCTATAATGTCATAGTATTAATAATAAGAGTTGAATGGTCGTCATTCGGGAAATTTCATTTCGGTTGCACTTACTTTCTTTGTCAGGGTCTTCGTATGCTGGAGATCCACATTCGAAAATCGACGGAACTACAGATTCCAGCAATCGGGGACGCTTGTAAGGAATCTGTCAAAAATATTTTGTCTTGTACACATATAAAATGTTGTACATGTATCATTTAACTTTTTTTTCAGTGTAGTTAGAGTTTCTAAAGACGTGAAAACGTGTACAATCTTAATGATTGTTGCTTACTTTTCATGGGCACTTGACATTTAAAAAAATTATTTAAATAATTTACACTTACATCTATGAGAATTTTCCCATTTGGAGCTCGCTTCAATAACTTTCGAACAATGCATTTTGGCTCGAAATGACGTTCACATACGTGTTGTGTTGATTTCAAAACCTCGATGCCGGGAATTGCAGCTTCCCATTTTCGACGCGATTCTTCGTCTTGGGGAACTTGGAAAATTGAACATTTCTCATCGTTCTTGAATTTTTTATAACAATTTGGTACAATGCACACTTTCGGCATATTCACGAGCACTTCACAATTTCATTTCATTAATTATTTTTAATTTAGTATTCATTAATTAATCCACCACGAGACCACGAGGCTCTATGAGGGCCGAATTCGAAAATTGGCTGACAGTACGTCAGTACTAGAAAATGTACGGTATATGTGACTATATATCTATATCTACAATACCCTAGTACGACAGCGCACCTAGTGGACAAACGAGAAACTGACAGTTTGGTCACAGTAACTATGACAATCCCCACCATTTAAAAATAGCCGAGTTTCCAGACCTGTATGTAAGACCGTGATTTTGATAGAAGAAAAAGCATTATTGAACGAAGAAACTTGGTTCCGTGTCGGATGATAATATGCTTTTGACTGCTATATACAATATTGGTAAACGGGAATCGTTTGAAAATTGCATCTATCTCTCTTGCACGTCCGAATCGCGCTTAAAATTTTAAGCCAATTGAAAGCCATATTTCTCAAACTCGGCCGCTAGAGCTGTTCGCTGATTGCTTCCTTATATTACCGCGCGGAAAGTCATGAAATCTTTTGCTTTTCATTGGTTCGCTTCAGTGTACGCAGGGGTCTCAAAGGTTTCGTTACATTTTCAGGGAAATCCCAAAAATCGAAATTTTTTTAATAACTATATGCATATATATATATTAGTTTCATATTACATTTCAGTCCTCAGTATAATAATGATTACAATAACGGAATTAGATTTTAGCAGAATTTTCAAGATGTATGCTGAGCAGTCGCAACACCTTGGGCTTCTTGAGTTGCTAAAATAAAAAAAAATAAATAACGTACAAATACATTTCAAGCTTACAATGCGAAATTCATAGATCGCGAAGCAATATTTCTTTGTCAACAAGTTATTCCCACCTTTGTAAGAATATTCAAGGGCAGTTGCGATAGTTCTCATGTCGCCCTCTATGCTTCTTGCCCAATTTTCCGCGTCGCCAATTTCTTTCAGAGCGCTGGAGAAGGATTCTACAAGATTCAACCAAGACTGAGTCTGCTTGGCAAAGTTTGTAGCGCTATGCTGAAGCTGTTTGGCTTCCGCGTCGAGCTTCTTCTGATTCAAATATGCCTGAGCGACTCTGAAAATAATTTTGATTCGCCGACGCTTGCTCGGGGGAAAGAAAATTTTTCTAGGATCCATGCAGTATTTATATATTTACCCAACATTCAAGTGATCGACCAGAGCCTGAGTCAAATTACTTGCCGCTTGAACCGCCTCTTTGCGTTTTTGTTCTATTTTTATTATTCAATGGAAAAAAATTTTATGCACAGAATGTCGATAGAATTTTTTGATGGAACAATGATTTATGAAATATTTGCGAATGGCTTCTCCCACGAAGGGAACACGGAAAAAAAAATTCGAAAGAATAATGAAATTGGTTTCCATGTAAATGTTATTCTTTCAGTGTCTTACGAATGTTGGTGACAATTGATAAACGACGAGTAACACGAATATATCTTACCTTGTCTCTCTTTTCTGGCTGCTTGTTTTCCTTGATGCTCCTTCACAATAGCCGATAACATTTTTACACGCAATATGAACTATAAATATGCAATTATACATTAAGTACGATGAGAGAGCATCGATTTTCTTGCTGGTATGACACTTTTTTTTGGGTTAACCTAACCTTTAATTTAAGAACGAATTGTCAAAATGACGGAGATATAAACACAAACGGTGAATGTGAAATTCGTCGCTAGAGCGCGGTTCTTATAAAAACCGCGAAAGTATGAAGATTTAGAACTCGATCTTCATTATTCATATCATTTTTATAGCAAGTAGAATGGTTCTTTTATATATGTAGCTTATTATTTGAGAAATCGCGAGAGGAACGTGATATGTGGTGCTCAACCAATAAATTATAAGGATAAGAAGTAATATATTTAACAATAATAAGAAACAATAACTTTTTCAGTATTATGAATTCGTGACTATATCATATACATAGCGATTTATATATTCTTTATTTTTTACCGAACGTTGTGACCGTTTCCAGCGTAGTGTAAATGTTTGGATTTATATTAACAGTTTCTTATTACTGAATTTTTTTAGAGTTTCAAGCCAACTCTTCGTCTACGGGCATGTCGATCATCGGCTCGTAAAGACAAGAGCTAAGAAGAAAAAGTTTATGGGAAAGATCGTTTTCAGGTTTGTATGGACTTAAAACCTACCTCAGAACCACAATGATATACACTCGCGCTTAAACAATATTGCTATTCTGCATATTCATCAAGAAATGGCGGAGAACTTGAAATTGGATAAACTTATAAATGAGTTTATATTGAAAAATAACACGCGTCGTGGTAATTTCGGTATTGCATAATAAAACAATAATAAATACTTCGAACAAATAAAAATACTTGTAAAAATATATTTATTCCCCCCTCCCGATCGCGCCCAACACCCTGAAATTTCGCAAGTCGCCAGCCTCGGCCATCGGTCAATATTTTCAAACATGCAAAATGTTCTTCAAACATTCTAATCATATCTCATAAAGTTTCATGTATATATCAACGATAGTTTCTGTTAATTTTTTAATTGAATCTGTCGAAAGCGTGGATTTCCGTATGCGACAGCGTTTTAAATGTATAAAAATAAAAACTCTAATAACTTTTTTTCTTTTCCACCTTGGACTTCATATAAAAATGTAACCGAGTCATGTTTCGATCACAATCGACTCCTACATCAATTTTTATCGAAATCTAAACGGTAAATTCGCGATAGAACTACCTTAAGGAGGTACGATGACTTCTGTGGGCGGGGAAATAAGCGGAAACGTAGGCACGCATGAAACAAGAGAGTCGGAGTTCCGACAATTTTAAACCGGAAAATTGAAACTTTCTTTTGATGCAGTGCTTTAATTACACGGTGAAGAGTAATTTTTCAATTTTTCACAATATCTGCTATATCTGATCTATCAAATTTCGGTTTTTCCAACGGGCGTGTAGTTGGATACGTGAGCAGAAAAACCGTGATCATCGCACTTCCGGTTGTTGGTAACTCAAACTGCTCGCGACTTTGCAATTTTATCACGAAAAAACTAAACGGTCAATATAGCTCAAATTTTGGCAATAAGCGCATAAAGTATTCCTCAAAAACATAAAAATTTTTAGTCCGAAAGTTGGATTCGTAGCAATGATCCTGCCTCCTTAAGCATTATTGCAATAGCACGTTTTCGCGCTCGGAGCGTTACAAGAAACGAACAGTGGCGCCCGAGACGGAAAAAAGACGCACTAAATTTAACTGATTAAATATAACAAAACCTAAATACGAATCAATTATAATTGTAAACACAATTTTTTTTTTTTTCATTTATTGCTTTTCGTTATAATTCGACAAAATTCGTTAGAAATAATATTAAGCGAAATAACATCAGGTGAATAATTGCAGCACAAAGTTTATTAAAGTCAATGGATTCATTCATGGAGCGCTTCTTTTTTTTTTTGCCTTCGGTTTTTTTTCTTTTTTCTTTTTTATTCAAATGACCGTACACCTAATTCTACGCGTGTAAAATAAAAAATATTGAAACAATTCGTCCATTAAGAATTAACGGAGGTTTTTAGGATGGTGGAGGGACGGGATGAGGTTTCGTAATTTCTTTTATTTATTCGTATATATATACATATATACATATATATATACATATATGTATATATATATATTTCCATATTTATAATAAAAGTTTTACGCAGCGATTATCATTGCACGAATGATACGTCAAATCGATAAAGAATATGATCAGTACAAATTCTTGGAGCGTCTCGGGCTCTCATACCCTATAATAACAATAATAATAGTAATAATAATAATAATTACTAATAATATTATCCGATGAATTCTTCATTTCTCAATATTTCTTTTTTTTTTTTTTTCGTTCTTAAATGCACAATTCTTGACTTCTCTTCTTCTGCCAAACGTCATTTCTCTATTTCTTGAGGCTTGTTCACTTTTTTTCTTTCTTTTTTGTTTGTTTGTTTTTTTTTTTTCGCCCTCGTAGAGCTCTTCTAAGCTTGATAACTTGACGGCCGCAAATGAACGGGGATTTGGATCATATTCTTTGTCGGCAAGCGCGATAAAACCCTTCGGATTCTTGAATATCGAGCAAGAGATGCAAACGATCTTCGGTTAATTCTTGTCTTCGACTTTTTTTTTTCAAAACTTTTAACTTTTCATTTTTGTTTGTTTGTTTTTTTTTGCTTTTGTGAAACTTCAAACTTCCCTCTATCATCCAATACCTCTTGATTCAAAACCTTATAAACAAACAAGACATGTTAGAGAAACTTACATCTGTTTTAAGCAAGATTTATTAATGTGATTGAAAAGAAGAAAAAAAAAATGAAAAAAAAAAAAAAAAAAAATTCTTTTGTGACAAATTTTTATGCGCTAGAGGGAGATTTACCACAAAATATCCAGTCTCATAACGCTAATAAATAATATAGCGCTATTCAAGCCGGTTAAGCGGTTGGAATACAGAGAGAGAGAGAAATTGCAATAAATTGTCTCGAATCTCGAAAAACTCTCGAACGAGTGGAAAAGAAAATAAAGGAAAAAAAAAAGGAAAAAAAATTACCGTAAAATTCGAAAATCGTGTGATTCACCAAATTGTATTCCAACCTTTACATATATAGTCATAAGAATATAATTTACTTCAACCTTATCTCCATAAATAAATAAAAATGTAATATCGTTTACTATTATTATTATTATTGTTACTATTATTATTTATTATTTTTTTTTTTTATGAAAATAAGGTTGCCAGTTCTTTCCGACCTTACAACTTTTCGCATGCACGAGGCTCGCGACTACGATCGATCGTCGTTTTTTTATTTTTTTTTTACCAAACTTTGTTTTATCATACAACTATACTGAGACGAAATATTTTTGTCTTTTTTCGTTTATTTCTACGACAATATAAACGAAATGCATACGGTAATGTAGTAAGGTTGGAAGAAAAAAAAAAAAGTTAGAATGTAGCATGTCCGATCGATCCCCAAAAAAAAAAAAAAAAAAAAAAAAAAAAAACACAATTAGAAGAAATGAATGGTATGAAGGGTTGGGGTTGATGAAGGTTGGGAAGGTCAAAGAGGATTCACAGACAAATGGGCTCCCAACACCTCCTGCCCCTCTCGCGCATCACCACTCGTCTCACTTTTAATATCGACCTGAAATTTATCAAGCAACGAAAGAAAAAAAAAAAAAAAAAAAAAAAAAAAAGAAAAATAAAAGAAAAACATATAATTTCACGACCCACGTTCAATGGAAAGGAAAAGTGAAAGAAAAGAAGAGAGAAGAAAAAAAAAAAAAAACAAAAGGACAGTTGACTATCGAGTACGATTTTTTTTTTGTTTATTTTTTTAGATTGCATCTTCGTTCTTTCATTCATTAAAATGGAGCGTAATATATTTTTGTGTTAAAAAAAAAATAGGATTTCTATGAGGAAAAGAAAATAAATTGAAATAATCCCCAATGATATTTCGAGAAATAAATTTTTGTATCGAGTGCGTGATGCGCCAGTTGCTCTCTCGCTCTCTCTCTCTCTCTCTCTCTCTCTCTCTCTCTCTCTCGCTCCCATCTTTCTTTCTCCTTCGTTATTTTATTGGAAAAACACACACCAGCGTGAAATACGGGAAGTCTGTGACTTTTGAATGTTTTGTTATCATTTTTTCATTCCCCCCCCCCCGGCTATCTTTCAATTTTTTTTTTTTGCTTTTTTTTTGTGGTTTTTTCTTAATATTACGAAACTTATAGACGTACAGTCATTGATGGACAAAGCTGAAGCATAACTATGTAGGCTACCTATATTGAGAGATAGAATTGCCAGACATTGTATGAACAGACTTACGTGGTGTATATGAGCGAGATCTCGAACGATCGTAGCGCGATTTGCGACGACTGCTGCTGTACGGGCTTGGGGATCGGCGATAACTTCCCCGATGGCTGCTGCTCCTGTTGCGGGATCAGAAGGGCGCGAAGAAGAGAAAAAAAAAAAAAAAAAAAAGAAACGACATAATTTTCGCATAAAGTTTGACCTGTGCTCATTAAATTCGGCAATGATTCAGGAGAGCACGACTGTAGAAATGAAATTGCATTTCCGTGATGCACTCAAAATATCGTTAATTAAGGCGGTCCATTAGTGACAAAAGTAGTCAAAAATCGTGACGTGAAAAAAAATCATAAAACCTGTCATAATATTTTCTAAATACTCTGTCTAAATAAAATTTATGAATTTCGATGACGTTTCCCGTGATATTTTATTCATAATTTATTATAAATAATATTATAAATATAATATAATTTATAATTTATAATAATAATAATATAATATAATAATAATAATAATATAATAATAATAATATTATTTATAATAAATCATAATATGTTATAATTATGTTAAATATGTTAAATTATAATATGTATAATATATTTATAATATTATAAATAATATTGTAAATATAATATTATTTATAATAAATTATGAATAAAATATCACGGGAAACGTCATCGAAATTAATAAATTTTATTTAGAAAATTTGAGTTGAGAATTTATTTAAATTCTCAACTGACAAAAGTATTTAACGCTGTCAGAGCGATCAAGTAAAAAACGATAACTGATATTCATATGTTTCCTGGCGTGCGGAATGACAGACATTATATTGTATCCGAGATTTGCACACACGATGACTTTCACGATTAAATTTCTCGGGAAAATCCCTGGCAAGACACAATTTTTTAAAATACCATTGGAAAGTTCACGATTTCATCTTTCAATACTCAAAATTTGAATAAGATCTCTCGTCTTTGTCAAAAGGTATCGTGTCACTTCCGGTGAAAATGGAATAAGACTGTCATAAGACTCATGTTAAAATAGGTAATTTTAAATTACTCGTTAGCAATAATTTGCCTGGCAACATACCCTGAAATTTTGAGAGAGCATTCATTGCATCTTAAATAACACTCTCCCGAAGTTTCATTCGTATCGCCGGTTTTTTAATTCACCGATGAACCACCTTAAGGCAGTCGTCTTGATGCGGAGGCCTAAAAAAAAGGTGATTTTTGATGATTTTTTTTTTCATACGGAAAGAAACAACGGACCTTCTTGAAAATTTTATTGTACTTTGACAAACATTTGAAGAGTATGGAAAAAAAATTTTTATTAACAAATTGTCGCAAAATGGCTAAGTATTAAATTGATCATAGAAACGCCTCGCCCAGCTGGAATCTCGAACTGGCGGGCCTGATAGCAAAAAAAAAACTATTTGACCTATCGACCCGAACCAAAGTTCATTCTCCGAATCATTAAAAACCATCCTAAATGAACTAAAAAAAAAGTCATTTGATACTATTTTTATTGTGCGAAGAAATTTAAAAAAAAATTGTAAAAATCGTCACTTTTTTGTTCAAGCTCGAAAATTACTTCTGGATTTTCAGTTCGACAATAAAAATATATGGCAATTAAAAATAATTGTAGTTTTTGCGTTTCAGACAAGAATTAAGCGCAGCATCTTTTCCGCCAATTCGAGACTCCAGCGGCGAGGCGTCTCTATGGTCAATTTTGTACTCCGCCATTTTGCGACAATTAGTCAATAAATTTTCTTTTTATACTCCTCAAATGTGTGTTAAAGTACAAGAAAATTTTCAAAAAGGTCCGTTTCTTTCCTTATAAAAAAAAAATCACCAAAAATCACCTTTTTTCAGGCCTCTACACCGAACGACTGCCTCAAGCAAACGAGATTTCATCTTTTGAATGTTTTTTTTTTAAATCTTTTAAAGCGTTTCAAAGAATTTCTCGTGTGGGACTGTCGATAAGATTTTTTTTTTGCCAAATTAAAAAAAAAATCAAAGCGCTTCCTCCAACTTTGAAGAATGTGGAAAGCGATAATAATTATAAATTTACAGTAGATTAAAGTTTATTGCATTTTTCTGAGAGATTAATGTTTATTTCGTTTTGTTTTTTTACTGAAAATTTTGCTATCTCAATTGCATCTTCGGTATTTTTAGTTTTTGTATCCCATCGAGAAGTATCCAATGAAAAGGATGAAATTTTCAAAAGTTCAAAGACATATCGGGGCAACGAAAAATACTTTTGAGAGCGAAAGTGCGCGTTTTTGTGTATTTTTGAGAAAAAAAAAAACCCCTGCCGTACATGAAAAACAGTTGTGCCCTCCGTACCATAAAAAAAAAAAAAAAAAAAAAAAAAAAACACGAAGAAAGAAAAATCTTTGGTACTCACTCTCTACGCCTTGGCCCTTCTCGGCCATCCCACCCTCGGTCATGAAGATGCGTAGGTTTTCCCATGTATATCCCGGGGGTGGGCGTATGGGCACGTTGCGTTATCGAAAAATCGACTCTTATCCTGCGCCCATCGATTCCCATTCCCGAGCACTGTTCCTTCGCCACTTTGGCATCCTCGCTTGACTCAAAATATACAAAGCAGAAACCCCTAGATCGCCCCGTCTGGAATCGACGGAATCGACCATTACGAACATTTTTTTTTTTTTTTTTTTCTGCGTTGGATTTCCCGAAGAATAAAGATTTGCCGATAATCGCGGAGACAATTCTTGAAGTCTGAGAATTTTTAGTCACAAAAAAAAGGAAAAAAAAAGGAAAAAAAAAAAAGAGGAAAAAAGCTAAGGGAGAAAATTGTTGCCAGAGGCCTTTAACGTATCGCATAATCTTCATAAGCGTATGTTCTAAATCTCTGGCGTGAATTTTTATCTTCCAGTCAATCCTGGGATTGTCTGGATGCGCGTCGATTTATAAATTTAAAATACATTAATTGTAACGCGGTACGAGGACCATTCGGGCAATGAGTGTCGTAAAAAGCTCGACTGGCTCAGTCGGGTAGGGCACCGAGACTCTTTATAAGGTCCTTTAATTTTTAATTAAATTAGTTTTAATTTAATTTAATTTATTTAATTTAATTCATGAAATTAGATTTATTCATGAAAATTAGAAAACCCTTAATTTCTCGTAGTCATTACAACAGGCTCTTGCTTTGCCCGTGGGTATAAGTACGGATGTGGTTATAGAAAAAAATTGTTTGGGCTCCTGGCCCGCACAAATATATGGTTTATTAAAATAAATTTGACTAAAACAAAAGCAAATATATATATATATATAAAACTATATATATATATAAATATAAAACGGTTAAAAAAAAAAAAATTTGATTTTTTATGCTCCCACCCCTCAAAACTTGAGTTTTAATGAAAAAAAAACATCCTCGCGAAGAGGAAGCTCTGTAGCTTAAGCGGAAGCCGCAGCTCATTGGACGTTTCTAATTATAACAGCCAATTAACGTCTATGACGAACGTTTTTGGAAGGAACAATTTGAGACCGTGAGGATTGCATTTCGAATTGAGAAAAAAATATTTCATTAAATAAAATTTTGTTTATTCCTAATTTCGAATTTTTTATAAAAAATTCTAAACAATTTCAAGTTGAACAACTTTTTCTGACGCTTTTTCTGTTGTAAATAAAAATTTCGATCGAATTTATTCATAACAATAATTTTGCGATTAAAAATTGTTTATTTCAGTCATAAACAATTCGTATCTGGTGAAATTTTTTTTATCTCGACTCAAATACGTGCTCCATGGTTCTTTATTCTCTTGCTAAAATAAGAAATCATTAGTCTCAGGGACGATAGCCGTATGAGCAAATTTATTCACCTTTAACAATTTTTCCGCTATGAATTTATGCAAAAAAAAAAAACGCAAAATGTCATTTATTTATTTATTTTAGTTAATAAATTATTTTATTATTATTTTTTTATTATTGTATAGTTAATTTATTTATTTTAGTTAATAATGAATTAAATTCCGCGCACAAAGCTACTTTTCGTTCAGCAATATCGTTTACAACTTTTAAATCATTAAAGGTTCTTTTTATTTGAAATAAAATTCCCATGGTCTCAAATTTTCCATTCCAAAAAGTTCGTTATAGACGTTAATTGGCTGTTATAATTAGAAACGTCCAACGAGCTGCGGTTTCCGCCTAAGCTAGAGCTCCTTCTTCGCGAGGATTTTTTTTCCATCAAAACTCAAGTTTCGAGGGGTCGGAGCATGAAAAATCAATTTTTTTTAAACACCCTAATATATATACATAAACAAATAAATAAATGAAAATGAAAATAACGATTGTAGCTATTAATTTTTTTCTTTTGCAGTTTTTTGAAATTAGGTATTTTCAGGTGGTCTTTTTGGTTCTCTGATTTACGTGCTAAGGATGTACGAGCCACGCAATTCCAGTCGAAAAAAGTTTTGGTGAGAATTTCAAGTACTTCGCGTTGAAGCAAAAAATTTGAAAAAAAATTTCAACCATATTCAAGATTATAATAATATCGATCTCCAATAATAAAAATGCCGAAAAATTGTCGAAAATTTTTTTTAAACAATAAATTGTTGCAGAAATTTCCCGTAAAAATGTTTTTCCATTATACGTAACAAATTCCTCGATTTTTTTTTAATACATATGAATTTTTCAAGAATTTTCTTGTGGTTTTTTAACATTTTTGTTTTTGAAAATTTAAAATTTTTTAAATTGCATGAAAAGTGGTGAATTTTGGATATTTTCTCGAACAAAGGTTCCACATTAGCTTCACGAAGTATCCGGATCATCAAACGAATACTTTTATAAATTCAGTTTTTCAAAATTCTAAAAAAAAAAAACAAATTAAAAACCGTAAGAAAATTCTCGAAAAAATCGTCAAATTTGTTGCGTACAATCGAGAAAACATTTTTACCGTCAATTTCTGCGAAAATTTATTGTTTAAACAATTTTTCGATAGTTTTTCGATTTTCGCGACAATTTTTCGCTAGTTTTTCGACATTATTGAAAATCGATATTATCATCATCTCCAATACGATTGATTTTGTTTTTTTCATACTTTTGCTTCAACGCGAAGTATTTTAAATTCTCCCAAAAACTTTTTTCCACCGAAAATGACGCGAAATTGACCGAAATAAACATTTTTCGCCGGTCCTATCCATTTTTAGTAACAAAATTTCTACGTTATTTGTAATAACGTTAATTGCGATGATTTTAGAGATTCGAGGAAGAAAACAAAAACAAAAACAATTTTTCCACGAAAACCGATCAGTTTCGTTTGGAATTAATTTAAACAAAAAAAATTTGATTTAGCCTCCGTTCGGACCCTTTCGAAATATTTAAGGCGAAAAAAACATAAATAAAAAATGTTACTTCATTTTTTGTATACCTTTGCGTCGATGACGACTTGAACACGTTCGACGGGGCCGTATTTGGAGAAGATGTGATGAATCTGTTGCTCGGTCGTGTAGATGGACAGGCCGAATATGCCGAGACAGCGAGACGGACACGGATTGTCCCGGTTTCCAACGTGCCTCCTTCTGGACGACATCGGGCTACGGGAGTGCGATCGATAAATGTTCCTGTCCCTCTCGCGAGAATATCGTGATCGTGAGTATGATCGAGACCTGCTCCGCGAGTAACGTCCGCCGCGATAAGGCGATCTGCTTCTGCTGCGACTGTTGCCGCCGCGATGTCCCGCGCTCGCGTATTTAGCGCCTCTGTAAGACTTACGACCTCTGGACGCCGAACGACTTCTCGATCTCGAATATTCTTGTTTTACCGGTCTGTGGCTGTCTTTTCGCTCGCGCGACTTGCGCGATCTCGATCTGGAGCGCGAATCGCGGATTCCCTCGTCGACCGCGCGCGGCCTTCGAGGACTCGCGCTCCGACTGCCGCTTCGCTGTATCGAGCCGTAATAATAATGATAAAAAAAAAAAAAAAAGGGGGGGGGGGGGGAAACGAAAGAAACTACGTTAGCGGCTCAAAGTTTACAAATTTTTGCAAAATTTTGGGTGCATCGAGAGATAGGAATATTGTCAGAAAAGCCTGAAAAGTAGGAGTAATGGGAAGGAGGGGGGGAATCTTTGAACGATGGAATTCGAGCAAATAGATTTTTTTTTTTCATGGCAAACCCGTATGAGATTGCTTTAAAATTTTTTTTTCGGCCCAACTTTGGTGTTATTTTCTTTAATTAAGTATATTTTTCGTGAATGTTTTTTTCCATCCAAACGATGCACGTAAAATGCCTATAGGGAAATCTATGATCGTACGCTGCGCGTAGGAAAAACATTTTTGTAAAATATGTACAGGTTACGGACTGGAAACGGAAATGTTAATAGCGTTGATAAGGAAACGGCGAATCGATATCATATCGGCAATTTTTACGGGGGGGAAAAAAAAAATTGTAGACCAACATGCGACATTTTACGAGGGAAAAAAAAAAAAAAATCGAGGTATTCGCGATATAACTATAGGAGGCACGAATTTCACGACGTATACAACGTGCGACTATAGCTAGTGAATGATAAAACGAAATTCGCGTTTATTTTCATTTTTTTTTCGAGCATGCTGATGTTTACGTTTTTTTATTTATTTATTTATTTTTTTTTCGAGAATAGCAATGATAAAGGATGAAATGTAACGATATAGATGGGGTGGAAAAGCGAATGGGTAAAATTGTGGATCGATAGCGAGCCATTCGCCGCATGTCACCGAATCGATCACAATTTATTACGACCGTGCTTGGGCCACAAGGAATTGGAGAGACGCAAATAATAAAGAAATGATTAGTTTACCTCGATATCGCTCATTGTGTTGTTTCGGCTTTCGTGCGGCGATTACGTGGAGTATCGGACAGACGAGAAAAAAAAAATATATATATATATATATGTATGTATAACCGGCTCTGCGCCTCTAGTCGAAACGAGATACGAGATACTCGTTGGCGTCGCTGAAATAATAATGGCGAGAGCAACTCTCTCTCGCTCTCTCGCTCGCAAGTACAGTCCCAAGAGAGGAGGAATTTCAACAAAACGACGGGATCCAAAAGACAACTACCAACATCCGGCGTTGCCTTGGTTACGGTAACTCTGATTGGTCAAAATTTGTTACGTTAGCAACCAATCGGCGGGGGGGAGGCTCTTTTTTCGCTGTTCTCGAGAGACCGATGATTAAAGGGATTTATAAGATAGGGATTCATTGCTTCGAAACTCGTTTGCCCGTAAAAGTTACTAGGACGTAAAAGGTGTGTTCCGAAAGCTGGCAGTCAATTTCGGAACACACTCAAAAAGTTGACGCTCAAGCCACGATAGATGGCGCAGTATGTTTTAGTCTTTACTAAATTTGTAGATATAGCGGTAGTGTTATGAATTATGAATGTCGGTTACATTTTTCAGAATGTTTTCTTAATTTTTCATCTGTGACCGCTGCGTAATGTCCCAAATGTTTTTCTACGCGAAAAATAATGTTTAAAGTGCAATATAATTGTTAATAAGAATTAAGAAAATTAAATAAAACATCCTTGATGATCGCAGCTTTAAAAATCCGAAAAAAAATATGTGTTCTTGTTTCTCGGACTGTTATATCAATTTGAAATTTTTTTAAAAATGCAACTGATGAAAAAAATAAACATTGAAAAAATATTCTGCGTAAAAGAATTTCAATGACGTGCAATAAAACGTACCCTATAGGCTAAGCCTAATGTTCTGCCTATATATGTAGAATATTATTTAGCCATATGCTAGTAAAATTTTATACAAAAAGTAGTACGAGCGAGCGACGGGAGCAGCAGCGTTGCGTGACGAAAATCATGTCTAGCAACCCCTATAGTGCCCGGTCTATGCGCTATATGATTATCACCCAATTATATAATATAATGTAATTTTTAATATATATTATCATTCAGCAGATTCGGTTGATAGAACCTATAAACGATTTTTTTAAATGTTTCATTAAAAAAGAAGAAAATGGCGGATTATTGAGGTAGTATCGTGTACTTGTAGCTTGGCACTTATAGAAAATATTTGGAACTTTGACTTAAAAAAACTTTATTCTAAGACTACGAAAAATTACAGAAACGTTTACGACTATTTTCGGTGAGATTCAAGGTCGCGATTTCAAAGTAGCCTCTCTTTGTGGCGGAGAGTCGTCGATCCTGAGATAGGATCAAAAATAATGAATTAATTGATATTACAGCGTGGGAATAATCCGCATGGCTGCAGGTACAGCAGGTTATCACGCGGCAGTGACCTCCCGTGACTCGGGGAGAGTGCGTCACTCGTATATAAGTCGTATCCTAATATTCCTTACGGCCCTCGCCTATCTATCCTCAGACAACTATCGATCCTGTAAGTTTCCGTTCGTTGCTGCTACTAAAACTCGACGGGGGATGGCGCAATTTTGCGCAAGCGTCATGTCCCTCCGTACGTGTGAAACAACCCTCCACAAGTCCGACGCTCTCCCTCCATAGCGCACACAGAGAGCACACGGTCACACACTCAACCTTATAATCTCGTGAAAATAGAACGGTTGATCGTTTTTTGTTTCGTCAGTGTGTAGGGACACCTCGTCGCATAGTCGGAAGGACGACGCGTTTTATGATTAACCACCCGTAGACCCAACAGGAAACCCCGACATCCACACACACACACACACACACACACACCATATTTATAACCGCATCATTGTCGAAAGTAAATAATTTAAAATAAACAAAATAAAACACTGTAATCTCTTTAGAATCTTTCGCGAGACTCCCTAAAAAAAAACACATAACGAAGACGAGAATCGTAAACAAATCAAGCGGGGCAGTGTTATTGGAACCAGCAGGAGTCGTCGCGAGTTCCATTTATATCCGTAAGGAAACGGTGAAAAGTGATAACAGTGAAATTGTCAGGAGAAAAAAAAACGGAGAAATTTCGCGGGGTGCGTGAGAGCAGAATCGAAGCTCGTCCGTCTGTTGTGTGTGTTTGTGAAAGTGTAAAAGTTGGTTTAAAGTGTAAAAAAGCAACACGGTCCAATGTATAACGGTGTTAACGCGACCGACGAAAAAATCAGTGTAACATCATGTCGTTGCCCCGGGAGTGGAGTTACCTTCAAGACTCGTGTCGTACGGTCGATCGGGGCCCAAAAACGTCATCACAGGAAATGTGCCTCGGTAATCGGGGTCTCGCCTATGATCCCGATACAATCGAAACATCGGCCATCATCGACGAGAACATGAACCAATCGAATCAGCTGGGCTCGTTGTTCTCGATTCATTCGGCTCCCGTATTCGATCTCAACGGTGGTTCCGGTGGTGGCTGCGGCGATGCTAGCGGCACTGCTGGTATCCTCTCGTCACCAGCGAGACCCGGTTCTCTCGTTTTACAGACAACCGCGATCTCGAGCCCTATCGTACCGCCCCATCTGCAAAGTCCGCCCGACACGATCGAGGACGATGACAACGACAATCTATTGACGATATCGAGCCTCACAGCTAGGCCCCTCATAGCCAAATCCCGGGAAATTCGAAGTAGCCGATACAACAGCGGCAAAAATAAAAACAAGCCCCATCGTAATCGTAAAGATCGTAAAAATAATAATAACAACAATGATCGGGACAATAAGAGAGGCAAGAATGTTCATTATGTGCCGCTCGACGGTGGTTATGGATGGATCGTCGTTTGCGGAGCTTTTTTCGTACAATTCTGGGTCGCCGGTCTCGTCAAATCTTACGGTGTACTTTACGTCGAAGTCATGGAAAATTTCAGAGATTCATCGGCTTCCGTCGCCTCATGGATACCAGCCATACTTTCTTTCTTCTGCCTCGCGCTTGGTAAGTTTGTTTTTTTTTTTTCTTCATTTTATTTTCTACATTTTTTTTTTTTCGCAACAAGATCGATCAAAGGAACGAAATGAATTACTAATGACATTACAGTTTAAAATTAATTTTTATTTTGAAAAAAAACATTGTTTAAACAATTTTGTTTCCTCCTCAAATCGAATAAATTTTCGAATGTACCCTTTCTTGTTACATTTACCCGTTGTGATCTGACGAAAAAAAATATTGCGAATGTGTTCTCAACTTGGATTCCAAGGTTCAATGATCGCGGTTTGCTTTTCCGTACATATAGTTGTTCCCCTCGTTTTTCCATTAAATCGTTCGGGTGTTTTTAAAGAAAATATCTTTCGCTTTGTTCCGCGTATTCGTCATCGCCGCGCCGCGACCCATATTATTCGCTATTTAATCGATTATCCAATTGGAATAATCGCGTTTCACGTGTGTGCCAGTCACGGGCTTCGCCAATATGTTGATCGAGTCATTTGTTCAATTTCCTTTGTCCACCGGACATAGCGAATCATCGTCCGCGAGCAAACGCGTTTTTGTTGACGCGGAAAAAAAAAACGAAAGAGAACGCGAATATGTGAGGAACGTATATATATCCTTTTAATGTCGACCGAGGCAAACTTTGTAATCAACAATAGACCGTGTGTCCGAGAAATTTTTTTTTTCTTCGTATAAACGACACGGAGGGGCAGCACTGACCATACATATATTTTTACCAACGTCGTCATTTAATTCTTCAAACCCCGTTCGAGTTACCGCAAACAGGTCGCCCCTTTTCAATGACACGGGGACCTTTTTCTGCTGCACTTTGCGAAGAATATGCATCTCCATTCCAGCTATCGAGCTGGCCTATATTTCACGCTCCCTTCCCCCCCTGCCCCAACGTCGGACGAGCTATTCATCCCGACCTTCGCACTCGAATCAGGTCACGTGCGATTTTATTTTTCCCTTTATGTACCCGCAGTTATTAAATGCCTAATCGCTCTCGATCGACCCTTTCCCGGTTTCTTATTCACAGTGATCGGCAAATAAAAAATTTTCTGCCTTTATTTTCTAAATATTTGAATATAATTCGAATTAATATTCAAAAACATTTATTATTGCGGAAAAATAAAAAATTATTAGTATTTATATTTTTAGTTGTACAAAAAATATTATTTTAACTTCGAAGAATTATAATTTCTTTTAAATTCGAACTTTGCGGAGGTCAAGTTCTAAATTCATTAAATGATTAGTAAGCATTGATGGTAGGATTGATAATTTTTTCAAAAATTAAAAATTTTCCGATACTAATTACTAATTGGAAAAAAAAATTGGTAATTCTCCGAATATTTCTAATTTTTTTAAAAATTAGTAATTATTCTCCGAATATTCCTAATTTTTTTTTTTAATTTGCAATCATTCTGATGATACTTTCAATTTTATTTTAAATAAGAATTTTTTTACGTTAGCCATTAATTTTTAAAAACTTTGCAATAAATTAGTAATTTTTGGAGAAAAGTAAGAAACTTTTTCGATATTATTATTAATTAGAGGAAAAATGCAATCAATGATTGCGGCTGGCATTAAAAAATGGTCCAAAAATATTCTATTCATATTTTCGAGCTCGAGAAAATTCTGTACTTTTTTCTTTGCTCTGAAATGGGTTAAATGATTGAGATTAATTTTTTTTTGGACGAAAAAAAATATTTTCACTGATAGATGAATATTACTTTGGTATTATAAAATGCATGAGTTTTAGCTTATTTCTAAATAATCTAAAATTGATTTTTTTTTTCAAATCGATTGTATTTGCGAGATATCATTGGCCATAGAAATAATTACATTCGTTCATGGGAAAATAACTCGTTGAATTGACGTGTCAATAGTCCATAAATTAATTCATAATTTACTTGAATTAATGAGAATTACCTGAATTAATAGAGAATTACCTCAATTAATGAGAATTAACTGAATGGACAGAGAATTACTTAAATTAATGAGAATTAACCGAATTACCGGAGAATTAATAATAAATTAATTGAATTAATGAGTATTAACAGAAAATTAATTTTAAATGATTTTAATTCGTGCCGGAATGATCTTTTTAGCGTGCAACAATTGTGCCCTTTTATTCGCGCGCTCGTATTTCGAAACGTCAAAAAATGTCAAACCAGCATATCGAGATGCACCTCGAGATCTTGGTCGATTTTTGCATTTTATACCGCTAGTTGCATATCGCCTTTTTGCGAATCTTAAAATATACTCGAACTAGCGTGAGGGACAAGATAAAATTAGGTTGAAGAGACCAAAAATAGTCTGAAATGAAAAAGTTAAGTTGAATTGAATTTATTAATCTGGATTCACAAAAAATTCAGCAAAAAATCGATGAAATTTTCAGGCATTAGCGTGCATTGGGGTAATTTATCGAGAATTGTTGGGAAAAAAAATAATTGAAATGAATTTTTCAAAATACGCTGTATCAAATGAATTAATCTGAATTAACAAAAAAAAACGGAAAGAAATGAATTAAAATATTCAGATATTTACTTGAATTAATTGAATTTAAATAATTAAATTGAATTAATCTGAATCAAAAGAATTATGTTGAATTAAATGAACTTTTCGTAATTAATGTGTCACTCAAATCTTGAGTTATTTCCCCCTCGCATTCATGCATGCATCCATACACATTTACATACGCACATGCATACGTGCACTAATTTATTACAAGCTAATTAGAAAATTAAAAATATTGTTTTAATAAATACTGATTTTACGGAAAATTAGAAATATATTTTTTCAATAAATACTAATTTTTCAGAAAGTTAGCTGTATAATTTTAATAAATACTAATTTCTTAAGAAATTATAGAAATGTTTCTTTACTGACTATACTAATTTTTCAGAAAATTAGAAATTATATCATGTGATTGTTAATTTTTCGGAAAATAAGAAACTTTTTTGAACTAATGACCAATTTTTCGATAAATTACAAATAGTTTTTCGATAATCACGGATTGTATTAAAAATTTCAAATATTCACTTAAGAATTAATAATTTTACAGAAAATCATGTACATTATTCGGAATATTTTTTCGTTTCGAATAATTACAATTATTTTGTCGGTTAGTTTTTATTTTTTCCATAATTGACAACAAGAAAAATAAAAAATTCATTTTCGGAGTAATTGGATATATTTAGCAAAATCGTTTTTGTCGATCGCTGCTCGTTCATAATGCTGAATCATCGAGTCTCTGGAGAAAAACAAAGAATCGAAATTATTTTTTTAAATTTCAATACAGCACCGGTGACCAGCATGCTTTGCCAGAAATACAGCTGCCGAGTCGTCGTTTTTATCGGTGGTCTGTTCTGCGCTCTCGGACTCACCATAAGCTTCTTCGCGACGAGCCTCGTTCATCTCTTCTTTACATTCGGCGTTCTCACAGGTTGGCAAAAAAACAAAAACAAACGATAACACACAATTTTTGTTTCTATTTATTTTCCCTATGATACGGGATACAAGTTTTTGTTTCTGCTTCACTATGTTGACGATGAAAAAGTATATAATTATAACGATTTTGATATAAATTGACATTATCCGAGTATGTCAGTGAGTATGGAAATTGTAAATCGATAACACGGATTAGCGATCCTTTGATACGAGCCTCAAGAATAATAATTCAAACTTTTACAGTTTTATGTCTCGACGCAAAATTATAATACAAATATACCTTGTAGCGTAAAATTTTTCACACATATACACAGGATATTAAAAAAAAAAAAAAATCTTTGGTTAATAACATTTGAATAATCGTTCGATTGATGGGCTAGTATTTCAAATAACACAGAGCTATTCTGCGCGCTTCTCGTTTCCCAAACAAGGGGATGCATAAACCGATACTATATGTGTGTGTGTGTGTGTGAGAGAGAGAGAAAAAGAGACGATATCGAGCTTAAGGTGCTCCTTATATGAATCCGAATATCTTAAAATTAATTGATTTTGATCTATAGTAGAGTAAAAATACATCCCAACATACTTGAAAAATTTCAAGCCAAGTTAACGAAAATTTATCCAAAAATTGTAAGCTTGAATATCGTTAAATTTATACGGTATTTTATGGAGATGATCGCATTTCTATCTAATAAATTATAGCCCGAATAATTCTAGATGTCCGATACAAACTGACGCGTGTGAAGTTAGCCCTCCAATGTAAAGATAAAAAAAAATTATATGAGCTCTAATTGCCCTCCAAAGAGTTCTACAAATCTTTCCTACAACTTATTTTGACACGGTTGAAACTCAAGATAATAGGCCCAGGCAAAAATAAATAAATAATAACAATTATTAATATTATCGAAAAATTTCATTTCTGGAAAGAGTTCTAATTGCCCTCCAAAGAGTTCTACAAATCTTTCCTAAAACTTATTTTGATACGGTTGAAACTCAAGATAATAGGCCCAGGCAAAAATAAATAAATAAATAATAACAATTATTAATATTATCGAAAAATTTCATTTCTGGAAAGAGTTCCAATTGCCCTCCAAAGAGTTCTACAAATCTTTCCTAAAACTTATTTTGATACGGTTGAAACTCAAGATAATAGGCCCAGGCAAAAATAAATAAATAATAACAATTATTAATATTATCGAAAAATTTCATTTCTGGAAAGAGTTCCAATTGCCCTCCAAAGAGTTCTACAAATCTTTCCTAAAACTTATTTTGATACGGTTGAAACTCAAGATAATAGGCCCAGGCAAAAATAAATAAATAAATAATAACAATTATTAATATTATCGAAAAATTTCATTTCTGGAAAGAGTTCTAATTGCCCTCCAAAGAGTTCTACAAATCTTTCCTAAAACTTATTTTGATACGGTTGAAACTCAAGATAATAGGCCCAGGCAAAAATAAATAAATAAATAATAACAATTATTAATATTATCGAAAAATTTCATTTCTGGAAAGAGTTCCAATTGCCCTCCAAAGAGTTCTACAAATCTTTCCTAAAACTTATTTTGATACGGTTGAAACTCAAGATAATAGGCCCAGGCAAAAATAAATAAATAAATAATAACAATTATTAATATTATCGAAAAATTTCATTTCTGGAAAGAGTTCCAATTGCCCTCCAAAGAGTTCTACAAATCTTTCCTACAACTTATTTTGATACCGTTGAAACTCAAGATAATAGGCCCAGGCAAAAATAAATAAATAAATAATAAAAATTATTAATATTATCGAAAAATTTCATTTCTGGAAAGAGTTCTAATTGCCCCCCAAAGAGTTCTACAAATCTTTCCTAAAACTTATTTTGATACGGTTGAAACTCAAGATTATAGGCGCAGGCAAAAATAAATAAAATGATAACAAATATAAATATTTTCGAAAAATTCCAATCAGACTAATTCTTTTCTCGGTGCAAGCACGCAAAAAATACAAATTGAGTACTTGGCCCTCCCATTGATTAAAAAAAAAAAAAATTTGTGCCACGTAAACGACAGAATTATTCCCAAAAAGTACAAAGAACTTCAGAACTATGTGGGAGGCAACTGGAACTCATATTATTGTTTTTTTTATCTTTACATTGGGGGACTAACTTCACACCCACGTTAACCCACGTTAAAACTAAAGAAAAAGGGTATCGAAATATATTTGGACACTTGTTGAAAAAAAGAGTGACCCATTGATAAATTTGCAAATTTTATTCCATGTCAAAGATATACATTAAAAAAAAAAAATACAGAATCAACAATATCTGACTTGGATTCGATCTGATCGCAACCCTTGAACCCAAAACATTTTTTTTGAAACTCTCATACACAAAAGTCGATTTTTGTCCGGCTTGTTTTTCACCAACTTGACGCATTATAAAAAAAAAAAAATCTAAAAATTCATACACAATCTTAGAACCTTCCACGGCAACGCTATGAAAAAGAAAATCTGAAATAATTATTGGGGACCACTGTAGAAAGTAATAAGAGCGAGCCAGTGGCCCAGTTGGTCCGACTCTGGACTGCCACGCAGGCGGCCACAGGGTTCGATCCCGCGGCCGGCACCAATGGATTTTTCCGGATGCTTTTTTCTGCGAGAGCTCGGTGGTTCGAAACCCACCTTAAAATTGTAGGTTCTCACAAATACACTGGGCCAATAGCAATGAGGTTGCGCAAAAATCGAGAGAGAAAAATAGTTCCGTAAATGAACAGAAAAACTAAAATAGTGGGTGTAAGAGTGATATAGCGAATGAAAGTGTTGTAAAAAGCCGAAAAGGCTATGCAAGTAAAACTTACTACTACTACCATAGAAAGTATAGCGGATATTTCTTCACCTATTCGAACAATTAAAAATCGTCTCGGACAAAAATTATTCACCTTTTGGGATTAATCCCAATCGCGAATCGATCGTTTCGCTCTCCCTTAATCATTTCCGCAATTTCATTAATATACGAAATAATGCATCTTCTCGATTTGGCCCCGTACCAGGAATCGGCGGTGGATTGTCAACGACACCCGGTATCATAATAGTCTCGCAATACTTTGACAAGCATCGAGCATTGGCAAATGGAATTTGCGTATCCGGCACAGCGGCCGGAAGTTTCGTATTTCCATTGTTGATCGAGACCCTCGTGGCGAATTTTGGCTTTCACGGCACGATATTGCTCCTCGGTGGTTGTATGCTTCACGTTTGCGTCAGCGCGACGCTTTATCGTCCATTGGAGGACAATCCGGCGGCTGCACTTATCGAGCCAGCATCGAAGCAAAATATTTCCGAGTGTACGAAAACTTTGGATTTTCATGGATCCGATGAGCTACAGGTACAGCAGCAGCAGCAGCAGCAGCTACAGCAGGAACAGCAATCATTCACGAAACAACAGAGGCTGGAACTTTTATTCGCCGATGACGCGACAACGAGGCAAAATTTGTTCAACGAACTTTTTCATCGGAGAAACGTGATTGCCATAGAGCTTACCGACAGCGAGGAGGAAAAAGATATAATGGGCGAGGGTCTGAGAATGAAGCCAATATCAAAAATTCGAAGCTCAAGTATACTTCACAGCGTCGAGGATCTCAGCACCGATTCAACCTGCGTCTACAAAGCTCGTGCCTCGCTTCGATCGCTGAGATCATCGGCCGCGACGACCGCCGTTGCCGTTCCACGTGAAATCGTTATACCCGATCATCGGGAATCCATCAGCGTTACACGCCCGACCATGTCGCAGAAGATTGCCCGTTACATCGATCTGACGCTTTTGAAAAATCCACAATTCATCATGATGTGTCTCTCGGTGAGTCTAATGTCAACCGGAAGTCCCTATATGCTGTATTATCTGCCGGCTTACGTACACGCGGCCGGTTATACGAAATCCGAGGCCGGCTATCTCGTGGCTATATCAGCGGCCCTCGATCTTTGCGGCCGACTCGGCCTCGGATGGCTCTCCGATCTTCAGCTCTTCGATCGACGAAAAGGCTACATCGGGAGGTATGTGTACGATGAAATTTTAATAAAAACCTCCCGTATAGTTTTTATTTCAGAAATATTCTCTTCGAGAAGCCCTTGAGCCCTTTGGCCGGTATGGGACACACAAGTCCCCGTCTACTTTGAAAGATCGTAAGTTCCGGAAAAATGAACATATCGGGATCGTTGAGGTCGCATTTTGAAGATGAGGGATGCATCTCTGATCGTGAAAAATTCGGCGAACGCGAGCGTTGCATCCCTGCAGTTTTACGGCCCGTCAAAAAGTGCGAAAATTGCGGGGAAAAAAAAAAATGAGAAATGAGCATACATTTTTAGGAAGAATTATTTTTAGAGTCGCGAGTCTCAAGTACGTGCTTTTGAATAATATTGAAAATTTGTAGCAAAAAGATCCGAACCGAAAACCACCCCTAACGGTAATATGAAAAATTTTTAGCAAGAAAATATATGAATCGAAAACTACCCCTAACGGTAACGAAAAATCGAAAACGACCCCTGAGATGGTGATGCGCCCAATAATGCACTTCCATTTGATGTTCAGTTCATAAATATTTTTGAAAACGCATGAAAAATTTATAGCAAGAATATCCGAATGGAAAACTACCCCTGGGAGTAACGAAACATTGATAACCACCCCTAGAAATGGTGATACGCCCAAAAATGCACTTCCATTTGATGTTCAGTTTATATATATTTTCGAAAACGCATGAAAAATGGGTACAATAACATCCAAATCACAAAACTACCCCTAACAGTAACAAAACATCGAAAACCGCCCCTAGAAATGGTGATACGCCCAAAAATGCACTTCCATTTGATGTTCAGTTTATATATATTTTCGAAAACGTATGAAAAATGCGTATCAAGAACATCCGAATCACAAAATTACCCCTAACAGTAACAAAACATCAAAAACTGCCCCTGGCAGTGGTGATGGGCCTGAAAATGCACTTTTATTGATGTTCAGTTAATATAAATTTTTGAAAATACATGAAAAATTTGTAGCAAGAAAATATGAATCTAAAACTACCCCTAACAGTAACGAAACATCGAAAACGACCCCTATAAATGGTAATGCGCCCAATATATGCACTTGCATTGATGTTCAGTACATAAATATTTTTGAAAACATATGAAAAATTTGTAGCAAGAATATTCGAATGGAAAACTACCCCTGACAGTAACGAAACATTGAAAACCACCCCTAGAAATGATGATACGTCCAAAAATGCACTTTTATTGATGTTCAGTTCATATATATTTTTTGAAACGCATGAAAAATGCGTATCAAGAACATCCGAATCACAAAACTACCCCTAACAGTAACGAAACATCGAAAACCGCCCCTAGAAATGGTGATACGCCCAAAAATGCACTTCCATTTGATGTTCAGTTTATATATATTTTCGAAAACGTATGAAAAATGCGTATCAAGAACATCCGAATCACAAAATTACCCCTAACAGTAACAAAACATCAAAAACTGCCCCTGGCAGTGGTGATGGGCCTGAAAATGCACTTTTATTGATGTTCAGTTAATATAAATTTTTGAAAATACATGAAAAATTTGTAGCAAGAAAATATGAATCTAAAACTACCCCTAACAGTAACGAAACATCGAAAACGACCCCTATAAATGGTAATGCGCCCAATATATGCACTTGCATTGATGTTCAGTACATAAATATTTTTGAAAACATATGAAAAATTTGTAGCAAGAATATTCGAATGGAAAACTACCCCTGACAGTAACGAAACATTGAAAACCACCCCTAGAAATGATGATACGTCCAAAAATGCACTTTTATTGATGTTCAGTTCATATATATTTTTTAAAACTGCATGAAAAATGCGTATCAAGAACATCCGAATCACAAAACTACCCCTAACAGTAACGAAACATCGAAAACCGCCCCTAGAAATGGTGATACGCCCAAAAATGCACTTCCATTTGATGTTCAGTTTATATATATTTTCGAAAACGTATGAAAAATGCGTATCAAGAACATCCGAATCACAAAATTACCCCTAACAGTAACAAAACATCAAAAACTGCCCCTGGCAGTGGTGATGGGCCTGAAAATGCACTTTTATTGATGTTCAGTTAATATAAATTTTTGAAAATACATGAAAAATTTGTAGCAAGAAAATATGAATCTAAAACTACCCCTAACAGTAACGAAACATCGAAAACGACCCCTATAAATGGTAATGCGCCCAATATATGCACTTGCATTGATGTTCAGTACATAAATATTTTTGAAAACATATGAAAAATTTGTAGCAAGAATATTCGAATGGAAAACTACCCCTGACAGTAACGAAACATTGAAAACCACCCCTAGAAATGATGATACGTCCAAAAATGCACTTTTATTGATGTTCAGTTCATATATATTTTTTGAAACGCATGAAAAATGCGTATCAAGAACATCCGAATCACAAAACTACCCCTGACAGTAATAAAATATCGATAACCACCCCTAGCAATGGTGATACGCCCAATAATGCGCTTTAATTGATGTTCAGTTCATAAATATTTTTGAAAACGCATGAAAAATTTATAGCAAGAATATCCGAATGGAAAACTACCCCTGACAGTAACGAAACATCGAAAACGACCCCTATAAATGGTAATGCGCCCAATATATGCACTTGCATTGATGTTCAGTACATAAATATTTTTGAAAACATATGAAAAATTTGTAGCAAGAATATTCGAATGGAAAACTACCCCTGACAGTAACGAAACATTGAAAACCACCCCTAGAAATGATGATACGTCCAAAAATGCACTTTTATTGATGTTCAGTTCATATATATTTTTTGAAACGCATGAAAAATGCGTATCAAGAACATCCGAATCACAAAACTACCCCTGACAGTAATAAAATATCGATAACCACCCCTAGCAATGGTGATACGCCCAATAATGCGCTTTAATTGATGTTCAGTTCATAAATATTTTTGAAAACGCATGAAAAATTTATAGCAAGAATATCCGAATGGAAAACTACCCCTGACAGTAACGAAACATTGATAACCACCCCTAGAAATGGTGATACGCCCAAAAATGCACTTCCATTTGGAATACAGTTTATATGTATTTTCGAAAACACATGAAAAATGCGTATCAAGAACATCCGAATCACAAACCTACCCCTAACGGTAACAAAACATCAAAAACCACCCCTAGCAGTTTTGATGGGCCTGAAAATGCACTTTTATTGATGTTCAGTTAATATGAAATTTTTGAAAATACATGAAAAATTTGTAGCAAGAAAATCTGAATCGAAAACTACCCCCAACAGTAACGAAACATCGAAAACTACCCCTATAAATTGTGATGCACCTAAAAATCAACTGTCATTGGTGAGGTCAGGGTGCTTTTTGAACGCGAGTCCCCTTGCCTCTCACGAATCGGGGTGATTTTTGAAACGTGAGTCCCCTTCCCTCTCACGAATTGGGGTTCTGCGTGACGTTTGATTCTCATAAGGGTTGAAATGATCCGTAAATTCTTCAGAATATATTCACGTGTTCCAGGATACTCATGTTCCGATTTGAATTAGGATGAATTAATAGGAAATGAGTAATAACGTTTTATGCGTTGCGGATGAATTTTTCCCAATTGAAGGGTTCTTCATAAGGGTTGCAATTATCCGTAAGTCCTTTAGAATATGCTCATGTGTTCCGGAACACTCATATTTCGATTCAGATCAGGATAAAACAAGAGAAAATGAGACGATAACATTTTATCCATTAGGGGGTGAATTTCTCTCAACTGAGGGGGTAGTTCATAAGGGTCGATTGATCCGTAAGTTCCTCAGAATCCCACTACGTGTTCTGTAATGACTTTTCCTCAATTTCCGGCAGAAATGAACGATGGAAAACGAGATTGAGATATTTTCAAGCGATTAGGGTGGTTTTTTCATTTTGGGGGTAGTTTCCGAGGGTAATAAAATTCCTGAATAATTTTTTTTCTCACATTGGGTACTCATGAATTCAGATTCACCGTGTACCAACTTTGCCAAACGCTCAAAAAAAAAACTCATCCCTTAATTGTAATTAAGCGTAATTTTCTTTCTTTTTCTTTGGTTCCCCCGAGGGTGAAAATAAAATGACGATCGGCGATTGAGCGTCGTAGAAGGGATTTTTCAAATTTAAACGACGCTCGATTGAAATTTTCAGTATCGTGGGCGCCGGAGTCGCTGTACTAGCGATACCGATGGCTCATTCGTTCTACGTGCTCGCCTGTTCGGTCGGCATGTACGGGCTTTGCCTTGGATGCTGGTTCCTCCTTGTACCGGTTCTCCTCGCCGATCAATACGGTACCGACAAGATATCGTCCAGTTACGGACTCGTTCGTATGTTCCAGAGCGTCGGAGCCATATCCATACCGCCTCTAGCCGGTAAGAAACGAATATGCTGCCCTGTATATGCTCGATCGATTAACGAATTTAAAAAAAAAAAAAAAGTATAAGCAATTTTTTGTTTCAACCGTGTGTAGTACGAAAAAAAAAACGAAAAAAAATTCAATATTCTACACAGCATCGCCACGATTTATCGTGCAATTATTAAAAAAAAAAAAAAATGGAACGCGGAGAGAAGAATTAATGCGACCTCGAACAAACGCGAATCTAATCGATACGCGCGATATTTGCCACGTGTACCATATACTTTGTCTCTCCGGGCACTAAATGGTTACGCATACACGATAAAAAGAGTTCCCCTCCCCCTTGAGCTCTATCGCGTGATCGTAACCGAACGACATGTCCGTAAATGAGATTGGCAGTGTTGAAAGTTCTTTTTTTTTTTTTTTTTTTGTATCAGCAAAGATAGCATAAAAGTTTTATAATCGCTTTTTTGCCACTCGCATAGTTGTATCGTTTTTAAACGCTCGAGGCTTGGGCTTGGTGCGAGTCATATCATCCGAGATGGGACGATTTTTCGTCGAAAAATTTGGGATAGCCGTTTATTTTTCTTTCGGATGGGACATTTGCGAAAAGGCAGACTCGAAAGAGAGATTTGGGGCAATTGGTTTTCTTTTCTATTTTTTGTAATTTTTTTTTATCCCTTTTCGTCATTCCATAGTGGACTTTTGTTTGCATAACTTTGTCAAGTTTTTTTTACAAAATACTATAATATACAACAGCATATTATATTCCTTTGCTTATTTTCTAGTATCCTTAAAATACATATCGCGTTATCCGACCTTTTTTCTTAGTTCTTATTTATCCCTCTAACTCCAACTCTTTCTCTTTTCCCTCACTCATTTCTTTACAGACCTCCTCTATTTCCCTATAGTAATCACACGCACATCCTTTTTTGTATTTTTCTACACAGCATATTTATCATTTCTCCCTTTATTGCTCATTCATCCGGAACTAACTCTTTACCTTTTTTACATATTTACTCAATCGTCTCATCTTGTTCTTCACGCATATCCTGCACTTCCTTTCTTTTCCGCCCTTCCCACGCTGCCACATCTTAACCTTGCCCACATTTCTTTGTCCTTTCCATTACTTCCTCTTCGGACCAGTATTTCCAAGACGTATCATCCTTCTCAGCAGTGTGTTTGTACATGGAATTATACGTTGAATTTCTTATTTTTTCCTCTTCCTTAGAATTTCATTTTTTAACTTTTCTAGCCCCTCTTTTATTCTTTTGTCCATTCTTTCTCACATCTCTTCCAACAAAGCAAATTTTTGGCCATCCAACTTTGTCTCCTCCATTCTTATCACCTCTCTGATCTACCTCAACGCTCTTTCCCTTATTAATTTCATTCCATATTCCCTTATAATTACCTTACTAATTACCTATCAATTACCTTACTAATTAATTACCTTACTAATTAATTACCTTACTATTTAATTACCTTACTATTTAATTACCTTATTAATTAATTACCTTACTAATTAATTACCTTACTAATTAATCACCTTACTAATTAATCACCTTACTAATTAATTACCTTACTAATTAATTACCTTACTAATTAATCACCTTACTAATTAATCACCTTACTAATTAATCACCTTACTAATTAATTACCTTACTAATTAATTACCTTACTAATTAATTACCTTACTAATTAATTACCTTACTAATTAATCACCTTACTAATTAATTACCTTACTAATTAATCATCTTACTAATTAATCATCTTACTAATTAATCACCTTACTAATTAATCACCTTACTAATTAATCACCTTACTAATTAATCACCTTACTAATTAATCACCTTATTAATTAATTACCTTACTAATTAATCGCCTTACTAATTAATTAACTTACTAATTAATTACCTTGGTAATTAAATTAATTAATTACTTAATTAAATTGGTATTGTTCCATCCACTTCTAGTGCCATCTTGCACCCATAATTGCAAGCATATTTGAAAGGATACAGAGTACCCTTTCAAATATGCTTGTATCACCCATTCCCTGTGTATTTCCACGCTATAAATTGCCACCGCTTTTACAATCGTGTCCAACAAATAAAGTCTCCTCCTCCATTAAATTTCTCCCTGCCCTCCTCAAAATTCCCCACACCGTATTCGTGGCCGTTCGCGTTTTCCCTGTCCTTTTTTTTTCCATGGGCCTAACTCGAATTTCTACCGTTTCGTCATTATATTCGATATATCGTATGCGAAAAGCTTCTATGCTTTTTTTTTAATTTTTCTCCATCATATATTTTATATTTTATTTCGTCACATTTTTTGTTTATTTTCATTTGACATTTTATATTCTCCGTATTATTTCTCACGAATGTTTGACGAATCGCTCCGAAAAAAAAATTGTCCCGGAATAAAATCGTCTCGTGAAACGTATGTGATACGTTTTCATCGTATGGATCAAGTTACCGTTGCGAAATTAACGAAGCCCCTGCGCTACTAATCAGTCTCGAAGCTTCGGTGTGCCAAGTCCTCGATTGCGTCATATCTCTCTCTCTCTCTCTCTCTCTCTCTCTCTCTCTCTCTTTCTCTCTCTCTCTTTCTCTTGGTTATATATCTCCTGTTTCGCTGTTTCCTCTCGCTGTGGGGTAGTTCTCTCTCTTTTTTTTTTCTTCATTTTGTCCTAGTCGATTAAACTTGCCTCGAGCACACGCGCAAGGCTTTCAACATAATTGTCGTATCGTTATTTTCATTTTAACGTCGAGAAACTTTCAAGCTTTCGTTCGTTTCGTGCTTAATTGCGTTTCACGCAAATTGGACCGAGCTCATCGCCGTGCTTGTTAATAAAATGGTAACACACGGGAGACGTCTCGGAGTGCTCCAACTCCCCAGAAATCTCCCCGGAACAGCCGAGTTGCGTTCGCTCTTTTATTATTCGTTGCGTGGCCCTCGGCTTGACGATTAGCGTGACAAGGTCGCGAGTCTCGGGAACGTGACAATTATCCGCGTAATAAGGCCGTGAATTCTTTGTTAGTCGGGCAAAGCAAAAAAAAAAAATCATACAATGGTAGAGATATGAGCAAAGAAAAAGAGTCTCGAGCATTTTTTTTTCTATCGTAAAGTACTCCGAGCTTATTTTGAAATGAATTGTACCGAAAAAACATGAATATATCGATAATAATAGATTTGATCGATTCGGTTTGATTTTTAAAGGAAAATTAGTTGATTCGTTAAAAATTTTAATTAATTCAACGAAAATTCATCGAAATTAATATGTTTTTTTTTTTTTTCGTTGAATTAAAATAAAATCGTTTTATCGTCCCGTTTGTTTATTTCGTGAGAAAACGAAGCAGGAAATCCTGCGATAATATGTTATGAATCATCGCGATAACCGAACGCGATTATATAACTCGCGCAGAGAAGATTCTCGATTAATGCAATCGCGGTCGCCACAGAGGCCTCCGTTTGTAAAACGTATAAATGAGAAATCCAGAATGATCGAGAATGAACGAGACTCGTACTGAACCCCCCCTGGTCGTTTCCATCGTGAATCCCAGAACTCCTCGGAATATAATATCGATCGAAACCTTCTTTTATCTTTAAAGAGCCGTTTGTGTATGTGTGTTGGGTAACGCTCGTCGTAATAAGATTGCTATAAGAAGACCAGAAGTGAGATAGAAAAAAAGAATACGAATATGCGCTCAATTTTTTTTTTCTCATCTTTTCATGAAAATTGTGAAAACACTCGAAGAATCTTCAAGTATAGGAGTACATTTTTTTGTTTTACATTTTCATCGCGAGCTCGCTCATTACTAATTTTTTAAATTAATTCATCCGGATAAACGTGTCGTTCGATCGAGCAGCAGATTTTTGGAGTAAAAGAATTCGTCGAAATTTGAAAAAATAATATGATGACGATGATGACGAAACGAGAGAGTTTCTTCAAATCTTATTTTATTCAAATAAAGCTCAATTCGATAATAAAAATTATTCGGATTCATTTGGGGTGTTTTTTTCGAACAGAGCGAACAAATTGTCTTGGAGTGGAATTTCCAAGTGTGGACGTGAAATCGATTCGCCAAGAAAGAAATTCGTCGAAATTCGAAAAAAATAATATGACGACGATGATAATGAAACCAGAGAGCTTGTTCAAATTTTATTTCATTCAAATAAAGCTCAATTTGATAATAAAAATTATTCGGATTTATTTGGGGATTTTTTTCGAATAGAGCGAACAAATTGTCTCGGAGTGGAATTTGCAAGTCTGGACTTAAAATCGATTCGCCAAGAAAGAAATTCGTCGAAATTTGAAAAAATAATATGACGACGATGATAATGAAACCAGAGAGCTTGTTCAAATTTTATTTCATTCAAATAAAGCTCAATTTTATAAAATTAAAAATTATTCGGATTTATTTGGGGATTTTTTTCGAATAGAGCGAACAAATTGTCTCGGAGTGGAATTTGCAAGTCTGGACTTAAAATCGATTCGCCAAGAAAGAAATTCGTCGAAATTTGAAAAAAAAATATGACGACGATGATAATGAAACCAGAGAGCTTGTTCAAATTTTATTTCATTCAAATAAAGCTCAATTTGATAAAAGTAAAAATTATTCGGATTTATTTGGGGATTTTTTTCGAATAGAGCGAACAAATTGTCTCGGAGTGGAATTTGCAAGTCTGGACTTAAAATCGATTCGCCAAGAAAGAAATTCGTCGAAATTTGAAAAAATAATCCGATGACGATGATGACAAAACCAGAGAGCTTGTTCAAATTTTATTTCATTCAAATAAAGCTCAATTTGATAAAAGTAAAAATTATTCGAATTTATTTGGGGATTTTTTTCGAATAGAGCGAACAAATTGTCTCGGAGTGGAATTTGCAAGTATGGACGTGAAATCGATTCGCCAAGAAAGAAATTTGTCAAAATTTGAAAAAATAATCCGATGACGATGATGACAAAACCAGAGAGCTTGTTCAAATTTTATTTCATTCAAATAAAGCTGAATTTGATAAAAGTAAAAATTATTCGGATTTATTTGGGAATTTTTTTCGAATAGAGCGAACAAATTGTCTCGGAGTGGAATTTGCAAGTATGGACGTGAAATCGATTCGCCAAGAAAGAAATTCGTCGAAATTCGAAAAAAATAATATGACGACAATGATAATGAAACCAGAAAGCTTGTTCAAATTTTATTTCATTCAAATAAAGCTCAATTTGATAAAAGTAAAAATTATTCGGAATTATTTGGAAATTTTTTTCGAATAGAGCGAAAAAATTGTCTCGGAGTGGAATTTGCAAGTCTGGACTTAAAATCGATTCGCCAAGAAAGAAATTCGTCGAAATTCGAAAAAATAATATGACGACGATGATGACGAAACCAGAGAGCTTCTTCAAATTTTATTTCATTCAAATAAAGCTCAATTCGATAGTAAAAATTATTCGGATTTATTTGGGAATTTTTTTCGAATAGAAGTCTCGGAGTAGAATTTCCAAGTGTGGATGTGAAATCGATTCGCCAACAGTATTATTACGATGCGATAAATTCATGCTGGCCTGCATATACAGACATTATAATACGAGATTCTATAGCTTCAGCTGTTGATGAAATATAAACGGAGAATGAATTTTTCTTTTTTTTTATTCTCTCGTGAAAAAATCGGTTATCATTAACCACTGAACTGCGTCTGTTGTTTCCAGCATTTTTGTGCATGTATCCACGACAAATATACCATGCGCATACGTAAAACGAGATTTTTCATAGCTATGCAAGTTGAGAAATCGTGTTGTACGTATTTGTGTTCCGCAATGTTTCACCCTTTTGCCTTGAGAGCGCGAGAGAGAGAGAGAGAGAGAGAGAGAGAGAGAGTCAGAGAGGCCACGTGAGTCGATACAAGTTTACCCAAGTGAGTTGGGCTCTGGCAAGGTCAATGTTAAACCGGAAATAGAAGATACGGCAAGATCGATATGCCAACTCAGCGGAAAAGGGGGACAGAGAGAGAGAGAGAGAGAGAGAAAAAAAAAATGCCCTGGAGAAGATGAAAGAGTAAAAAAAAAAAGATATTCAGTCACTCTCGAAGTAGATGTTGCTGCAACAAAATTAGTAGGCTAGCTTCCAAGTTTTTATTTTTTTTTTATCCGCAGACATTGACGCAAGCGGACAAAAAATTGCAAGGGTATCGTTGAGAAAAGAGAAATATCGAAATAATAAAAAGTTAAAAACGAATGAAGCAAAAATTAAATTTATTTGAAAAATTCCACTGACGCGGATAATTGAAAAAAAAAAAAAAAATTAACAAATGATACTTTATCGAATGTAGGCGACCGACTTTGACGAGTTGTTTCAATATCGCTCATCGAGATCTTGATTTCTCGCTCACTCAAAGAATAGGCTTGATTGACCGAAGCAAACTGCTGTAACGCGAACAAAACAGATTCGATCTTCAGCCGTTTTCTCGTCTCTTTGCCCCAGGCAAGCTCTCTTATCGTATACTCTCGATTCCAATTACTCGTCCCATGCGAAACGTGATAAACACGATTTTTTTTTTTTTTCTCTCGAAACGATTAAAATCAATTGGGTCAGCTCTCTCGAGATGAACCTTGCTTTGTTGATTCGAGTGATATGTTTGTGGGAGATTACAGGGCATGTAATATATACCGTGCGATATTGATGGGCAACAAAATTTATTCGTATCGAGTCTCGGTCGAGATTTATTCCGCTTCGATGATGAAAAAAAAAAATGGCTTGAAAAAAAGAACTGTTAATTTCACAATATTTTTAATGAGTTTTGCTTTGAATTATTTTCCAGCTTAATTTATTATTATCGTGGATTGCTTAGCTTTTTTTTTTCGTTAATCGGGAACATTTGCAGTCAATTTTGGAAAAATATTGAAAATTTAATCGACTTTTACCCTCAAATGATGATTGAAGAAAATCAAATTAATTGTACAATCTATTAATTATAAATTTTTCACGCATCTCACGAATTTTACTTTTATACGAAATTCGAAGAAGAAGAAAAAAGAAAAACATTCAAGTTTGAACGTTTAATTTTGTATTTTAAATTGCAGGATATCTGCGCGACGTGACCGGAAGTTACTCCGTATGTTTCCTGTGTATGGGCACGTGCATGGTCCTCGGAGGACTTCCTCTGCTTCTCGTTTCGTCCGACATAGTACAGAAATCAACGAGCACGCTCCGGGTGAGCGTAACCGATGAGGCCGGCAAAGAGGGCCCACCGGTCGTCGCCAAAGAATAAAAACGAATAAATAAATGGAAAAATCATTCGTATTTTGCGGTATTTGATTGAAAAACGATTCTTTTTTTTTTTTTTTTTGTTGTTCTTCGTTTCTTGTACATTTTACTAGCCCAGAGCACCCCTGGCGTCTGCTGATCATTGTTTCGCGATTTTTTTTTACATTTCTTTAGTTTTCATTTATTTATTTATTTATTTATTTATTTATTTATTTATTTCGCTCGCGAAGGTCCAAAATCGAGGACAGAAGCGAAAGAGACATGCGAAGAAAAAAAAAAGAGAGAAAATGTTATTGTTTGTGCGTGCGTGAGAAAAGCCGAGAAAGTATAGATAGTAGAAATTGTTATTGCGATGGGAAACTGAGAATGGCAAATAAGGATTTTTCTGATAAAAAAAAAATTAAAACGCCTTTTATTACGGAGCTTTTTTCCAGATTTCGAGGAAAATATTCGTCCTGATGAAAAGAACTTTGCGGGGGAAAAGAAGGGAGAGAAAAAAAAATTAAATACGAAGGGGTGACTTATTGACGTGTAATAAAATAATTATTATTAACGATTCGTCGTTCGATTCATTTACAATGACAAATTATACCTGCAAAGTAAATTAGATCAGATCGAGGTACGTTAAAGGGTTTTTTTTTTTTTTTTTTTTGGAATTTTAATACTGGATGGTCGTGGATTGGCTTTAGATATAAAAAAAAAAAAACGAATCACTAATTTTTTCAGATTTTTATTTCGAGCCCTGCGAGTCATGGCCCCTGATTTTATTCTTAATTTGAAAAATAGGAAATTTTACGATTTCTCGCCTATCGACAGTGGTTTCGGATAAGAAATATCCTCGGGATTGGGGAAAAAAATAATTTAAAAAATCCCACTTGTGCGCAAAGTTGTTAAAAATCGATTTTAATTCCAAAAAAATCGAGGAAATTCGATTTTTTCAATATTAAACGCCCGAGGTTTGCTTGTTATTATAATTTTATGTTTATTTCAGGTAGAACTCGTCAAAAAAAAAAAAAGTGCCTGAAAAAAAATCGATATCCTCGACGTTTAAGAGATATTGATTTTTTGTATTCCGGATTTGTAAGTTTTTTTTATTTTTGATATAATATGACTTTGGTTGTCAACATTTTTACTTTACTAGCCCTCGATCGAGAAATTTCTTTCTCAGATTTGAAATTGATGACGAAATTTTGAGACCGGAGTGCAACTTATCAACGAGGCTCGAGTATTGTGAAACATTTGAAGGTGATAAATGAATCCAAACGATCTTTTGACGAGAAAACGAAGACCAAAAAATTTGCGTATTGCAAATTTTCTCGGAATATCGAAAAATGTTTCCCGATGCCAAAAAAAAAAAAAAAAAAAAAAAAACGATTTCAAAACAATTTTAATTCTTTACAACTTTTTTTATTCGTTCTTTGAATAAAAATATTATTCCTCGAAACTTTGCAAGTTTTAGGGCTTTCAGATTATTCTGAAATTTCTTAACCATTGATTATTGGATTTCCTAAAAATGTTTTCCTTAAAAGGAAAAAAAAAAATTATCGAAAATTTGTACTTAAGGATGCATCGGACGTATCTTCCCAACCAAAAGTGACTTTAGTCGACAATATTGCATACTTCATGATAAGATAAAAATCGGAAAAAATTCAACCACAATAAAGACGACAAGATTAATTTTGAATAATAATAATGCCAAAAAGTTATCAATAAATTGTTGAAACAAAACATTGTTTAACAAATTTTTAGGGAAAGTTTTTTTTCGACACGTGAAATGAATTCGTTGATTTTTCCGACTCCACATGAATTTTTTCAAAATTTTCTTTCAAAATTTTGGTTTTCGAAAAATTTTGAAAAATGAAAGAAAAATCGTGAATTTTTTATATGTTTTTTTCGTAAAAACGTTGTATACTACAATTAAGAAGTTTCCAGAGCATTGAACGAATAGTTTCGTAAATAAAACCTTAACAAATTTTCGAAAATCGAAATTTCAAAATGATAAGCAAAATTGAAAAAAAAAAAAATTCACGCGTAGTCAGAAAAATCAACGAATTCATTTCACATGAAAAAAAAAAAAAACATTCCCTAAAAATTTGTTAAAGAATATTTTGTTTAAGCAATTTATTGATAACTTTTCGGCATTATTATTATTAAAAATTAATCTTCTTATCGTCTAAAAGTCGAAAAGTCGTCTAAAAGTCACTTTTGGTGTTGGGAAGGTACGTCCGATACATCCTTAAAAGAAAAAAAAAAATTATCGAAAATAACGACTATTCGAAATTCAAGGAAGATTTTTTTAAAAAAAGTATAAAATACGACGTTATATAGCTTGAAAAATGATTAAAAAATAATAAACCAAATCAAAATACCCCATACGACTCGTGTGGAAAATACGATCCACAGGGAGACACTCAAGGGCTGAGAATAAAAGTTTGAAAAAATTAGAGATCAATTTTTTTTCTACATTCGTAGCCGATTTATGACCATCCAACAAGATCTTCGATTTAACGACCCGATTTTACACATGCGCATTTATATAATATATTATATAATTCGATTTAACTTATATATATTATATTATATTATATATATATTATATAAATAATATATATATATTATATAAATAATATATATATATAATAAGTTTTTAATATATAATATAATATATAATATATATATAATATATTATATATATATATATAATATAATTATATATATTATAAAATTATATATATTATATAATTCGATTTAACACATGCGCAATGTATATTATATAATTTAATTCCCTCGCGGACAGCAATGATTTTTTTTCAACGAAAAAACAAGAAACATTGGCTCGCTGTCAATCGCTCTTCGCCTGTCAAAAAAAAAAAAAAAAAAAAGTTTACAACTCAATTCCGAGTAAGTTTTTGCCACGTTGAGCCGTAATATTCGATATTCACATAAATTGGATCGATCGCTATACATCCTATAAATTATATTTATCATCAGTTACAGTGCTGGAAGATTCCAAGCCTCGTGATTCCGTGATCCCGGAAGAGGTTACCACGAGCAAGAGGACGCCGGAAACGAGAAAAGCGAGAAGTTCGGCCACGTGCGAGGAGCGCGAGAGAAGAAAACGATCGATCTGGCATCACGAATGGACGTCGCGAGGATCGCTCGCGAACGATGGAAATTTCGGCATTCGCGAGATTGTTCACGGTCCGTTCGCCTCGCCTAGGCTCGTGAGAGCACTGCCATGCGTTCTTCTCGATTCCCCAAGATTCGTCGACGATTATTCGCGAAACGACGATAAAAAATTTGCCATTCGTCGCGGTATACCGGATCCCTGGAGCGAGTATCTCGCGCTCAAAGGTTACTGCACCGGGTACGATAAGAAAACGGCCAAGAGACACCTGAGACTCGGCTGCGACGCCGTAAAACTGACCGAGGCCGTTTGGACGGGTCTTGGCCTACCGTTGACTCAGGGTATACCGGATCCTTGGAAAAATTCGCCTTACGTTTCGAAGAGCTTCGTTCGAACTTCGTTGCCTCGACGAATCATCAAATCGAGGATAAAACTTCGCGGTACGTCGAGTGATCCCAACGAGGCGCCTTGCTTGAACGAGATTGAGCATACGAAATTGCGCATCGAGGGACGAAAAAAAATGAATCATCCTAAACGTGACATAATCGTGGAAAATTTCGAATCCAAATTTCCCGAAGTTAAAAATTCTCAAACGTTAATTTTTCATTCATCGACGAATAATGGAAATTTGAAAAATCTTCCCGAGCCCAAGAAATTATCGAAGAAACATACCAAAGTAAAGTGCAAAGTGGCGAATAATCGAGGAACGATAAACGTGCGTCGAACTCACGAGCCAAATCGCATCAGCTGCGAGATTCCGTGCATTTCCGGTTGCCGAACGAATATCCCGAAGGAAATGGCCACGGAGGAGGAAATGGCCTCGCGTCGCTCGAGAATTCTCGCGGAAAATATGAAAAAGCTCGTCGGCCGAGGGCTCGACGAACGTGAGAGAAAAAGTTCGAGCAATCATTGCCGCGTCTGTCAACCGGAAGTCGGACCGACGAGATCCTCGAACGCGACGAGAATTGAGCAGGAAAATTTTTGGCGCTGCACGAGACATCGGCCCGGTGCATCGCGTTGTCCCGAGGATTCGCAAATTTTTCCACGAATCGGTGAGAATTTCGTGAATTCGACAATCGTGGAACCCGAGAATATTTGCGACGCTTGGAATTCTCGCTGCGTCGGAAATGAAAAAACTATTTCCGGTATGATGAAGAGATTGCTCAGAGGCTGGAAAGATCGTAACGAGGATAAACGAGAGATGAATTCGTACGGCAATGATCTTGTCGTGGATGAAAAAATTTCCGATATAAATCTCGTTTGCTGTCGATGCGATTGTCCCTATCTCAAAACAGTCCCGCAGCACGAACGGGATGAGAAAATATTTCAAAATTCTCCTGAAAAGCGATTTTGCGAACGATGCGTTTGTGAAAAATGTACGAGCCGAAGAGAGCGAAGAACAAAGCTAAAAGTAGCGAAGGAACGATCGAATGAAAAAATTGACAATCGAGGCGACAAAAGATTTCCGGAAATGAAAAAATTCGTGAAAAATAATGGAACAACGAGCTGCAAAGAAATTCCCGAGGGATTTAATTATGAAAAGTATTCGGCTAAAATTGCGGAGGAACGATCGAATGAAAAGCTTGCCGATAAAGCTGTCGAGAGATTACCGGAAATGAAAAAATTCCTGAAAAATAATTCAAGCGGCAAGGAAATTCCTGGTGGCGTTTATTTTGAAAAGTATACGATCAAAATGGCGAATGGACGATCGAATGAAAAGCTTGCCGATCAAGCTGTCGAAGGACTTCCGGAAATGAAGAAATTCCTGAAAAATGACGGAACAAAGAGCGGCAAAGAAATTCCCGAGGGATTTGATTTTAAAAAGTATTTGTTCGAAATGTCGGATAAACGATCGGAACTTCCGGTTAAAATTGAAGAATTCGGGATCGATGAATTATTGAGATACGTGAGCCCGGAAAGTGGCGCTAATGCCGATGTATCGGACGATTCGATAGCCCCGAGCTGTGCCGTTGATCTCACATCGGTAACTTCATCGACTTTTATACATCTCATGAGAGGCAAACCGAGAAAAACTAAGCCAAATCGTAATCGCGACGGGGCTTATCGTTCGCGTGAAAAAACGATGACCCTCGTGGTGTCGCCCCGACGACGAAAGAGTACACGTGAAAAATCACGCTACGTCGCGAACAAACGAACGAAGAATGAAAATTCTCAGTCGTTGAATTCGGAGCAGATTCGTGGCATTGCGGAAATAAAAAAAATCGACGATTCGATCGTCGAGCAAAAACGCGTTACGTATGAATGGGAAAGTTCACCGGAAGTTGAGAATAATGAGGCAATTAGGTCCGTAACTTCGGTGGAAAGTTTGAGCAAAATGTCCGATTCTCGTGTAGCCGAGCAGGCTGTTGAAAAATTCGCTGGCAATCAGCGACGAAAGAAAAAAGAACGAACTTCGAGAATTTCCGGGGATTTTCATATTTTCGACGTTCCGGAAACGAAAAGTTATCGTATAACGAAGGAAAAAGTGATTTTAAATGAAAACGATAGGCCGGAAAAGACGAGAAATGAAAAAGCTTCGATAATGAGACGTTCGAGCAACGCGACTGATGAAAGTCGAAAGTTCAGCCTCGGGCAAGCGCAGCGAAGAAAAACATCGCCGGATTATTCGAGAAGATCGAAGAACGAGCACGCAAAAATCGAATCCACGGAGGGGGAAATACGTCATGTTGAGTCGAGAGGAACGGATATGAGGGGAGTTGAGCTACTTCCGGGTCCATGCATTCGAGAAAACGAAACTTCCGAGCGAAATTTTCGAGTCGCTGAATCTTCTCCAGGTAGCGATTGCTCCGAAATTTTTCCTTATCATCGTTATGAGAACCGAGAAATTGAGGAAAACGATGCCCGCGATGAAACGGTCGAATCTTTCGAACAAGTGATTTCCGATGATGAAAATAACGAGTCTGACAATGATACGGATGATCCGGTAATTGAAATTCTCAATCAGCAAGATAAAATGGCGTATTCTCGCGAACAAAATGGCCGCTCATCGTCGGTACCAAGTGAGAGAAAATCAAAAATGAGAAGTGGATTTTTCGAAAATGACGGGAGAAACGAGTCTTGCATGAAAAATCGTGCCAATGATAAATCTCGGAAGGATCGAGAGGAGGAAGAATTATTTATGCAATCGTACTCGGAGACGGAGGAAAATCGTGAAAAATAAATGAAGACATACCGGGGGGGGGGAAAAAAAAAAAGGTTTTCATCTCCAATGATGGCCTGTACGAGACTTTAACATTGCGTGATAAGAATTTCTTCGTTATACTTCTATCGAGGAAAAATAGCAAAAGAGCCATTGATCGTTCGGCACAATATGCCGCAAGGGCGATCGAGTAAATATGTATGTCGATTATTGTACCACAAAAGTTCGAGCTGCATATATAACGGCTTTAATATATACATATATAGATATATATATATATATATATATAAGAATCGCAAAAAAATGGCAAAAAAAATTCGACGATTGTGATATATCTCGATTTATATAAAATATCGTAGAACGGTATTTTTATTTTTTGCGCGAATGAAAATATTACAAGCCGATCATTTTTATACATAAACGTGTGTGATCTATGTATACTATACACGTATCACGTATGTACGCGTAATTTGCACTGTCGAGACTACTCGCGGAAGTTGGATGCTCTCGGTTGTTGTTGTTTTTTTTTTTTTTTTTTCCCCAGCTTGCAAAGAAATATATACGGGAATCGTAAACTTCCCTGGTGGATATCTGGGAACCTTCGGTTGGATTCTAAAAAAAAGTAAACGTTCGAACGGTATAAAATGAAAACCAATGAAATGGATGAGTGGGACCAGTGTTGGGCAGCATCCAATTAATATTTGTAATTCATTACATTTAAATTACAATTGACATTTATTTTCGAATCAATTACACATTACAAAAGTAATTGACACCTTTTTTCGAATCGGTTACAAATTACAAAAGTAATTGACCCTTTTTCGAACGAATTACAAATTACAAAAGTAATTTACACCTTTTTTCGAATCAATTACAAATTAAAAAAGTAATTGACAACTTTTTTCGAATCAGTTACAAATTACAAAACTAATTGACACCTTTCGAATCAATTACAAATTGAAAAAGTAATTGACACCCTTTTTCGAACGAATTACAAATTACAAAAGTAATTGACACCCTTTTTCGAACGAATTACAAATGACAAAAGTAATTGACCCCTTTTCGAATTAATTACAAATTAAAATTGTAATTGACCCCTTTTCGAATTAATTACAAATTAAAATTGTAATTGACATCTTTTCAAATTAATTACAAATTTAAAAAGTAATTGACACTCTTTTTCGAACGAATTACAAATTACAAAAGTAATTTACACCTTTTTTCGAATCAATTACAAATTAAAAAAGTAATTGACACCCTTTTTCGAACGAATTACAAATTACAAAAGTAATTGACACCCTTTTTCGAACGAATTACAAATGACAAAAGTAATTGACCCCTTTTCGAATTAATTACAAATTAAAATTGTAATTGACCCCTTTTCGAATTAATTACAAATTAAAATTGTAATTGACATCTTTTCAAATTAATTACAAATTTAAAAAGTAATTGACACTCTTTTTCGAACGAATTACAAATTACAAAAGTAATTTACACCTTTTTTCGAATCAATTACAAATTAAAAAAGTAATTGACACCTTTTTTCGAATCAGTTACAAATTACAAAAGTAATTGACACCTTTTTTCGAATCAATTACAAATTACAATTGTGATTGACATTTTTTTTTTTTGAATCAATTACAAATTAAAATTGTAATTGACATTTTTTTTCGAATCAATTACAAATTATAAAAGTAATTGCACCCTTCTTTCGAATCAATTAAAAATTAAAAAAGTAATTGACACCCTTTTTCGAACGAATTACAAATTTAAAAATTAATTGACCCCTTTCGAATCAATTAAAAATTGAAAAAGTAATTGACACCCTTTTTCGAACGAATTACAAATTACAAAAAGAATTGACACCCTTTTTCGAATCAATTACAAATTAAAATTGTAATTGACATCTTTTCAAATTGATTACAAATTTTAAAAGTAATTGACACCCTTTTTCGAACGAATTACAAATTACAAAAGTAATTTACACCTTTTTTCGAATCAGCTACAGATTACAAAAATAATTGACACCTTTTTCGAATCAATTCTAATTCCAAAATGTAATTGACACCTTTTTTCGAATCAATTAAAATTTTTAAACGCTATCTATGGACCGAATATATACCGGTGCAAATAATCATAATTGTGTAGTTGTCAATGAATGTAAGTACATACGACTAGATATAAGGATATTTGGGTACTCGTAGCAATACGGCCGGATTAATTAAAAATAAGTGAGTTGGCATGGAATGCCTCTCATATATCTAAGCATATCTGAGTACATCTGAATGTATGCAACTGTGTTGTTGCTTTGATTTCAATGTGAAACATTACGCTGACCGAAAAATATGCGCCAGATGTCTATGCGTCACACTTACAACTGACTTTCAACTGTCTCTTCCCTTGATTGCCTTATTACATTTGGAAATTTTAATATATTCGAAAAAAGATGTCGATTACATTTTTTAATTTGTAATTGATTGGAAAAATGATGTCAATTGCATTTTTAATTTGTAATTCAATTTAAAAGAGGTGTCAATCACTTTTTTCATTTGAAATTCATTCGAAAAAATATATCAATTACAATTTCAATTTTTAAATTATTCCAAAAACGTGTCAATTACTTTTTCAATTTGTAATTGATTCGAAAATAGATGTCAATTACAATTTTAGTTTGTAATTGATTCGAAAAAGGATGTCAATTGCAATTGTAATCGATTAATTACAAATCTGTCCAACACTGAATGGGACTCTAATAGGATTAACCAAAAAAAAATTTGCAAGAACCCCCTAAATACACTAAAAGGATTCAAAAAAACGAAAATAGACTGAAGAAGGAACTGTTCCTTTCTACGTCCTAACACAGCATTCCTTTTGGCCCGTTGGAACAGTTCCTTTGAGCAATATTCCGCATTTGAACTCCGTTTGGGACTACAAAGGAACAGTTCCTAGATCCGCCAGGGTCTCGCTGCTCTCTCGTTCCTTAAATAACCGGTCATGCGCAGAAGTGCGTTTTGTCGTAAATAAGAATTATATCAATTATTTGCTGCGTCTGCTTCGAATCGTACGATTTTCCTCGCTTTCGAAACTTGCCCGTTCCGGTTGATAATAAATCAATATTCATCGGTGGTTTATCATTAAACTCTCTATATTGTGCTCAATGTTTGTGCATGTGCAAAAATGGTCGGGAAAAACAAGTGAATTTAAAAAAAATAAACAACTGGTTCGAGCGAACCAGTTTTCTCGGGACAATAGCGGACTTTTGCCGCTTGAGAGCGCATGCTGTAACAAAGAGGTTAACTAACCTACAAAATGATTAGCCTCGTAAATATTCCGATCGATCTTGCGTGTTTCGCAATCACGACTCATCAGCTTATATCTGAGAGTCATTTAAATTTATAATCTGTGACTAAAAAAAAAGTGTGATCGTAATATATATTTAATTCGACGAAAGGATAGGTTAAATTTTGAGGAGTTAATATGTGAAAGTCCTTCCTCTATGTAATAACGGAGATCATCTCTTTCTTTCAAACAATTAGTGAACCGAGAAACAGCTGAGGCCTAATTCAATGTGCAAGATGGCGGGGGCTTTGATACCGCTGTTTTTTTTTTTATATATAATATAAAAAAACGTTTGCTGAGTTGCGCAGGCATAAGACGAAAATGACATGCGAGAGCGCGTGTAGGGGGCGCGACCGATGATTCCAGTCGTGTACAAACACTACAGCGTGACAACATCGGGTATCTTTCCGTCCGTTGCATATTTCCGTTCTGGAATCACGTGCTAGAGTCGTATAATCGTGATCGCAAATCACAATCGTCTCGCGTAATGAGAAAGAGCTCAATGAATTTACGGATCATTCTACCAATTAATGGCTAAAGTGTGCATTCTCGATCTCTCCAATTTGGCTTCTATGTATGAAATATTTTCGATTCTTTAAAAGCTTCTATATGTTTCACGCGTCGATCAAATTATCGGGTTTTCCAAAAAACTCGTTTGAAATTATTTTATAACCTAACTTTTTGCAACAAAGATGAAAAATGCGTTTTTAATTGTCGTCCAAAACTATGATTACTGATTGGATATTTTTATTAAAAAGCGGCACAGAGTTTTCTTGCGTTTCTGAGGAGGTCAAGGCAAATTCGTGTTAATATAATTGGTGGAACGGTCCATACACTAAATCCATGTATGAACGGAATGACCGTTAATTCGTCGACGTCATTGAGCCTATATATATGCGGGTATATATATAATAGATATGGGACACAGTATTGTAATTGTTTACTTCGTCAATCAAGAGTTCGAGGAACATAGCCCCTAAATTTAGAGCGATAAGATTCAAATTGATCGCGAAAGACATCGGCTCGCTATATCCACGGAATTTGAACGCTGATTGCCAACCGCCATCATCTCGAAAATCGTATTTGACAATTTTCGTAGAACCGAAATGAGGCATTTTTGTATACCTTCATTATTCAGTCTAGTGTAAAAGTTGGATTTAATCCAAATTTGGAGAAATTTGTAAAAAAAAATTTTGCTTAGAGATATTAGTAGGCTTGTCAATAATTTTCAAGCTCATTTTGACTAAAAAGTTCGAATAAAAAAAAAGATGCGCGAATTTTAAGGACGAGAAGTCCATCGGAATTGTGCATAGCGGATTAGCAGAGTGAGTGAAGAGTGAAGAATTAAACGCGAGATGTGTGTGTATATTATAGAAGGAAAAAGAGCTACGCGATGTTCGTCTTGGCAGACAAGACGGCGTCGTCGTAGCGATTTTACTACAAGCTACGTATATATGTATATAATACTTGAGACGTAAAGTCTCATGCCACGATAAACCGCACCTGCTGTCTCTCGACTCGTTCGATCTCTACAACGAACCTGCGAGTATTATCCGACATAAAGAAGAATAGGAATATACGTGAGTACAATTTTTTACATAATTTTCAAACTCACTTGATAACTACATACACGTTTGATCGTAGATATATATATATTTGTCTACTTTTACGATCAAGCTGATACGGCAATTATTTATCGCGCGCCAGTGTCGCACGTTGCGTCACGCATCGTGATCGTTCTCGATCTCGCACGTGTTCGCCTATCGTTTTCGTATAATATATATATATATATATATATATATATATATATATATATATATATATATACATAAAGATATAATAATAACAAAATTCTCAAAGCACGCTGTGTTTCGTTCACACCATCTCGCGTGAAGCTTCGAAACTTTTTCACGATAAGACGTGACATTTATTTTTAATGGAAATACGAAATACATCTCGTGTGTCGTATATGATATATATATATGTACACATTATATTTACCCAATATACCAACGAAATTTTTCAACATTCCATAAAAACACGTCGGGACGAGCGATAAAATTTCTCGATGGAGTATTAAAGTCGCGTTATTTTCTTTTTTTTTTTTTTTTCTTTCCAAATAGAAATGATTAAATTTTAAGTCTTCAAGGAAGATAAAAATGAAACGCAAATATGAAAAGAATGCATCGGGAGAATCGGCTAATCAATTGTTTCACGAGATGAGATAATTGATGGCATTTTGTTTTTTTTTTTTTTTTTTCGCCTCGTGCGGTGTTTTGTTACATTCCGTCGTCCTCGTTGCGAGAGACTCGCATGTTTTATCTCGCTCTAATGACTCGGGAAGGCTCGAATTAATTAATTGTCTTTGCTCAAGCTATCGACCCATTGTACACGACAACCGGAATGTCGAATACGGACAATTTCTTAATTTCTTCCGTTCTCTCGCTGCGAGAAGCCATAGCAATGTTTTAGTTTTTTTTTTTTTTTTTCATTCGGTCGGTCGCGCGGATGAGTCAATGTCTCTATTTTTTTTTTTACATTCTCTCAAGTTTCGAAAATATTATACGGTCGATAGGTTTTGGATGCTCGGCTTTGCAATCGCAAATCGATGAGTAATATTCGACGCACGCACTTTTGTTTTTCATGTTTTTGAAACGTAAGTCTCGTTTGTTCGAGAAAATGCTGGGAATGCAAAACCCGCGGAGAATTTAAACAAAAACGATAATATAAATGTTGCGGAACAACTGACAAAATGCGTAAAACGATATTATATTTTTTTTATCGAAATCTTTCGATAGCGCGGATAAACGAGATCGAATTACAAATTTTTAATTCGATTTTTTTCATCAAATTTGAACAGCTGATTGTTCAATAAAATTATTTTATTATTTCGACATGCGAAATCCTGCTGAAGTTATCAAAATTGCATCTATATATATCAGGGTGATTCTTATTTGCCCGATGTTCGAATTGGGAGTATGAATGAAATTTTTTTATTTCAAAATCTGGTAGTTCAGGAAAAAATATTTAGTACGTATTTTTTTTTTTTTTTAATTTGAATCAAAATTGCCGTTAATATAACAGTGTGAATATCTCGGGTTCGGTATGGTCAAGTTTATTTAAATTGCACAGATGTTCGGATAACATATTTAATAACCTGTATGCCAAATTTCGACCATTTCCTAATTCAACTATCCTGTGAAGGTACTACCTTAAATGGAAAACTTCGCGTCGCTACAGTGGATAGTAAAAATCAAGTTAGGACATTCATATTGGGCTCAAAATTTTTGTTTTTTTTTTTTTTTTTTTAAATTCAGAAACAAATGAGGTTGCGGCACACTTGAAATTAGGAGTATGAATGAAATTTTTTTTTCAATCATTGGGCCGCATAATGTCGAGTAAGTAAAAATAATGAGGACGTATTTGTTTATTTTTCGTTAAAAATGACAGATGCACCTTTTGTAGGCAATTTAATTTCACGGATTTTGATATATATATATATAGATATTAGGGTGGCCCTTAATATCGGTAAAAAAAATTTTTTTTTGTCTTAACCCCTAAATCGATTCGAAATATTAAAAAATGATTTTTAAGACTGAAATCCGCCCTTAATTTTAATATTAACAGGTGCCTCAAAGGCCCTTAAACCGCTTGACTGGTGGAAATTTCGGGTAGACAAAACTTTACTTACTATCAACTTGAAATTTGGAACCCGAGGGTTTTCGGGGTCGCTGAGTACGAATCCGCACTCCAAATTCAGAAATTCAAGATGGCGTATCCAATATGGCCGACCGAAAAAGCAAAAAGTCATTTGACGAGAGTGAACGTTGGTGCTCAGGGGTTTTCGGGGTCGCTGATTACGAATGTGCCCTCTAAATTTAGAAATTGAAGATGGTAAATCCAATATGGCGGATTGAAAATCCGAAAAGTCGTTTGATGCGAACGATAATTAGTGCTCGTAATCAGCGACCCCGAAAACCCCCGAGTACCAACTTTTGCTCTCGTCAAATGACTTTTTGCTTTTTCGGTCGGCCATATTGGATCCGCCATCTTGAATTTCTAAATTTGGAGTGCAGATTCGTGATCAGCGACCCCGAAAACCCTCGGGTTCCAAATTTCAAGTTGATAGTAAGTAAAGTTTTGTCTACCCGAAATTTCCACCAGTCAAGCGGTTTAAGGGCCTTTGAGGCACCTGTTAATATTAAAATTAAGGGCGGATTTCAGTATTAAAAATCATTTTTTAATATTTCGAATCGATTTAGGGGTTAAGACAAAAAAAATTTTTTTTACCGATATTAAGGGCCACCCTAATAGATATAGCGTAACATGTGTAACGTCATAATGTTATATTTTTCAATTTGTTATATCAACGGCAATTTTGATTCAAATAAAAAAATAAAAAATACGTACTAAATATCCTTACCTAAACTACCCAGATTTTGAAATAAAAAAATTTCATTTATACTCCCAATTACTGAGTCACGCATGTAGTTTCAAATATCACGCGTTTTATCAATTGTACGCCGCTTATCATTCAACGTTCACGTGGCACCGTCGCGATTATCACGTTTCAAATTTACAGATTTCAGATGCAAATACATTTTTATCGGAAAATTTCTATTGCGAAAACTCATTTAATGCAACAAGCGAACGTGAATCTATCATCCGCGTGTACGCTTGCCGATCGAAATTTTCATTGAATTTAATTTCTCTAATAAAGAAAAAAGAAGCAATAAAAAAAAATTCTTCTTTCATGAAACTTTGCAGGATTTTCTAATTCAATATCTCGACTTTTAAAGCATTTTTTATTTTAGAACAATTAAATTTGGTGATAATTGACAAATTTAAAAAGTCCAAAATAAAAATTTGATATCTTCCACTCTATTCCAACGCGTTCAACGACAATCCTTTACTCCACACGATGATAAATATCCGGGGTCAAAAATCTTAACCCCTATAGGGCTGCTCCGCGTCGACAAGCAACGAAAGTATTCGCGTGTTATATATATATACTTTATTAATAGAGAATCGCCGTCATCGAGAACTGACCACGTTTTTTTTTACACCCTATACCCCCACACGGTTACTCTGCTGCGATATTATTTAGCCCTCGAAAAACTTTCCGTTCAATTTGTATGCTATAATAACGTTCGAGAAGCTTTTTGTGTATCTCAACCGTGTGTTATCAAGGCTGAATTGACTCCCGCGGTGTCGAAAAATTATTAGTTTCATCGAATTTTTATTTTCATAATTTAATTATAATATCTTCAACATAAATTCTCGTTTTTCAAACGTATTCGATAAATTATATATATTGCGCCCATATATCTCCGTTTTATAAATTTTATCGAACAAACTGCCGTGCTTAAAAAATCGTGTTCACTTTACCTTAATGACAATGTGAAAGTCACACATGGAGCGCAAGATAAATATATCGCCATCGATTCTGAGAATGTGTTAAAAAAAAATATCCATACGAAACCGATCCATGAATATAATTGTCATACAATAGCAGCATGTATCAATAAGCCTCTTTACTGGACACACGAAAGGTTCGTGTTTTTCTCAACATTATGCAAAGCCTCAATGATTATCTCCGTCTCGTTTGCGCTCGTTAAAAAAAAAAAAAAAAAAAAAAAAAAACAATGGAAATTGATAGTGTCGGAGAACGCGTTTCGCGGAACGTTGTACAGCGCGCACAGCTGATCGGTGGCTCTCTCCAGGCTCGTGATTCGCGGCGGAGCCGGTAGAGGTCAGCGTAGCTTGGAACCACAAGAGGCGCTGTTGCATGTGACGCGTCAGTGCGCCGCAGTTGCTCGTTAAAGCGGGTCGTGTCATATAAGCACGAAGAAAGATCGCCAATCTTCCTTAAAACTATCTAAAAAACCCGTCGATCTCACAAAATTCACGAATACGAAAACGCGTATCAAATATTGGGGAAAAAAATAAAATCGTGCCAAATTTTCATCCTCGTCGTCGTCGTCGTCGTCGGTTCTTTTCTTTTCTTTTTTTTTTTCTTTTCTTTGAGTAAAGAAAAATCATCGCGAACGAGCCGAAGGAAAAAAAGTAGTGAGATAATTATTTGTACGGTCGCGCGCCCGTCCGGAGGAATTGGCGGTAAATTTGTAAAATATAACGATAGAAATAGAGATCGTTCGGGTGATCTTATGTGTGATCAAGAGGGTCGTATCTGTCAGTGGAGAGAAGCTCGGTGTTGGGACGACGACGGGACTATCTTGTCGTCGTTGATAGTTCAACTGTTGGGGGATCCGACCGAGTCCATGAACTCGTCGGATGAAGCGACGAACGAGGAGGACAGCAAGACTCCCGAGTGCTTCGAGGACCAAAATTCACGAAGATCGATGCTCGTTAAACGTCTAACCCGATACCTATGACCGGCCCCCGCCAATAATTTCAAAGCGTCTTACGTTAAAATAAGTAAATCAAACTTTAAACACGGTACCTTGGTTTTATTTTTTTTATTTTTCTTCTTTTTTCGCAACGTACAATATCACACAAACATGTACATAAACGTAGAATAAAACTTACCGCGAGGCTCCGTACAAAAAAAAAAAAAAGAAATTTAACGCCGCGTGAGCTTAAAAACGCGCAGCTGTGATAATATCATATATAAACCTACGATTAAATGGAAGAAAAATTCAATTGAAAGTGATTCGAGAATCAATGAAAACAAAAAAGAGATTTGTTCTCGATGAGATTCACGACTATAATTCGACTCTGTATATAACGGTCGCTCTGTGCTCAGTGTATAATTGTATATATAAATATATTTTTAAACATAAATATATATATAAATTATAAAAAAAAATAATTTTTAAAAATCCGCGACAAAATGTTACGAAGCGACAAAGAACCGGACAACGGTATCAGCATCAAGTGCGGAACGGAAAAAAACGGTGAAAAAACAAAGGGTGGATACAAATTGGTGCCGATAAAAGGAAAAACGCGAAAGCAAATGAACGGAAATGGCGGAGAAAAAGGTAAGGAAGTTTTCATTTTTGAAACATTTTCAACGATAAAAGGTGTAGTATATAGTAAAGTGTAAGTATATAGTATAATACTATATACTTACACTTTTACACCTTTTACTGTTTTACTGATGCCTAGGAACTATACTATTGGTATAGTTCCTTGGCATCCTTTGTTCGCGCGCGGAACTCTCGTGGCCGAGGCACAAAAGCCAAGCAAAAGTTCCTGTTCGCCATTCGATTTACTTCGAACCTTAAGGATGTAGCGGACGTATCTTCCCAACCAAAAGTGACTTTAGTCGACAATATTGCATACTTAATGATAAGATAAAAATCGGAAAAAATTCAACCACAATAAAGACGATGAGAAGATTACTTTTTAATAATAAAAATGCCCAAAAGTTATCAATAAATTGTTTAAACAAAACCTTGTTTAACAAATTTTTAGGGAATGTTTTTTTTTGTCATGTGAAATGAATTCGTTGATTTTTCCGACTACACGTGATTTTTTTTTGAAATTTTCTTATCATTTTGAAATTTCGGTTTTTCGGAAATTTGTAAAGGTTTTATTTACGAAACTATTCGTTCAATGCCCTGGAAACTTCTTAATTGTAATATACAACGTTCTTATGCAAAAATATTCAAAATTCACGTTTTTTCCTTCATTTTTCAAAATTTCAAAATGATAAGAGAATTTTTAAAAAATTCACGTGTTGTCAGAAAAATCAACAAATTCATTTCACGTGTCGAAAAAAAACTTTCCCTAAAAATTTGTTGAGCAATGTTTTGTTTAAATAATTTATTGATAACTTTTTGTCATTATTATTATTCAAAATTAATCTTCTTATCGTCTTTATTGTGGTTGAATTTTTTCCGATTTTTATCTTATTTTTGAAACTTATCTTATTTAGTTTGAAACGAAACAACGTGTACTTTGAAAATTTCATTTCTTTGATACGACAGAGTAAATAAGTGCAGTGTGTTATATATATTACTGTTTGTTTTAAATTATTTTCAATTTTTTACCATACGATAAGAGAATTTAAAATACGTAAAAACAAGGTTAGTGGGTCGCCTTGCCTGAAATCTTGAGATCCAGGAAAACCGGTTTGGAAATAATCTTATTCGGGTGATACGTAAATTGAGCTCATGGAATTTTCAAATTGCACAATTTTCGGTTTATCCATTTTTGTTTCGTTAAAATGAATTCTTTCGTTTTGTATTCCCGGTAAATTTTGCTTTAATCCTCAAAAATAGCTTTCTAACAATAATTATTTTAAAAAATATTGCTACGTTTTTTTACTGAATTTTTTTAAAATGATTTTCTAACGTATACGTCGAGAATGAACCAGCATATCAGCCGAGAGTGAGTAGCAACGAGAGTGAAGAGGCCTCAGAGATGAGTAATAGAGCGAAAAAAAAATCTACAGCGCACGCAACGCTCGTATACTTTTCTCTCTCTCTCTCTCTCTCTCTCTCTCGTCGCATATATATGCGCCCTCGATACTCTGGTGGCAATTATTCACTGATAAAAAAAAAAGCGCCGTGAGCGCCGCCTCTATGGGGTCAACGAACTCAAACGTAACAACAGAGCTCGCGCCTTCTCGCCTTTGACAATATAATAGGTATATAAGTTCATACGGATATAAATGTTTCTCGTAACATAGAAAAACAAAAATTAATAATGGTAATTTGTATTACTATTATTATCATTGTTATTATGAGCGGAAAACGCTTTATCGAGGCTTTTCATAAATGAATGGAATACGGAGTAAACAAAAGGAGCAGAATGAGGTCAAGGTACTGTGCGTTTGCCCAGACACCCCTTGTTATCGAACACAAGCAGATCCTGTTTAATGGTTAATTCACAAAACAATTATTCCCAATTGTATCAAGAAATATTACTGTAGTCGCTTACAGAGAAAACAAAACTAATAATACATATTTTAGGAAATAATAATTATTCAAATGGTAATTATTTACAAAAGGTGTATTGAAGACGAGTCCAATTATCGATAGTGTCCACACTGATTGTGTTCGGTAGATGTATAAATTTAACCTTACAAGGTCATACACGGAGCCTTTCAGTTGAAACTTTTATGGCCGATTCCTCCGACGTTGATCGAAGTTTAAACTGAGTTCGGCCTATCTCCAAACTATATAAGGTTAAACGAGTGCGAGAGAGACGGACCAAAAATTTCTAACACATCTTTTTCCCAAATGACTTTGTCAAATCAAAAACGAATAGCGGAGCCGCGTCTGCGCTTATCAAACGAACAGGCGTGGCTCTCATTTTGTTTTTCATTCGGACCAGCAGTCTTGGAACAAAATGGGTTTGAAATTTTTTGAGGTTATGTCGGTCCTTATCCTCGCCATGAATTCGCGGTTCGACTCAGATGAATACTCGATACATATTGTCGTCGAAAATCAGCAGTGCCTAATAAACATTTTTGCTAATTTAAAAAAAGTATACCGCATTCGAATGAAAATATATCTCTAAAGTACGCGGATATAATACCACGAGGATCTGGTTACCACGCGCTGTGCAAAAGAGGTTAGAATAATCGAAGAGTTTTGAAAAAAAAAGCTTATTGGATCAGCCAAATCCTAGAATCCGTCATTCTTACTTTATTTTTTGATATTTATATTTCTAAAGCTTCTGTTACCCCACGAACGCGTGTCTCTATACATGCAAAAACAAGCATCTGAATTTTCCTAGGAAATATCGAGTCGTTTATTATGGCAAACGCGCAAACTCGTGGAGCCCTCTCTCTTTCTCTCTTTCTCTTACACTGGTGAGTTTGAGATTGCGCCACGCTGCGGCGAATCGTCGCATCATGATACATCCAACCATACCCAAACCATTGAAATTATAGCCTTCATACACCAACATATATATATAAATCATCGTTTTGTTCTCTGACAGTGCGCTAAAGACGAGAAAACGCGAGCGTCTCTCGTCTATCCCTCTCTCGAATTTTTTAATTATCGCTTATTCAATCTTAATCCTCTTTTTTTTCACGAAATCGTCACTCGTTGCGATCAATTTTCTTTACCCTGTTGGCAAAGATTTTTTTTTTTTTTTTTTTTTCGTGTTCCCATCTCTTACGAACGCGATTTTTCTTGTGCCGTTCTTTTTTTTTTCGATTCCCTCGTTGCAATTGCCCACCACATACGCGTCACCGACCTCGTCTCGACTTCTTTCTCTTCTCTCTCTCTCTCTCTCTCTCTCTCTCTCTCCTTCCTCAATTCCCAAGCCTTCGCCCTCGCGAACGAGTCTTTTTTTTCCGTGTGGAAATATACAACGAGAAGACGACGCTGGACGAGAATGTTTTTCATGCCGTGAGTCAATCTCGTTGGGGCGACGAAAAAAAAAATAAAAAAAATAAAATTATATCGTTGGTTCGTTCGTTTCGAATTGATTAATTTGGTTCGCGAGGTGACTGCACAGTTTTCTTCAAAGCGATATATAGTGTGAATAATTATACGTTTATCTATGATCGGCGTAAAAAATAATTTCGTAAAATATCGAAAGTTATCTTCCTGCCACCATGATTTTTACTCATAACTCAAAACAATGAAATGAAAATGAAAATTACAAGTAATCATTTTTCGAAAGTGCTCGTACTCTCTCGCGTGTACCGTTTAGAGTTGATTCGTTCGATCCCCGAAATTAATATAACAGTACACAAATATTAATTTCGTAAAGTATGAAAATTCGTCGTTTTTTTTTTTAATTTATTTTTATCGTGACAAGAATTAAATTGAATTAAAAAAAAAAAAAGAACAATCAAGTTTTTCCACGTTTTTTTTTTTTTTTTTAATGTAATTGAGTCTCTGACGCGGGAGAGCAAATCAACGGGCTCCTGGCATATATCTACGATAGTCCGGTGGTTGCTAAGCTAATACCATGTACATGAAAGTATATATATAGCTACAGTCCAAGTAAATCTTTGGTGTTTCTCAGCATTTCGTTTTGATAATTATAAAAATTAAAATAGAGGGCCAAGATAAATATGAGCGTGGGTCTAAAATATTTCTCTCTCTCTCTCTCTTTACATATTATATGTATATATATATTTATAGTATATACAGTGGAGGAAACCCTTGGCCTCTTTTCCTTATTTCCGACGCTCGACCTCCTTTTTTTGTCCAGAAAAAAAAAACGAATCCCAGGAATAATGTACAGAAAGACCGCGCGCGCGTGTGAATTCAAATTCTTGAAGCGGATGAGAAATGCATTCAATTTCACTCCGGGCATGTGAAAGCAAAAGCTTGTTGAGAAAAAATAAAACGGAACAAAGAAAAGTGATTATATATTCGTCGGGGGTTCGTGCCTGGATTAATAAAAAAAAAAAAACGATAGAACAAAAGGAGAGAAATTTTTTTTTCGCGTCTCTCGTATAGCGCTGTGTCGTTTTAAATTGAAACCGAGTCAAGGCCCGATGATGTTTTGCTATGGCCTGTAGAGAGAGCGAAGCTATCGTCGACGATTCGAGCCCACCGCAAAGTGTCGTATATGCAATCCACCCACTTGAACGTTATACATTACAAATCGCCGATTGAACTGTACGAACGACTTTTACTCGCTACGACCTACGATTCTGTTTAATTAAAAAAAAAATCCCGAGTCTCGATTTAAGGATGAAATATTTATTTTTAATTTCAATAAAATCGTTTTTTTAAGGAAAATTTGTCCCCCCAAAATAATCGGTACTTTGATTTAATTACGGCATAAAATTACCAGAGTATAAAATTTACTCGTATGATTAATTTTATCTTTATTGAATGAAATTTGATTTTCTTTTCAACGTTTTGTCCTTAAATGCGAATTGAACGAACCAACGGATTCAATAGTTCGATTGATAAAAAATATTCTTCCTGTCCTCCTCCCGCGTTTTTTGTTTTTTTCGCGTTATCAATGGAGAGCAACGAAGGAGATAAAAAAAAATCATTATTTCGCATATGCTTCGCGTTGTCGTCTCGTCCGCTATCGTCGATATAATCCACTCAGCTATCGGATATCGATGAGCACGTACGAGTCCCAGCTGCTGCTGGCACCGAAATCATTATCAGCGAGATACGATCTTACGTAGATCGTCTGCGAAAAATCACAGAGTCAACGCTCTCGTGGCCCGAGACAACGCGCGATCTTGGCACGAGAAATGAAGGACGATTTTGGATAAAAAAGACATGACCAAGACTGCTCTTAGTAAGAAATATTGAAATAACTTTTTCTTTTTTAAGAAAAAAAAAAAAAAAAAAATCTTATCAAGCAGCACATTATTTTTCGTATTTCGCGCACTGTTTCTTTGTACACATATATTGTCTATTAGACTTTAATAAAAAACAAAAAAATCTTTGCATGTTTTTTTTATTATTTTTTTTGTTTATTATCCCAGCTTCCTCGTAATACTCCCACGATATAAAAAAAAAAAGTTGCACCGAGATAAAAATGAATTCATTTAATTCATTTTTTATTTAATTTTAATTTATTCTTTTATTTAATAAAATCAAATTACAGATTTTTTTTTTTTATTTTCTTCTTCGAATAAAGCTTTATTTCAGTCGAATTTTGCTGATGAACAAAACTTGAAAAATTACCTTCAGTGATTTATCAGCTGGATTTTTCGGTGTATAATGACTTACGGGCTAAAGAATCGAATAGGTTTTTTTTTTTTTTTTTTTTTCTTTTTTTTTGAGGGGGGATAAGCGACGAAACGTGACCGAGCGATTAACCGTTATACGAAACGAATGGTCACATCGCGTTTTTAATGATTCGTTCGTAGAATTCAAATGGGTGCATCGAATCATGTATACATGTTTTGCAATGAGAAACCCGCGAGAGCCTGTGGTGTTGCACCCGAGCGTTTGTGCCGTTGCGAATAAACGCGCGAGCATGTTTTATTCGATATGGGGAATTCCAGGCCAAATTTGAGATTAAAAAAAAAATTTTATTCTTCGTTTCGTCGTGAGAAACGAAATTCTATTAATAATTTTTCATTGTGTTTAACAAACGAATATTAATTATCGTTTGTCGTATCCACTGTTTTTTTTTTCTGGAATTGAATGATTTTTTTTTTTAATTTGTTTTTGAGGTTTTTTTTTTTACGGAGAATTTACTTTAAAAATGGAGAAAAAAAACCTCATGCGGTCTGCTGAATGATGTCGAGTGTGTTTTTTCGTGTTGAATTAAGAAGAGAAGAAAAAAATATATATATTTAATGACTATGGTCTGCCGAATTCGCATTAAAAGCTCCTTACACGTGTATACGGGGGCATTCCGTGCCAACTCAACCTGCCATCGAAATTGACATTTTTTATTTGGTCTTATTTTTTTTTTTTATCCTTTTGCACTCTGTGAAAAAGAGCTCGATGATTTTTTTCGAATTTTTTTATCCAGCCGTTCACGAGATATGAATTTTTCAAAATTTTGGATGTTTTTCTTTTGAATGCTCGTAATTTTTTTTAAAAAATGCATCAATTTGAATGTTTTTTTTTTTCAAACTGTGTGTTTTTCAATGAATTTTTCAAAAATTTGATGCAAAAAAATGTCATAAAATTGTTCACTGGATTTTTTTCAATTCATAGAATAAAATCTGATTTTGAACATTGTTTGTATACTTCGATTTTTTTTTTGGAAAATTCTAAAAAAAACTACTTTCCAATTCACAAATTTTGAGCCTGGTCCCGTCGTGGGAAAACGATTCTTTCTATTTTTTCCGAATTTTTAAAAATTATCGAAATTTTTTTTTATAGAAAAAACTTTGAGTATGATTTTTCATGCCTTATAAAATTTCTGATTTTTAATCTCAGTATACAAAATCAAAGATTTTATAAGACATTAAAAATTATACTTAGAGTTTTTTTATAAAAAAAAAAATTTCGATAATTTTAAAAAATTCGAAAAAATAGAAAGAATCGTTTTCTCACGACGGGACCAGGCTCAAAATTTGTGAAAAAGGAAGCATTTTTTTTGAGAATTAAAAAAAAAATCCAAGTATACAAACAGTGCTCAAAATTAGATTTTATTCTATGAATAGAAAAAAATCAAGTAAATAATTTTTTGATATTTTTTTGCATTAAACTTTTAAAAAATTCATTGAAAAACACACAATTTGAAAAAAAACGTTCAAATTGATGCATTTTTGAAAAAATTATGAGCATTCAAAAAAAAACATCTACAATTTTGAAAAATTCACATCTCGTGCACGGCTGGATAAAAAAATTCGAAATAAATCACGGAGCTTTTTTTCACAGAGTATACAAAAAGATTAAAAAATTAAGACCAAATCAAAAATTTCAATTTCGATGGTAGATTGAGTTGGCATGGAATGCCCCATATATAGATTATATCTGCTTGAGAATGCTGCATTCACGCGAATGACACTGCTCGTCATTAATTTCAAGTGTGATCTTGACCCCGGACAAGCAAGGATTTTTGCCTACGTGCTCGCTGGGACAGGCGATAATTTCGATGTATATAACTTTAATTAAATTACGGTTCTCGCTAATTTAATTATGCATGTGTGTTATGAAATTTGCATCAATTATCTTCATTACCAGGCCCGAATAAGATATATATTTTTTTTTTTTTCGTAACGCCAAGTAGCCTAAAAGGCCTTGGCAAAATAAAAACAAACAATTTGACAAAAAGTTAAGTGTCGAAAAGACTTTTGATGTGACATAAATTATGGGAATAAGAGTAATAAAATAAAATAATGCCAAATTAACACGACAGAAACAAAAAAAATATATTGAATTCAATAATTATATCGGATTCGTGACAAATTTTAATTTGTCAAAAGGAAATAAAGTCGAGATATGAGGACAAAGAAAAATATGTAAATTATTAAAGTACAAAGTTGATTATCGTCAAGACTTTAAGCTGCCCCGAAGCAATAACATTGAAGACGAGAAATTGAGGCGTTACAAAATTGTCCAAGCTGTTCCAATGTTAAACCCCGAGGCTTCCGTGATGATAAAAAAAAAGTGCTTTGAAATTTACGAGAAAATTTTACTGCCCCAAGGCGGACAATGGAAAACTACCAGATACGTTAATTGCAGGCAAGGCGAGTCATAAAGACATATACGTTTTCGCTAAACAGTGGAAAATACAAATGCTCGAATGACTTGCAAAAGCGCGTTGGATTTTCTGTTTTTTTTTTTTTTTTTTTCATATATTTCGCAACACTATTCGATCATGGAAAATCGATTTTAAAATATTTTTTTACTCAAAATAATTTTATCAATTTTGTTGAGAGATAACATATGCCTCATGGCAACCTTGAGGCATGTCAGAATTGTGATAATCGTCATTGAAGATTTATAAAAAAAAGTAAATTTACTTCTATTCGTACATAAAAAAAAATTGGAAAGTTTCCAAAAGATGGAATCCGTTGAAGCATGTGTAGTTTATTTCCTCGTAGTTTCAGCCTCTTTTTTTTTCTGCCAACACAGCATCCGATATGTACCACCATATTTTTAGATCTTTTTTCGAGTCTTTGTTCGAATAAAAATAATAACATCACACCGCGGCAATTATTCGTATAGGAAATAGAATCACCTACTATGTATATGAATGGACCTTTTCTCAAATATAAATTGCACATGCCAAACGCGAAATAGTCAGCATAAAATAATAATAATAACAATAATAATAAAGAACAGAATCCCGGAACATCGGCTGGATGCTGAGCTCGCGATTGCGTGACCTCAATACCCCGGTAATTTCACAGTATGGAACAAGTCGAGATTCCTCGATCAATATATATATATCGTACGATGCCTCAAATTTTTCCAGAAATTCAATCATTGCGCATCATTAATTCCTTAATTAAAAAAAAAAAAATGAAGCGAGCATCGATGGTTGTCAAATTTAACCATGAATAAATCCATAATAATAATCATACGAAGCAAAATCTTTGGACTAGAAATTTTTTTCCCCCAAGGTGATCAATGAAAAAATAATTTATAGAGATATTACAGAAAATTTTCCGCGTAATGGTTTAATCTTGGCCCATTTTACCAAAAAAGCATCGCAACGGACATTTTTTTCTTCGTGTTTTTCTATTTCTATATCCCGGATATCTCAGATAATCAATGCATTAATATTTTTGATAATAAATGAACGAATTTTGGGCTTTTAACCAAGCTGAAAAACAGATGATAATTTTGGAGTAATTTGCTCTGGAGAATCAAAGTTTAAATTTCATCCTTAATCGTTAATGACAATTTAGGTTTTTTTTTTTTCAAAAATAAAAAAAAGTACAAATTTGTTTTGCGAGTACAAAATTATTAATGATCGTGAACCACTTTGGCGAAGTGCGTGGATTGCGTGGAGTCGCTGTACTCGGGTCCCGCTACCGCGTATATGACACACAGTCACATATATATATATATATATATATATATATGTAATACGTACGGGAGTTTTATATCAAAAACCGGTTATACCATGGCGAGCAAGTCCAACCAGGCAACGCGTTACTTTCTTGCGATATACATCTATGTTATATTGTGTGTATACGCTGCTGTTGGTTGGGTGGACATGCCCGATATCCCCCGTAGAGCCGATGACGTCTTTTACTGTATTAGCAATATAGTTATATGTTTTGGACGATCGCTTTATCTAATCGAGTTTCGTATATACGATCCTGGCGGAAGCCCGGACGGTACACAACTCATCATTCATTCCAATATAATAATGGGTTCGGTGAAAAAAAAAAAAAAACAAGCAAAGTCAACAGACGTTAACGAATAAATACGCATACGCATGCGTAAGCAATTTACCAAAGAAACTTTCCGATGAGCTACCTTGATCTTGATTTAAAAAAATATATAATACATTCCTTTTTTAACTGCCGACTTGAAAGTAAAGGGATTCGTTTGACTTTGTTAGTTATAGTGAATTTTGCCACTATTCAAATTTTTCATTGATTCGTTTATTTATTTATTTGTTTTTTCGTCCCTTTTATTATATAGTTATTTCAATCGCTGGATCTTTGATATTTGGGGAGAGGGGATATTTAAACTTCTTTTTGTATCTGCGACTCGAATCTAAGAAGCGAGAATACGTGAGATGCATTAGCGTTTTCCGTAATTTTCACAAAATAAAAATAAAGTCATGGGTCGACTTTGACGATTTTTGTACACACGCTAAATAACAAGAGCGAAATGATATATATATATATATATTAGGGTGGTCCTTATTTAGGTTTTTTAAAATTTTAATGGTCTCAATCCCCAAAACGGTTCCAAACAAAAAAAAAACTCTGAATGTTTTCAGATTTTTATTTTAATGATTAACCCTGACCAGCGAGGTCAAAGTTTTCCATATAAAAATAACATGACGTTTTTAGGATTTACTGTATAAAATTCGAAAGTACGAATATTTTTCATCCGAAAAATGGAAAATTTTCGGAACTTTGTCTACATTGATGCAGCTACATGAAAAAAAAATTTATAACACTTTTTTTGAGTTTTACATGGATTATTTCACGTGGAATAGATTTTTTTCTCTGAAAAAACACAGTTTTCAACGATTTTTTATTTATAATAATTGATAAAAAAAATATTTCTGAGCTGAATAGTTCAAAATTCTCCGAAACTAGTCTACAATGATGCTAATTCATCTAAAAAAAAATTAAAAACATGATTTTTACAAATTTTATATGGATTGTTCCACGACTACCCGGAATGTTTCCTCGAAAATCACGGTTTTTCTGGTATACGTTGGTTTTTTATGCAATAATGTTCGTGAATTATCGAATTACAATGGAATAACCTATATATATATATTACACAGAAAAAAAAAGAAGACTGATGTAGATGTTAATTTTCAATTTTTTTAAACGCCATAATTAGAGATGAATTTAAAAAACAAAATCATATCTGACCTCAAATACCGTATATAGAAGTTTGCATACCATAAGTTAAATTTGTTTTCCATGTGGTAAGACCATTAAAGACTAATTCTCAAGGCTTTCAAATTATTGAGTTGAGAAATATTTTCTTTATTAATTATTATAAATCAAAAATCGTTGAAAACCGTGTTTTTTGAGGGGAAAAAAATCTATTGGACGTGAAATAAACCATATAAAACTCAAAAAAATTGTGTTATCAATTTTTTTTTCCTGTAGCCGCACCAATGTAGATGAAGTTCAAAAATTTTTAGATTTTTCGGCTGAAAAATATTCCTGCTTTCGAATTTTATACAGTAAATCCTAAAAATCCCATTGTCAAAATAAAAATTTGACAAAAAATCAGAAATTTTTATTTATTTGTTTGGAACCTATTTGGGGGGTGAGACCATTAAAACTAAAAAAAGAAACCTACATAAGGACCGCCCATACATAACTTTTATATAGCGAATGAACCGGTCACGAGACGAAGCAATAAGGGATCATTTTCGGGCTCTGAATTACACGAGACAGTTACATATTTATGACTGCCATCAAGGATAAATGTTTTATGAATTTTTTCCATTATATATTTTATTATTTACTTACGATTAGAGCCTCTCTTCGCAAAGATCTATTCATTTTTTTTCGTTGTCACTTTTCGTCCCTACTGTTTGCTTTGAGAGTTAACGATCTCGATGACTCACTGTCATTCGACCAGCCGTTACATACGTATTATATTGAGACTATTTTTTGGAGCATCTCGCGAGCTCTTTTTCTTTCGAGACAAGGTCAAAAGAAAAAAAAAAATGACGTTAAACTTCACAAATACAATTATGGCATTATTCTTTTGTTTCTTTGATATCGGATGTCCGGAGCTCTGTGTGTATTATTTTTCCTTCGAAAATTGCGATATCCCAAATGAGATTAAATATTTTTTATCGCACAGACGGTTTTACAAGTACGAGCAAGCAAAATGGCCATAATTCGCGTCCCTTTGTGTGTTAAATCGCGCGAGTCATCCCTTTTGTTGGCCAATATAGTCCGTGTAAAATGGATGAAGGTGTCTCTCGTCAGATACTTTCATCCCATTAAACGATATAATAGAGCGTCTCGCACGGCTTGTGTGATCTCTGACGAGTCAATACTTTACAGTCGAAGAGACTCTTTCTCGCGTGGCACGACACGCTCGATTAGCTTTGAGAAAATGTGATTCGGTTTCAGCTCTCGATACGACTTATGCTTACCCGTATAGGCAAGCTTCATGCCGATCGATCACAATTAAAAACAACTTTTCGATTGTTTAAAAATAATATTTCGTCAACCTCGACGCGGCTGTCGAACAAAATGGGAAAACACTTTAACGGTATTTTTCCTTCTCCTACAATTCTCGAGTGCAACATATTTATTAAAAAAAAAAAAAAAAGATATGACTCCGATTTATAGAACACACAGCTATTTCAGAAAAATACATTTCTCTAATGGATTCTCTAATCGATGGAATTTATGCTCATCGAGAGAAGGACACACGTCAGAGAAAAACACCCTTCGGGTTTTAAGTCACATTTTGAAGCTGCCCGAACCTTTTCACAAGTCTGTAGAATATTCTTTCGCCTTTTGTAGTATATCCGAGTCGTAAATTTCTCCTTCTCTGGTCTAATAAATTAGCCGAAAAACCCTCTAATACCTGAATAATTTGAGAAATAAACGGCCATTACAATTAGCAAAATACCGACAGGTCAGAGAGAAAAATAAATTACACTTGGATCACCTCTCTTACAACGACGAGTAGAATAAAATAAATGAGAGAGAGAGAGAGAGGGAGAGGGAGATAGACATAAAAGCATGTTCTATTGGATCTCGGAGTGGAAATTTCCTACGACTCAACCGGAATATACCCAAAGAGCTTCGTTTCAAAGAAGCCTGCTCGTCTCTTTATTTTTCTTTCTTCGTGACCGTGGATCCTCTCTTCCCATTTTTTTTTTCTATCTCTTTCTCTACCGTCTCCTTTGAATTCCCGCAGACCCGACCGATGTTTATAAAATACTTATACCGAGGTGGAATACAATGCCACGTGCAACCGTTAATTTTTTTTTAACGATATAGGAAGAATTTTTTTTTTTTTATAATCAAATATTGAGTGTCGAGCTAGCGTTATAATAACTATCGCCTTTGATTCTTCATATTGATTTATTATTGCGATACATTTGTTTTTTCTTTTTTTCAATTCGAACGAATTGATGTTTCGAATATTAAAACCGACTGTCAAGCTTCAATCATTCGACTCTTTTATGAAATTTATTATCCCGATCAGTACCATTAAATTGATCTATTTTTTCGATTAAATTTACCATGAAGTTTGACAATAATTTCCAAAAATATGACAATTTGTGTTGTCCTATGGAACAAGCCCTCCATACGTCAAATATAATTTTATCGATCGTTGCTCGGATAAATTTTTCAAAAGACCGTAGACTCGAACGAAACTGGGTCTAGGTCAGTGTCTAGTTCAGGCGGTAAGAGATCATATTATGTCGCACCGTACGAAGGATGCGCAACAGTTGACGAGGAAGTATTATGAAATTGTGAATAATTTATTCGTTGTGACGTTTCCAAGCCTCTCACGAGAGCTCAAACGTTTTTTTTTTTGCTATGATAAGCGTGTTATCATCGCGAGTCTTGCCAACTTATTATCGAAACTCGACGACAGGCTCCTCAAGGAGGTACGACTAGTATGAAGAATCCAACTGACGGACTTGAATTTTTTATATGTTTTTGCCGAATACTTTATGCGCCTATTGCCAAAATTTGAGCTATATTGACCGTTTAGTTTATTCGTAATAAAATTGCAAAGTCGAGCAGTTTGAGTTACTAAAGCACGTCGTCTTATGGAGACGGTTAACCGGAAGTGCTGTGATCACGGTTTTGCTGCTCACGTATCCAACTACACCCGTTGAAAAACTGAAACTTGATAGATTAGATATAATAGATATTGTAAAAAATTGAAAAATTACTCTTCACCGTGTAGTTCTGGCACTACATCATAAAAAAGTTTCAATTTCCGGTTGTAAATGGTCAGAACGATCAAATAGCACCCACAGACTTAGCAACGTCGCGAGTAACAGCTGATGGGTTTCGGCGAACATAACCTAGCTTTGTTTTGATATTAGCAACGAGGATAGAGTCATCTTCGTTGGTCACGTATACCAACTTATAGCATCGCCAATGCGACGTTGCCAAGTGTTTACTTCAAATTACATCATGTTATTTATGGAGTTTTATTATTTATCACGTATCAATTATATGTATAATTATCATTCTACCGATCGTATTAATTCCACTGAGGTAATTCAAGTCTATTTTAATAGGTTTTCGGCTGATTTAAAAAAATGTTTTTTAGTCCGTTTTTGTGGTAGACATGTCATTATTATTATGATGGAGACTACTATCGAGTCGTTGACAATCTAATTTTTCAGTTTTTATTAGTTCATGCGCAATAAATTAATCATTTACCACAAAATTTTTCACATTATAATCGATAATATGAATAATCAACGCAAATAAACATAAATCAGAACAACTGTGGGTAAAATAAATTTAGACTTTTTTTTGACTCCAAAGAACTAGTCGTACCTCCTCAATCAATTATTTGAAAAAAAAAAAAAGCGCATCAAGCTTGCCACGTCGATAACTCGATCACACTCGCGATGGAGCAGTCGTGACATTTTCGGTTCAAATAGTAACAAAAAAAAAGTATTAAATTTCCGGTATATAAATTCTTTGAAAAAAAAAAAAAAAACTTACAAAAAGCCTCTTGAACGTACCAACTCGCTATAAACGATGAATTTTTCCTTTATCAATTCATTGAACAATAAATATAAATAAAAGATAAAAACAAGCCACGGTTCTTGATAAATAAATAAAAAAAAAAAGCTCACGCGATACTTAACCCTCAAAATGTTATATGCATATATTTATTGTTTTTAAATTAAAAATTTCCAGTTTTATTCTCATTTTCCTTTTTTCTTTGCATTCACGCTCTCAAACGTATACGGTAATGCTGAAATGTTGTTTAGCCGTTCTGGCAATTGGTCTGTCGTTTTATTGCGCTTTTTACTGCGGTGTGTTCAATACGAGGATCAAAAGAGTCGAAAATTCGTGTTACTCGGAGTTATTGAGAAATGTCGATGAACCGAAGCATCACGATCCGTACGAATGTTCGAACGAACGACATTCTCCGAATTGTGATTTCGTGATTCATCGACCCAAGGATCCGTTGCCCCCGAGTCAAAAACCGGAAATCTCGGCTCCCTGCTCGTCACAGAGCTACGAGTATCCGAGAAGACCGGACGTCGCACCGAACGAAAATTCGAGAGCGAGATTGGGCCCTGGAAATTTTCCCAACGCTCACGACGAGCATTGTCGCTGCCAATTGACCCGGCAGCCTGTCAATTGTCAAAATCAGGTCGTTGAACTGTCCGGCAACGAGCCGAACTACGAGAGAGATCCGAGAGCGTCCTCCACTCCCCTTGGCTCTCCTGATTCGCGCAAAAAAGCTTCCCAATCGACCTCGCATGAGAATAAAAACGAACCTCATCGAGGCAAAAGACTCGACGATATCGAGAAATGTTGCAATTTGTTTTTTGGCAATCGTCAAAAAAGCTCTAACGACGAGGATATCCCGGAGCAAGATCAAATCGAAAAGATAAACGTATCGTCAACGCCTCCTGACAAAGGTGCGATTAATCATTAGCGCTCTGTTGTATATAAAAAAAAAAAAAAATTGATCATTCCCGTCATCAGAGTCGATGTTTTACTTTTCAATATAATAAACCGAATATAACAAATTGAGCGATCAACGCTAACACTTGTCAGCCCCTCGTCATATCCGGTTCGATGAATAGACGATAGAATTTTTTAAGTTGCCCCATTTTTTTTTTTTGGCACCCTGGTACGCGGTAGGTCAATTTGAAAAGTCGTCAAACGTGATCGAAGATTAAAAAACAAAAAAAAAAAACAAATAAAGAGATTCGACGAGCCAGGGTCAAGAAGAAATCAAAAATACAAAATTAATCGTGCAGTGATTGATAAAATTATGTAAATCTTCTTGAAGATTTGATTATTTAAATAATTATAATTGCGAATGGCGCTGTACACTCGAATGATTGGATTTATCACGCCCTCGTTTCGTTACATTCCGCGTAATCGACAGGTGTCTGCAAGATCTGTGGCTCCGTTAGAGACCAGCTTCGAAACATCCGGTCTTTCGTGCACAAGAATTGCCGGGATAAAGATAAATCGAATAAACAAGAGGCATAGACGTGAATTAAAAAAAAAAATAAAGAAAAATTGAAACAAACAAAAAATCATGTCCGCGCAAAGATGCAGATCGTGCATGATGAATGCCCAACGACGTCTCCGTGAGAAGCTTGAAATTTCTGCAGATTCTCTCGGATCTGACGCGTCCCCAACGCCGTCAGCGATCCTCGATACCGAAACCTACCAAGCCAATGATATTCCCCCCAAGCATAGATCCAGGCGGCAGCGTATCGCCATTATTCTTCATAATAATCGAAAATTAATCATCGACTCGATATTATCGGCTCTCTTCGTATTCCTCGTTTACTTATTTTACAATGAATTTTCAACTTGCATCGTTAATTACATCTGGAAGTTGATTTACATCGTGATTGGTATTCTCGGCTGTTCTTCTGGTCTCATAGCATTGGCGTGTAAAACCAAATGCGATAATATTGAAACGACGCCGCCGCAAGGACAAGCGGATCTCGACGATGAAAGCTCGAGAGATCCAGCAACGATCGATCGTTTTGGTTTATATCTATTAAGAAAAACTTGAAATTACCGTGTCTGCATATGCGTGTACGGAGTCTCAATCAAAAGCTCGCTGTGGTGAAGATTATCATCGACGATACGTTTATTGAAAATTTTTATAATCTTTGATGACTTCATATAATTCAATTTTGTAAAGCGATTAAACGAAACGATCAGCTTTGATCAGGCTAAAATATAAAATTGTGAAAGAAAAATAAGTGAATAAGTGTGTGTGTGGGTATGTGGGACGAGTCATTAACCCGGGTTTGGATCGATACACTCGTCAAATATGATGCAGGGTTCATAAAATGGCATATAGTTACTGCAAAAACATGTTTTTCATCTCAAAGCAAAAGTCCAACATCCGCTGTGCTCTCGTACACTCCCGGGTCGATCGACGTATAATACATTCATTTTTTTTTTTTTTTTCTTTTTCTACTTTTTCAATCGCAACTGCGAAGAAACTCGACGCTTGCTATATCATCGGACCCTCGTGTATCACTAGATACCTCGAGCCACTTATCATTTTGTCTTTTACGACATTACGCACGAAAACAAAAAGTTAGTCGCTGAAGATTTACACTTCACGCATATGGAATAGCGATTTTTTTTTTTTCTTCTCTTTTTTTTCACGAAGATAATAAAATCAAGTTAAGCTCATTCGTGTATTCGAGCCCCCTAGAGTTGCTCCGCCATTGCCATTTTTGTGATCCAATAAATAAGACTGATATCGAAATAACGATTGATGTACGGTTCAGGGTCATTGAATTTGAAAAATCTCTATGAATAATCGATTAAAGACCATTCGAGTGCAAAATTGTTTTTTTTTTTTTAATTGTCCAAAAATATGGACTTTCATAAACACGCTGTTAAATTTTGGTTGCAAAATTCGAATTATTTTTCGATCGATACAGAGCTTTCTTAGAAAAAAAGATTCGACCAGCTGCGTGAGAGCTGGAAACTTTAAACGTGGTTTTCTCGAAGCTTAATCGTCTCAAATATTTTGCCACGTCATGCTTCACGCCATTCCTCAACGTCATCCGGAAGCGTTTTCTTTAATTCCAAATTTCACATTTTTATATTGAACGAAAAACTTTTTAAAAAAAGGCACAACTTTATAGTTAATTTTTAAATGGCCACCATTTTGTTAATTTTCATTGAAAATCCTCCGCGCGTCTCTACAGTTTTTCATACTGATTGGTAATCTTTTTGGTTTTTTTTCTATCCGACAATTTTTGGAGTAAAACTTTCCACCGTTGGACCCTATTTTTTTTTTAGGCATCATTTCGCAGTGGCCAAAAAAGTTACAAAAAATAAAACTAAAGCATTAAAAAAATATTTTTATGTACAACATATAAGTCATTTGAATAAAAAAATCGGAATGATTATTGAATTTTATTCGAACAAAAAAAAGAAAATCATGAAAATCAGGATCGAATTAATCGTTCACCGGTGAACCCCACGCGACCTCGATCGGAACTTTTGTCATTCTTCATTGTTCCATGCGTGCGCGGCCAATGATAAATGAAAGTCGTGAAATTGCGATCGGTTGATCTCGAATTGTCAGTTTTTTTTTTTTTTTTTTTTTTTTTTTTACAAAATACAGCAATGCGTTTTGAAATGTAGATAAATTTTTTTTCTCTTACAACGATCAATCGTGAGTGGTAACCGCACGATAAATCATTATCGAAGGTGTGTCTTGAGGAGAATTTTTGTTTTTTTTCTCTCTCTCTCTTCCATTTCTCGTCTCGTCAGTTTGAATTGAGGTCGAGTAACGTGAGGTTTTTCTTTCATTGCGATGAATTTCAGTAAAGGATGTTGCGGCTGAGGGCGAATTGGTACCACCGGACGGAGGCTGGGGATGGCTCGTGCTAATCGCATCGGTGATGGTGAACGTTCTCATACCGGGAACAATTAAATCATTCGGTGTTCTCTTCGTCGAGTTTCTCAAGGTATTCGATACGTCACCAGCTGCCGCAGCATGGATTCCCTCGTTATGCTATTTTCTCTACAGTTCCCTCGGTACGTTCGTTCATCATATAAATTTATTTCCAGCTAAATCATCGTCGTTTTTCATACGAGCGAATTTTTATTTTTATTTTTATTTTTTTTTCCACTTCTCTTCCAGGCCCACTGTCGAGCATTCTTTCCGTCAAATATTCATACAGGACCGTCACTCTGATCGGTGGAACATTCGCAGCTGCTGGAATGATGCTCAGTTATTTCGCCAGCTCCGTTGGATTTATGTGCATCAGGTATGTCAGAGTCGAAGTGAGAAAAAAAAAGCGTTCAAGTTTCATTTTTCCAATCGTTTATTTATTATCTTTGGGGGGGTTTTTTTTTTCTTATTCTTCTTTCAGTTACGGAGTATTCGTCGGAATCGGTGCAGGATTATCTTTTCCACCGACCGTTTATATCGTAACATCTTACTTCGTTAGACTGCGCGGCCTCGCCAATGGTCTTTGCATTTCCGGCAGTGCACTCGGATCCATATTTTTACCACCGATATTGGGAATTCTTTTGCAGGAATATGGCTACAGGTGAGATCCAAAGATTCGATTAAAATTTGTTTTTTTTTTTTTTTTGGCAAGTATATCGGAAAAGATTTAAAAATTTCAGAGACGCTCTGTGGTAATAAAATAAATTAAAAAAAAAAAAGTTCACTCTTGAGTTTCGAAAATCTTACCAAGACAGTCTTTGATTGGTGAAATATATTTTTTTTTTTCATCGTCTTTCGATACACTGAAATTCGCAATTTTATAAGAAATTTCAAAAACAAATAGTTTCCTATTATAAATAAATAAAACGGAGTAAATAGCTTCAGGCGTTTTCATCAATTGCCATATTAATCCTCCGTAAGGTAACAGTTGAAATTTCCATATTTCCTTTTTTCCCACATTTTTGCACAAATTTTAATTTTTATCGAATAATCTTTTTGACATTTCGCTTGACTGACTTTTGGATAATGTTCCAGACACTCCGAGAAGTGACCATGATTTTTTCTCGATTTTTTTTTTAGAAGCTCGAAACGATTTGATAAATAGAGAACTAGCGTGATTTTCAGCTTTTAAATTATTTAAAAGATAATTATTCAAAAACATCATTTGCATAAGTTTTTTTTCAGTTATTCATCATTATTTAATTAATTATGCGGCAGCTTGAAAATTGATTTGCATTTCAAACGTATATCACGTGACAGTGACGTCACAAAACCCCAGCACAGTAGCGCCTCTAGCGGTAAAATTAAGAAATTCAAGGATTCCTAACCCAAAAAAATCTTCGTAACAGAGAACTCGTATTATTTTCAATTTTTAAATTATTTAAAAGATAATTATTCAAAAACATCATTCGCATAAGTTTTTTTTCAGTTACTCATCGTTATTTAATTAATTAAGCGGCAGCTTGAAAATTCATTTGCATTTCAAACGTATGTCACGTGACGATGATGTCACAACACCCTAGCACAGTAGCGCCTCTAGCGGTAAAATTAAGAAATTCAAGCATTCCTAACCAAAAAAAATCTTCGTAACAGAGAACTCGAATTATTTTCAATTTTTAAATTATTCAAAAGATAATCATTCAAAAACATTATTTGCATAAGTTTTTTCAGTTACTCATCGTTATTTAATTAATTATGCGACAGCTTGAAAATTCATTTGCATTTCAAACGTATGTCACTTGACGATGACGTCACAACACCCCAGCACAGTAGCGCCTCTAGCGATAAAATTAAGAAATTCAAGCACGCTAATTATTCCTGACTCGAAAATCTTTTCTTGCAAATTTTCCGATGTTGCTTTCATGTATCCTTGATTAATTTTCTTTTTAAGTTACAGCATACGCTGTAACTCAAGGTGTCTTGGGTTAAGTTTAAGGATGTTTCTCTGTTTGTTTGCGGGACGAGTCGTCCGAGGGGGGGTCCCTGTGCTTATACACAGGCAGGGCTCAGTGGTGCCAACGTGTCAAATCCTCACTCATCTCGACCAGTTAATTTATTTTCTCGAAATCAGAATTAGAACTTTGAGGTTTCGTTTCAATGCTATTCGATAGTAAGTGGCATTAATAACAACGTATAAAAATTATAGCAATATACTTCTGTAAGTTTTTGAAATATTAACGTTTATGTTGCAAAAAAAAAAATTAAAAATTCACGTATTCCCAGCTTCAACTCCAAACGCTGTCCGAACTATTCAAGATAGAGAAAATTGCTTAATAAGAATTTTGTAGAGTATTAAATTTTCTATAAAAAAGTCCACGACGGTATACATAAAAAGTCAATAGCGGATGAGCGAGAGGTGTCCGAAGTGGCGTAACGATGAAGTGTGATTTTTGTAAAATCGCAGAATAGTAGACCCATTAGATGTTAAATTACATATCACCGCGTTAGCATTGAATTAAAAATACATAAAAATTTATACGTTAACCGGGCACAACGAGAAAGCCATTACCGCCAAAAAAACTTTATTTATAACTAAATTCAAATAAAGCCACCTGCTTGAAATGGTTTTTTTTTTTTTAATTATTTTTACAACTTTGGACGCCTCCCACGCCTCAATAATTAACATTAGATATATGCCGTCGAGGACTTTTTTGTAGAGAATTTAGTTGCCTATAAAATGATTTATGAGCAATTTTCCTCTATTATGTATAGTTTGAGCGGCGTTTAGAGTTGAAGCACAAAAAGAGCGAAATTTTCATTGTTTCTATTTTTCCCTTGCCAAAATCTATAGAGGGATAATAACGCCCATTTTGTAAGTTATTATTTATGCCATATACCATGAAAAGATGCTAAAAAAATTCCAGGATTTTATTCTGAAAAAAAAAAACGGCCTGATTCGACAAGTTGAGTTCGTCAACATTGTCCGTCGCGTCTAAAATCGACAGCGAACGCCCGTTTTTTTTTTTCCCCAGCATTTTTAAACATATTACATTTAATTACTCAACGAAAATTCTCCTAATAAAGGTGAGCTTTCGCGCACGGTTTTATTATACATAGATCTAGGTCGTATAATTTTTAAAAGATGCTGGCATTTCGAGTTCGTGAATTACAGAACGATTGGAACCTGTTTTTCGCGTGCGCCCATAAGAACGCATGTTAAATAATGTTTCTTTAAACATTTAATATCTCGACAACGAGGCTCCCAATATTGTTGAATCTTTCCACGCACGTTTTGAGGATATAAACACTAACAGGCTGTAAAAAATTTCACGTCGATGACATTAAATCGATATAACAGAGGAACATCCTTGACCCCTCTCTCGTTTCAGATATCGCATTGCGCCCGCGTCTGATAAAACTTTTTAATATTACACATTCGTTTGTTTTTCCATTCGCGTGTTTACAGAGGTGCAATTTTGCTGATGGGCGGTGTGATGCTCAACGTTTGGGCATCGGCGCTGCTGTACGAGCCAGTGGAGAAGCACATGAAGAGAGTGCCGATATGCCAGGAGGCGGACGACGAGATTGAGGCCGGTTCGTTGACGATCACGAGTCCCGAGGACGAGAAAAAACTCAACAATTTGCTGATAATAACGAATTCCGATGGGAATTCGGCTTCGCCGATCGTACCGAAGAGCGCGTCGAGCGTTGCGCTGGAAAATTACAAAAATACACCGGTACAGGGAAGAACGCGAAAGATAAGCATGCCAGCGGGTCGTGATCTGGCGAGTCAGATGCACAGTACGCCGGCATTGCACGCCGTACCGGAGCGCGGTGGTTTCGAGAGCGGTAGATTATCGAAAAGACGCTCGGCCGCTCGCTCACCTAGCTCGTCCTCCTTCAATTACGTCAGTACGCCTTATCACGGTAGCACATTATCGGCTCTTCATCCTCAGCACGCTTCAACGATGACCCTCAATGCCATAACGAGCACATTTGCGCGTAAATCACCGGAAAAAACGATGAAAAAAACGCACGAATCCGGAACTAAATTCTTCGATATAAGTCTCCTCAAAGATCCCCTCTATCTTATTATTCTGATATCAAACAGTACGAATGCCGTTAGTTATACGAATTTTATAATATTACTTCCGGCATACGCGATATCGTTGAATTTCGACGAGAATATGTCGGCATTGCTGCTCTCCACCGTATCGATACTCGATCTTATCGGTCGAATCGGCGGTTCGGCACTTTCAGACATGAAAATCATGCCGAAACATTGGTACTTCGTCGGTGGATTATTCATTTCCGGTATATCACTGGCTATTCTTCCCCTCGCCACGTCATACGTATGGCTGTCAATTTATTGCGGTATATTCGGTCTCGCTTCCGGTGTTTACGTCGGCGTAACGGCCGTTATAATGGCCGATATGCTCGGAACTGAGAAACTCACCTCGTCCTACGGTATATCACTTTTCGTCAATGGCGTTATACAGCTCGTTGGTCCGCCCATATGCGGTCATATTTACGAGCATATCGGCAGTTACGGGCCCATATTCAGTATTCTCGGTATTATTCTCGTTGTCGGCTCGTCCCTCTGGGGTTTCATGCCTTTCATAAAACGACGACAGAGATTGGCCGAGGCGAGAGCTCAGATCGACGGTTTATAACATCGTGCGACCTAATTTACGATTTTTTTTTGTTTTGTTTTTTTCTTTCTTCCAAGCCTGATTCTCGATGGTTTTTTTTTTGTTTTGTTTTCAACGTCGTCGAATCGTACCGGATATACTTAATAGTGCATTACTCAAAGACCCGACGAAAAGTTGAAAAAAAAAAACAATAAACAAAATTGCGAAACGTCGGGATAAAAGTTCGTTGCAACGCTCCGTTGGGTTGCTAGCATTTTTTCGACAGGATGTATACGTGCGTGTATGTATGTATGTATGTATGTATGTATGTATGTATGTATGTATGTATGTATGTATGTATAAGATGAGATATTTAAATTACGGCGGGGCAATATAAATGAAAGTAAACGATATCGTCGATAAGAGAAAAAAAAAAAACAACATTTTAATTAGCATCGGATCAATCATCGGTTAGAATTAATTGGCCTTTGATCGATTCTTCGCGTTCTTCAATATCTGGGATAGAAATTTTCAGTAACTCAAAAGAAACAAAAAAAAAAAAAATACAGACAAACGAAAAGTCTTGCCTTATTATTCTAACTGTATTATAAAAATGAAATAGCAGGCGAGCAAAACAATATTATATTTCGACTGCAAACTCTAGAAAGTATACTTGGTAATATTTCTTGGCACAAAAACTAAAAAAAAAAAAAGGTTAAAACTATAAAGGAGAAAATAAGTTAATGTACTACTTTTGTAAATGCATACCATTTTCGACGGCACGAAGGGGGATGCGCGGTCTTTTTAGATGTCCACTTTGCATATGATCGTACGAGGCAACGAGAAATTCCAAGTACGATGACCGTGTTCGTTTATTCACGAGTACCCGTAAAAAAAAAAAATGTACATTTCCCGTTGGTGTCTCCGTTTCCAACGAATCGAGCGAGTCGCAAATTTACTTCGATCAGCGAACAATCTCGTCACGTTCGCATAATAACTTCCGATAAATCTGTCGTTATCATTCTTCGATATGGATATCGATGAATTGTCGATTACGTGTGAGAACAAAGCGGGGGCGGAAAAACGAGGGAAAAAAAAAAACCAAAAATTGTGGACCAGATCTCGACGGAATGGTAACGCGAGAACGGTTTTACCAGGAGTCTTATACTTAATCACGCATCAATAAAATAATTGCCAATAAACGATCGTAAGAATTTATGAGAATTTTGTTGAATCTGGCGCATGAAATTCTCATGCAAGATATAATTTTTGTTTCGTGGATGAATATTCTTGATGCGCGCGATTCAAGAACCCTCGACACGGCGGGGTTTAACGGTGCAGAGTAGACTACAGTATTTTATAGATTATTTTGTATTATCCTTCGTTATAATCTACGACTAAATCGCTAGTCCTTGAAGCGATGCAATTACGTTTGTTCTCCGAATAAATACATAAAACATCGACGTGTATTACATAATTATCGTCGTTGTGCGTATATATCCTCGACACGGAGATGCGGATCGACCAAATAAAAAAACCCTTCAAATTAATTAATAATTTATAATAATAATAACCAGGAAGCGAATGGCTGTGTCGTTATCCAAATCCCACGGATTTGTTGTAACTCCGCTGTGTCATCAGAGTCGATGATCAGATCTTCGCAGTCCTGATCGTTTGGCCAGCTTTATTGCCTCTCTGACCTTCAGCTTTCCGATGTTCCGGGGCTCAGGAAATGCGAAGCCCTAATGGTCGTGCCTCCATGTTGCCAAGATCCGGCAGTCGCACAAAATGTGTTTGCTATCCTTCTTGCCCTCTTCACAGAGTCGGCAAGTATCATCGGGGTATTTAGTCTGATGCCCAGTGAGGATTTTTAATGACAACGCCCGGCTCCCTCCTGCACACAGGCATCATCTCCATGGTTTTTTTTTTTGGTACTTGGTTAATCAATAAAGTACCTTATTAATTTATAAATGTAGTAAGATATTTACTACTGTAAGTATATTTATCAAAGGTGTTGTCCGATGGACTCGTATAAGGCGGGAGCAGTTATATTGTCCCTTAAAATGTAATAATGACAAAGGTTGGTATTCGATATATATGTGCGAGTATGTGATCTCGTCAACGGTCCAGCGCGAACTGTCCTCAGCCCCGAAACCCTTGCGAGACCTCAGCTCGTTCTTTGTCCCGTTGTTTAGGAAAACTCTCGTCCAGCAACGCCGCATTTCTAAGTTTTTCCAGACTCGCTCTCCGTAAACCTCTCGCAATAGTCATGATACTGGACCCCTTGGACCAAACTCGAAAATGTTTACTTCATAATGTAGTAAGATATTTAGTACTATAAGTATATTTATCAAAGGTGTTGTCCGATGGACTCGTATAAGATGGGAGCAGTTATATTGTCCCTTAAAATGTAATAATGACAAAGGTTGGTATTCGATATATATGTGCGAGTATGTGATCTCGTCAACGGTCCAGCGCGAACTGTTCTCAGCCCCGAAACCCTTGCGAGGCCTCAGCTCGTTCTTTGTCCCGTTGTTTAGGAAAACTCTCGTTCAGCAACGCTGCATTTCTAAGTTTTTCCAGACTCGCTCTCCGTAAGCCTCTCGCAATAGTCATGATACTGGACCCCTTGGACCAAACTCGAAAATGTTTACTTCATAATGTAGTAAGATATTTAGTACTGTAAGTATATTTATTAAAGGTGTTGTCCGATGGACTCGTATAAGGCGGGAGCAGTTATATTGTCCCTTAAAATGTAATAATGACAAAGGTTGGTATTCGATATATATGTGCGAGTATGTGATCTCGTCAACGGTCCAGCGCGAACTGTCCTCAGCCCCGAAACCCTTGCGAGGCCTCAGCTCGTTCTTTGTCCCGTTGTTTAGGAAAACTCTCGTCCAGCAACGCCGCATTTCTAAGTTTTTCCAGACTCGCTCTCCGTAAAAGCCTCTCGCAATAGTCATGATACTGGACCCCTTGGACCAAACTCGAAAATATTTACTTCATAAAAGTATCTTAAAAAAAGCTTCCATGTGTAAGAAACGTCACGTTCAAGGATAGCGGAATATTATATTTATTATGTATTCGGTATAAAATCGCGTAGCGTTGTGCGGAGACGTTATATTCACTCGTTATCGAGTACGTAAGAATAGAGAACAACCGATATGCTGGGAGTTTGAAAGTCTTTCGAGAAGTGATCGTCGCCTCGATGGTCGAAACGTCGATCCCTTGGTGAGCCATGGAGCTCACCCAGCCCCTTTGTACCGCTCGCGTAAGCAGCCTTGTCTAAACATCTAAACATCGCCTGGTGTAAACAGATCGGGTGATCACAATCCGAACTGAGAGCGCCGAAAGAATCGTCGCTTTCACATTTTGCCAAGACCGGGCAGTCGCACAATAGTATACTTTTTTACCGACCGTTTTTCTTCCGAGGTGAACATACTATTTTTTTACAACAACGAAGCGAAAACAACGAGTTTCATCCGCAAACGAGGACATAGGCAATCGACTGGTTTCCATCCTCGTTTGCGGATGGAAATTCGCTGTTTTCGCTCCGCTGTTGTAAAAAATATATTTGCTATATCCTCATTGCCCACTTCGACCCTAAAAATATCGATCCTAGAGAAAAATTGATAAGGACCGAAATTGTAGGAAATTTTATTACAAGCAACTTTGGTAATAACTATTTTTCGTGTAAAATTGAGAATAAACGTGTTATTCAGTAAACAAAAATTCACCCTTAAATTCAATATGGCGGCTGAAGCAATGAGCTGGGGCATTCGAAAATCGAAATTTAGACTGTCAGTGACCCCCCCCCCCCAACGATTTCTGAAGGAAAATTGCTACTTACAATTTTTTCCGGGTCAAATCCTAATTCGACTGGGCTATTCGCAGAGTCGGCAAGTATCATCGGTATTTAACCTGAGGTTTTTCCTATGCTTTTTAGCCTATTTTGCCCAGTGAGGATACTAATTACAACGCCCAATTCCCTTCTGCACACAGGAATCGTTTCCATAGTTTTTTTTTTGGTACTTGGTTGATCAATAAAGTACCTTATTAATTTATAAAAGTATCTGCAATAAAAAAAATTTAAAAAAAACAATTCGAACGGTGCCCACCTCTGCTCCTAAAGACAAAAAAAGTTTCGGATCTGCTTCCATGTTCGTTACCCAACAATCCAAAAACGCATCGGAGCAACGTTATCCAATTTATCACATTTATTTTGAGCGAACTAATCATATTCGCTGTACACGTTACAAATACACAAATCAATAATATCGAGCTAAAATTGAGCCTTTGGATCGATTAAAGAGGCAAAAAAAAGGTTACGATACAATCCCGAGCTTCGTATTTCCTAAATATACAATCAAACTATCGTGGAGTAAGAATTTCGTGCATAAAAAAAAAAAAAATACTCGGACGTAACGAAATCAATGAATCTTTGAGGTTTTCTCTCAATATTGATTCAATGAAATCTCGCAATATCGAGACCCATGAGCCTAATATGCCCATGAGCACGAGAGATCCTAAAATGATCCATCAATGAAGAAAAAAAAAATTCCGCGATACGAACAATGCTGGATGATTGCGAAAATTTTAAAATAGTCAAAAATAGTCCGAATTAAAAGCACCTTGCGTTATAAAAATTTCCTAACGGACTAAAGTTCATAATATTTACAACTGTAATTCGAATTTCTCAATCTATCGGCGATTTTTTTTTTTTTATAAAATACGACGCGAACGTATCGACTGTGCGCGATCGTCGGATCATAAGGGCATAGAAAAAAAAAAAAATCTTTACGTCGGCTTCCAAGCGACCGTGCTCATTTTATTGTTGAGCTCCCGAAGTATCAGGGAGCAGGCGAGCTGTTTCTCGGGCGAAAGACTACCGACTCCCTCCGTTTCGTCGTCGTCTTCGCCCATTCCGCTGTTACTGCCCGGTCTTCCTCTGCCTTTGCCTTTTCTACGTTTTTTCTTGTTCAGCTGCCTGCAGTCCGTATCGGAGCCCGTCTCCCGTGTTCTTCTGATCTATGCATCGATACGAGCTTGCCCAATTACAAATTCATAGCTATCGCCAAGGAAACAGTTAGAATTCAGCAAAATTCGAACCTTAAACGCGCATACATGAGATATTTCACGATAATTGGGTGTTTGCATGAAAATTTTTTTTTTTTTTTTTGTAATTCGGGCGCATAAGTAAAAATAATGAGGACGTATTTTTTATTTTTCGTTAAAACTGATAGATGCACATGTTAGCGGCAATTTAATTTCACGGATTTCGATATATATATAGATATAGCGTAACATGTTGTAGTTTTCAATTCGTTATATTAGTGGAAATTTTGATTCAAATAAAAAAAAAAAAAAATACGTACTAAATGATTTTTCCTAAACTACCAGACTATGAAATAAAAAAATTCCATGCAAACTCCCAATTTAGCTGCCCCGGTTCTTCGAGGGCGTCGAAAAATTGTCTAAATCACGAAATGCGCGTGATCGAGGCATGCGATTTTTTTGCAAATTCGTAAAAGTATGAAACTTTTTTTTTTTTTGGAAGACTCGAAAGGATGGGCAGCTTTTGCCGCTGGATCATATGAAGCAACGATTACGATACCTTTGCGCTCTTTCTCGTTTGCTTATCGTATTCCAGCGCGTCGTAATAATCTGGCTTTCCTCTCTTGACTCGATTCGTTCGTCTCGTCTTCATGACTCCGGGATCCGGACTGGGCGGACTTTTTATTGAATTTCGACGGGCATTGAAGAACGAATGACCGCAGGGACACGCCTTGCATGCCACCGGAACCTGCGCACGGACTTCATTGTAAAATTTCGCAGAAAACAAAAAAAGAATACAAATAATAACGAAATAATAACGAATAAGTGTTGAATACGGTTGGGAGAGTTATAGCGAAGCCGTTTGGATGGTTTGAGGAAAATGGGCTAGCGGTAAATTATGATAAAACAAATTGTATCGGGGCAGTCGTCCGGTGTAGAAGCCTAAAAAAGGTGATTTTTAGTGATTTTTTTTTTATAAGGAAAGAAACAACGGACCTTCTTGAAAATTTTATTTTGCTTTGACACACATTTGAAGAGTATAAAAAAAAATGTTATCAACTAATTGTCGCAAAATGGCGGATTATTAAATTGATCGTAGAATCGCCTCGCCGCTGGAGTCTCGAACTGGCGGGCGTGATTGCGAAAAAACTATTCGACCTATCGACCCGAACCAAAGTTCATTCTCTGAATCATTAAAAACCATCCTGAATGAACTAAAAAAGTAATTTTATGCTATTTTTATTGCACGAAGAAAAAAAAATTGTAAAAATCGTCACTTTTTTGTTCGAGCTCGAAAATTAATATAGTTTCACGGTTTTTTTTAGTTCATCGACGATAAAAATGTATGTCAATTAAAAATAATTGTGGTTTTTGAGTTCCAGACAAGAATTAAGTACACCATCTTTCCCGCCGGTTCGAGACTCCAGCGGCGAGGCCAATAGTTAATTTTATGGTCAATTTCATTAAATGTTTAATTTATGATCAATTTAATACTCCGCCATTTTGCGACAATTAGTTGATAAAATTTTTTTTTTATACTCTTCAAATGTGCGTTAAAGTACAATAAAATTTCCAAGAAGGTCCGTTGTTTCTTTCCTTATAAGAAAAAATCACCAAAAATCACCTTTTCTTAGTTTGGCTGCTACTGCGACAGTAGTCCGGATCTAGATAGAATAGTAATACAAGGAGAAGAGTGCGATAACTTAAACTGCAATACTAGCTGTAAAAATGTCATGAAAGTCATGAGCAGGAAGTATCTCGGGATTATTATAGATTAAAACCTGCGATGGGGTGAGCATATCAATAAATTAGTAAAAAAAAAACTGCGCTACTTTATCTTTGCATTCAACAGACACAAAACAGTACTAAACACCTCGATGTTAAAAATGGTATACCATGCTTTGTTCGTTTCAATTATGGATTACGGGGTCATCGGATGGGGTGGAGCAGCAGATAGCGCAATAAGACTATTGGAAGCCTTAAACAGGAAAATACTGAAGATTATGCATGAAAAAAAAAACAGAATCTTCCCGCCCGATCAGTTGCACGAGGAAACCAAAGCTTACAATGTTAGGCAGCTTTTTTGTAATGCTATCTTGAAATATTACGCAAAGAATAAGCTCTTTGGGGCAGAGGTAGGACAAAGAGCGCTGAGCACTTAACTTGGTCACGGTGCCGATAACTAGAACCACGACGGGAAGGAGTCATGCGTACGTAGCTTCAAAGATCTTAAACCTAATGTCGTGCAAAAGTCGAAATGCGATTCTTTAAGTAAGTTTTTGCGCGACCGGCGGGGGGGAATAAGCGGGAACGTACACGCGGCGAAGCACGGTGAGTGGACACGCATGAAACAAGCAAGAATCGGTCTGCTCCCGAGGCTAGGAAATCACGTTTTTTAATTATAACGGTACGGTAAATAAATTTGAAATTTCATCAGAATATTCAATAATGTTTATTGCATCGATCCAGCAAAGTTTTGTCCGCCCATCTAGTTTTTAAGTATTAGAATTCGATAGGAGTAAGGACTCTAGCTTTGTTTGTCACTTCGGGGGCCTATACCCACGGTGTTAAATTGAAAAATTTTACGAGCAGATATCGCCGGAAACGGCGAAAGAATCTAAAACTTTGCAAGCATGCTATAGGAACCTCAACCTTTACGTTTGTCGTATTTTTATCAGTCTATCTAGATTTGATGACTTTGCAAGAACCAAAAGACTTTGCAAGTAGCCCAAAAGGCTACTAGCAAGACTACTAAAAGCGTCTTGGGATCAGTGACGAGATTATGTCGCGCGCTCGCTATAAAACTGCGAGATTTGTAAAACTACCCGGGGAAAGCCACGAGCAGGCCACAATAGTGTCCATGCGATCAAATTCGAAAAGGAAGAGCTCCCTAGGCTGACAGGAATAGACTTGGGTGGTATACATTTATAAATTACCGTTTATATTATATTGTACAGGGTGTAAGGAGAGATGTACATAAATGATAAATAAATATTATTATTATTATTTTAATGCACAGAGGTTAGCCTTAAATATGTCAATGCGATATATTAACAATGTACTATGACAAAAAAAAAAAACAATATTGTGATTGAAGCATCAAACTTTCTAAAAACTAAAAAAAAAAATTTTAACGAAAACAACGGATAACTATTTGTGACAAGCGAACGATGATTATTAGGACAAAAAGCTGTCAATTGCTACAAGTGCAGAGAAAAAATTGTATTACCTGCTGTTCACATTTAGGACATCCCTTGCTAATTGTTTTAGTTTTCGCCATTCTACGAGGATTCATTTAGTCATGAGCATAAATGTACATTTCATCGGCAATGCTCTTTCGTTTAATAAAAAAAAACACTTGGATCGATGAAGGTTAAAAAGAATGAAAAAAGAAAAAAAGCGATCTTGAGAGTGTGCGGTCGTCCACACCGACGGGCGAGCGGAACGGCACAACGGCAGTTATATTTTAATCCGGTGTGAAAAACCGTGTTTGTTTTATGCGCGATTGAAGAAAATTAGAAAAGATAAATAGATAACTCACTGAGATCGTTGAGATTCCATCGTGAAAGGGAAAACGACGGCTAAACTGTTAAATATTTTTCTTTTTCACATACAAAATTATTTGTACTCATTCTAGCGATCTCTGCTAGTATTGAAACATTTGTTTTACCGTATATATATTTCGGCGCTATTGGGTAATCGCGATGAGTAAAATTCTATACATTTATGAATTTTCAACCAATAGGAAGGCTTGTTATTATTCGTCTTTCATTGCCGCTATATTTTACTTTCGATGATATAAATTCCGTACCACAAACACAACGGAGCTGCGCACCGATGTAGCGAGAGCGTTTTGTTGATGCATCAGTAGTGGTATTGAAAGTTACGGGGTTTCGTATGCAGCGTGCTTGCTGCCATACCATTTCTCTCTCTCTCTCTCTCTCTCTCTCTCTTTATTTTCATATCGTAATCGTAATTTGACAATAGTGCGTTGCTCATAGTTGGTAGAATGGCCGTGAGTGGCGCGATAATCACTCTGTTATGATATCCGCGTAAAAGCGTCGTTGCCCGCGTGAACCGAACGAATTGAACACAACGCCGGCCCCTTTCCGGTAACAACAGGAGATAAAATGGCGTGCTACTGCTACGCTAGGATTTAGTCAACGGTCTTTTTCTATACTTGTTAAAAAAAAAAAAAAAATAGTGACGCGCGACGTTATTCGAGTCAACCCACGTGGACGATCGATGTGAAGAAAAAAAAAAGGTTCGAGTTAAAAATTTTCATTGGAACGACTATTTTGACGTGGGTATTTCATCTTTCGAATAAACTATATAATCCTATTTTATAATTTGTAAACGGACGCCGTCTAACGTATCCGCGCTCATTCCTTTTCATCTCGACCACCTCTTTTATTTTTTTTTTTTTTTCCCATGCATTTCTACCGAGCGTGGACGTCGGTGGTGTCGCCACTGGGCCCGCCACTTCTCGCACTCTCTATATATGCTTGTTAAATGCGGATACCGCTTTTGTTTTGTAATCGAATTGATTTATTAATTCGAAATTAGCATAACGAGTCGTGAGAACGACGTTGCCATGCTGAAAAGAGAAAGCTTTTTTTTTTTCTTTCTTCTCGTTCAATGCGCTTGTCGTGTGTAATTCGTAGCGAATTTGTAGGCACGCTTGATGATGCACCCGCGAATGCTTTGATTTTGTCGTTATGATTTATTTCAGATCTCGAATTTTGAATCGATTATAATAAAATGACAATTTAATTCCAACGTTCCTTGCGACAAACACGTGGATCTCGTTCTCATATCGTCAATTTTACGGCACAATATTCATGATAACGCTTTCACATTCCGTTTCCTTAAGATATATCTCCCTAGGATTTACTTCCATGCCTATCACAAATAATTGATAAAAATCTCATCTAGTTTTTGAGATTAAATTAAAAAAAAAAAAAAATCGTCACGAGGTTTAAGCGATATTCGCATATCGCTGCCTCGTATTCGGGAAGTAGGCGGATCCAAGCCGAATAAAAATATTATCAGAGAAACATTGGAACTTTGGCGATTGAGATAATTTTTTTGTTTCAAAAGTTCAATTCGTGTTTCACAATTTTGCAAAGCTCATTTCAATGATTAAATTTTTTATTATATATGACCGGCGCAGATTACCAATCTGCCTCGGATAAATTGAAACGGCTTATTGGTAAATTCGAAGCAACGAATTTAAGGCCTGGAAACCTTGCGCTCGCTCGCCACAACTATCTTATTTTTTTTTTTTTTTTACATTTCAATGATTCTCTCGCCAAAATTATCGGTAAGAATGTTTTATCGGCGAGAATAAGCTGCAAAGATTTTGAATTTCTCGTTGTAGTACTCAGAAATTAAATCTAAAGCAATGAGACATGGCTGCTTTGGAGGAAATGAGCACCCGGCTCATGAAACCAGCCAAGGATCTTGCTGATTGGAATTTTCCATTTTCCGAGGTAAAATAATGATTTTTGTACGCGTCGAAAGCAGGAAAATTTAATTTAATCGTCCCATAAAAAATTATGCAGGGTGGCCACGGTCAAAGAAAACCGGGAAAACCTAGAAATTTCAGGGAATTTTTAATTTTTCAGGGAAATCTCAGGGAATTTTTCATTTGTTCGGGAAAAAATTGTTAAATAAAAAAAATGAAAATTCGAACTTTTCGGTCGACCAGGACGGTGATTGTTGGTAAAAATTTTGATTTGCATCCGCATCGAGGCACTTTCGTTGACTTGAAATGTATTTTTCCTACTTTTGTTGACTTAAAATATTTTTTCGAATTTTTGGGCTTTGGGAAAAAGAATTAGATCGGATTCATGATCAGTGAAAAATTTCCTATCGCCTGGCGACTGAAAATAGCGAGAAAGACGAAAAAAAAAAAAAAATTTCTTCAATTTTTTGCCCACTTTTTCGAAAACCTGAAAATACCGAAATTTCAAATGCCCATAACTTTGCTCCGAATCGACGGATTTGGGCTTATCGGGGGTGTTTTGAAAAGTTCAGAAGTAGACTCGGAGAATGCCGTTTGATTCATTCCGAAATCTTTTTTTTTTTTTTCGTATCCAAAAGAGTAGTTTGTAAATTGGTAAATTTGAGTCCAAATGGAAAAATTGACAAAAATCGATAGTCCGAATTTGAAAATTTGAAAAAAAAAAATCGTAACTCGATGAACCGGGTGGCATTTTAAACCTGAAACGATTTCGAAGAGAATAAGCACCGAACAGAATTTCATCCTCTTCGGGAAGCAAAGTTACAGCGATTCTTAGCAAACCTCATTAATTTTTTTGCAAAAATCTTTGAAATTTCATGTAGGACCCCTTGTAACAATGTATTTTCTTCCGCCGATGACGAATCTGTTGGGCATTCTTCTTGAAACTCAAAAATTCCATCTCAAAACAAGTATTTTTTCCCCCAAAAAATTTAAACAACAAATTACATCGTATAAAGTTTAATTAAAATTCATATGGCTTATGATTTTGAATAAGTCACTTTTTTTTTTCGATATTATCGATAAATAAAAAATCAAATTAATAAGAAAAACGAAACATCTTGATAAAAAAAAAAATTATTTTTTCGTCGCTTCTAACGATTTTTTTTCATTCAAACTTTCGTCAACTTTTTCCCCGAATGTACTCGCGCATTTGAGGTGCCCATACGAGAGCCCCTTTTTATATATTTTATATATATTTTATATATATTTTATATATATTTGTAGACACAAGAACGTTAATCAAATGCAAAAATTTTATGACGTTGAAATTTGCATCGTTGGAATGCAACGAAAATAGGTTTTAAAATCATTTCCGGTAGTGTCTCAAAGTCGAAAATCGTTTAAACCTTTTTTTTCACCGGTTTAAACGATTGGGGGCCTAAATATCCCAGAAAAATGTCAGCGATACCGGAAATGATTTTTTTAATTTTAAAAAATACCTAATTTCGTTGCATTTCAACGATGCAAATTTCAAAATCATAAAATTTTCCAAAATCGATTTTGTCGAGTTTCGAAAAACTCATCGGTCGATTAACCCGATAAGCTCCTATTCTTATTTACGTTAAGAAAAGTTGGATATTTTTTCGGCGGAAAGTCAGGGAATTTTTTTACTGTTTTTTTCCTAGCCACCCTGTTATAACAAAAAAAAACAAAAACAAGAATGAAAAATAGTTGTTTTTTTTAAATTATCGATTTATGGTATATTGGATTGTCACTAGGAATTTTACCTCCCAAGAATTGAGTTTGTGAACTGAAAATCGCAGTCAAACCGTGGAGAAAAGTTCGATTTTTGTACATTCGGCGAAAAAAAGCTGGAAAAAAAAATTTGGAGCCGAATCGTGAAAAAATTGATTAATACTCGATTGTATTTTTTTTTTTTTTTTTTTTTTTTCACAGGTACTGGAGGAATATTATACGCTGCTGGAGTCTCAGCGAGATCCAAATTTGAACAAAGCTGCTCTCGTTATTCAAAATTCCGCGAATACGTATGCGCGACGAGTCGAGTATCTTTTCCAGGATATAACGAGCTTGATACAGACCGTCGTTGATCAGGAGTACGCTAATTTTTCATTTTTAAGCTCCGCGCTAACCCGCAGCCATATACATATCCCCGTTTAACGTAAAAAAAAATAATTTTTCCTCAGAGCCACGACGGAATCGAAAAAAAACGCAAAGAACGACGGCAAGGAGAAAAGAGCAACGATCGATATCATCGATTTTGAACCAATCGATTTTGCCCAATACGTTGGAAAAAATAATAACATTAAAATTCGTCCTGGCGCTAAGAGTTCCGTGAAATTGCTCGGTCAGCGATTTCCTCAATTGGAAAATTCATCGAGATCCTCGAAATCCGATCGAGTCGATTCGCCCGAGGACGAAAAAGAGCAGGACAATGATCAGGATATCGGAAGAAAATATGCTTTTCGGTATGTCTTTTGTAATCCCGATTGTAAAAGTTTATTAATTATTTTCCAAACGGTTTATAATTATCGAAATTTTCGAAAATTTCGTTTTTATTCAGATTTTTCATAATATTATCTCCGAAAATCTGATTTTTTGATTCTCACGAGGTCGTTTCTTATTCGTCGAAAGCTACTTTTCTTGTTTTTAGTGCAAAATAAAAATTGCTTAATTTTTTTTTCCCGTTTTTCAAGTAAAACTCAAGTAAAACTCTTTCAGAAATTCATCGGTACGTATTTGATGAAAAAAAAAGTCACGATAATCGTTAATAAATGTAAAAAAATATACGAGATATGGTGGTTAATTCGGTAAACTTTTTTATTTGAAGCGAACAAAATGATTTTCGAAAAATTTCAAAATTTTGCTGATAAAATTCGGCTGATAGAAAATATCGTGGCTATCTCAAATAATGCGCAGCGAGAAATCACTATTGAATGATGATTTTTTTTATTGGAACAGGTGCAATCAGTACATCACCGCGTCTGGAATGTTGGCGGAACACTTGAAGCCCGGAGGTAAAATAATATTCGCCGATAACAACTAAAAATTTTGCCGGGATACTAAAATTTGAATTATATATTCGAACTTCTGTAGATTTTTTACGAATTTAATTTATTCATACCGAGAGCAAATATCTTTTATATCCGCCGAGCTACTTTTATAATTAAAAAATTTTTGAAAACTTTATATAAATAAAAATTAAATGCTGTTCGTTGGATAAGCGCATCGCTTGAGAACGACTGGACCGATTTGGCTATTTTTATTTTTTTTTATGCTCGCAATAGTCCGAATAAGGTTTTTAGGAAAAGAAAAAATTGGAAAAGTTGCCCGGAAAATTGGAAAATTCGGGAAAAACTGAAAGTAATTTTTTTCTATGGGATTTTCGTGTTTTTTTTGTTTGTTTTGTTCGTTATAGTCCTGGAAAAGTTTTCAGGAAAACAAAAAATTCGGGAAAGCAAAGGAAAGTCGAAAAATTCGGACAAATTGCAAAAATAATCATTTTTGTATGCAATCTCGATCATAACTGACGATACGAACGACATATTTGGTTGATTCTTTTTTTTTTGTTTTCAATTGAAAAAAAAAAAATCTGAAAGATCTGGAGAAAAATTTGGAAAAACGCATTCCAGCCTAATTTATATAAATAAAAATTAAATGCTGTTCGTTGGATAAGCGCATCGCTTGAGAACGACTGGACCGATTTGGCTATTTTTTTTTATGTTCGCAATAGTCCGAACAAGGTTTTTAGGGAAAAATAAATTGGAAAAATTGCCTGAAAAATTGGAAAATTCGGGAAAAAACTGAAAGTGCTTTTTTCTATGGGATTTTCGTATGAAACTCCAGACCATAACTTACGATTCGAACGATGGATAAGCATAATTCTTTTTTTTTTTGTTTTGTTTGTTATGGTCCTGGAAAAGTTTTCAGGGATAAAAACAAAAAATTCGGGACAATTGCAAAGAAAAGTCGGAAAATTCGGACAAACTGCAAAAATCATAATTTTCGTATGCGCTCTCGATCATAACTGACGATAGGATATTTGGTTGATTTTTTTTTGTTTTGTTCGTTATGCTCCCGGGATGGAAATAACTCGATTGAATGTTTTCAATTGAAAAAAAAAATCCGGAAGATCTGGAGAAAAATCTGGAAAAACGCATTCCAGACTAGATTAAAATAAAATTACATTTCTTTTTTTACTTTTGTGTTGTTTCGCGATCCGTCCGACAAACGTAGTTATTTCATTTCTATTCCAATTTTATTTCGCTACGTGCGCAAATATTGCGAATCAAGCCAATCGGTTGCATAGTGACGAAAAAAAAAAAAAAAATGATTCAGTCGTTTATTTTTCAGTCGAATTTCGATTCCCTTGTAAATTTATCGCAATCGTTTCATGAAATGAATCAAGTTTCGACGTTTTATTTCAAAAAAAAAAATTTACAGATTTACCTACGAAATACGGTGAGCTTTGACGTGACAAACGATTATACAGTAACAAAAAATTGAATCAATTTTCCATTTTCAGTTCATTTCTCATTTTTTTTAAACTTTTTTAACACATTTCCCATAGCTTTGTCGCAAATTCACAAAACGATCACGAACAAATTTATTGAAATTTGGACAGGAAAACGTCCGTGGGGTCAGCTAGTGCTGAAATAAATTTAGCTAAAAATAATTTCCTATTTCCCCACCCCCAGAGAAATAATTCTTGTGAAAAATTTATCATTGCGGAAATGAAAATAATGATTCTGTGACGAATAATTGCAGCGATGATCCGTTGCGCGAAAATAATTTATACGAATCTTGAATCTTTTTTTGTATTTTTTTTTTTTTTCTTGTCTCTCAGATCTTTCGGACGCTTCGTCCCTCGAGCAAAGTGTGAACGTTCCAACGGAATTGACGGGAAGTCGCGTTGATGGAAATGCATCCGAGGATAATCGCGAATTAACGGAGTACATTGATCCCGTGATAGGATTGAATGGCGAGCGTTGCGCCGTGTCGACTCCGCTGCCGGGCACGGAAAATTATTTTATGGATGCGAGCTTTGGCTCGGCAATCGATTCCGGACGTGGTTCCTCTCTTCGTACCACGATTCGTCCGGAATCATCGCTCTCGGGTGCTCGCGACGGTAATTGGGATCCAACGCCGCCGAGGCTTGCCTCGAGTTTGTCCATCGGCGATTTGAACAGTCTCGCCGAGCCGGAGAACGATTCGGGTCTGGGAAATGACAAAACGCCGTTGCTCGAGACTTCGCCGTGCAAACGCGGAGTCGATGAGAGCGAAAATCTCAACGATTGTTCGAAGCCCGAAGCGACGAATATTTCGACGAAATCTGACACGCAAGCGATCGAGCAATGCCGAAGGTATCATTTATTTTTACCATTAACGACACGGATATGATTGATATTGATCGATTATTGTTTTTTTTTTAATTAATGTTAACAATCGTCGATTCGCGTTATTATTCTCGTAGGAGTAAGAGGCTTCGAAGCCTCTTCGGCGTCGCTAAAATCAACGATTCCAGGCCATTGGAACCAATTTCATTTGACAATTTATCGGACGAGCTTATCAAAAGCAGAACGGAATTCAAGCTGCCCTGTCCCGTATCGCTGTTAAAGCTCAACGGAAGGCCGGTTTGTATAGCACGCACTCGGGCGCACATATATATATATATATATATGGGGCATTCCACGTCAAAACAACCCCTCATCGGCCTGACCCCCTGGGATTATAATGTCCAATGGATTATTTAATATCTACCGAAGACTTGAAATTCCAAGAGCAATCTTATAGACCGGGGAGCCCATAACACTTTTTTCCATGTCTCATTAATTCAGGCTCAAAACTACCTTAGATCAGAGCTGGGCAGTACTTCAAGTACCCAGTACTTGCGATGTACTGGAAGTACAGTACTTGAAGTACAAAGTACTTCAAAAGTATTTCAAGTATTGTACTTAAATTTTCAAGTACTTGACCTGTACTTCAAGTCTTGTACTTAAAATTTCAAGTACATGTCATGTACTTAAAGTACCTGTACTTAAATTTTCAAATACATGGCATCTACTTAAAGTACCAGTACTTCAAGTACTTGTACTTAAAATTTCAAGTACTTTTCTGTACTTCAAGTACTTTTTCAAGTACCAAGTATCAAGTACTTTTGAATACGTTTTGCTAATGGTCGCATGTATAATATGCCTTTTAATATATAATTAAGGAACGTTCCGCGCAGCGATGCCGCGAGACGAATCGAGTTAATCCTAGAATGGTAACCTTATTTTTTTTTACCTATTATGGTAACCCGGGGTGACCAAACACCCCAATTTTGAAAAATTCATATCTCCGGTAAAATTTCACAAAAAGGGTTCAATTTGGGCTCATTCTTCGCGTTTTTTAATGCAGAATCACCTGAGCCTACGGAAATTTTGCTTGAAGTCGGAAAAGTTAGTCAAAAATGAGGTAAAAGGGTAAAAAACATGAAAAAATCGTAAAAATGACTTTTTTTTATTGAATTTGCAATATCTTCGTTGATTTTTATCGAAATTGAACAAAACGAACGGCATTATAAAGTGAAAAGATTAAGTTTTGAGACAGGTAGCTTAGTTTTACTCGATTTTCGAAAAAGTCTATTTATTCCGGGAATCGAAGTCTGGGGAATTAAAAAAAAGTCGAAATATTGACTTTTACCGCCAAAATTGGTGTAACAACGCCAAATTATGTGGAAATCGAATGAAACCAACTATATTTTTAAGAGGAAAGGTAATTATGAAAGATATGTAAAATATATTTTATATTTATGTTACATGTTTATATGTACTTATATTCCATTTGACATAGAGAGAGAATTCGACAAATAGTGCCATGAGAGATTGAGCATTGACTTTGATTTATAATTCTTCGTTTAAATATTTCGGTTCAAATCTGCCTAGCCTGAGTGAATCGCGCAATGTGAAAATATGTGTTGATACGAAAAGTACTCGACTCAAAATCAAATGAGTTTAAAGAGTACGTAACAAATCAAAAATAAGTACTAGAACTTACGAGATGTACGTGAAATCTTGAAAAGTATTTGATACTTGATTTTTGACGTACTTCAAGTACTCGGTACTTCAAGTACTCAGTACTTCAAGTAATTTCGTATCAAGTACTTCAAGTACTTGGTACTTCAAGTACTCAATACTTCAAGTACCTGGCACCTCAAGTACTTCAAGTACTTTTACTTAAAGTACTCGGTACTTCAAGTACTTGGTACTTCAAGTACTTGGAAACCTTGATTACTTCAAGTACGTAGTACTTGGTACTTGTAATACACGAGTACTTCAAATACTTAGAGTACTTTGTACTTTGTACTTGAAGTACTTTCCGGACTTTGCCCAGCTCTGCCTTAGATTCCATAAATCTGCGTCCTGCATCACAAAAATCGCATCGCCGAACAAAATTAGTGGACCAAAGATGCAGAACCGGCGAAATCACATACAAAAATATATCTATATTAGGGTGTATCGAAAAATTAAAAAAACTTTTGGCTACCCTCAAAAATCAAAGATATCATTGAAACAAAGGTCTCCGTGCAATGATTCGATTTTTTGACAATATATATAGGGGGCGCGCGGGACGTTTAAAAACGCCATTTTTACCGTTAAATTCACTTTATCACTGATAACCGGAAACAGTTAATTCCAAAAATTCTGATTTTTTTTTATATAAGGTGCCCAGATATCGATGGCTTAGGACCAGAAAGGCGTAACCCACAAAAAACGGACTATACTGCCATAAGGGCGTATCCCCAACTTTAACACGGAAGTTCCATAAGAGCAAAATTAATCAGCCTACAGCCAGAAGGGCGTAAGCCCATACTACAATACTGCCAGAATGGCGTAAGCCACGAAAAATAAAAAAAAAGTGGCTTACGCCCGTCTGGCAGATCATTCATCATTTTTTTCCGGATTTAAATCGCCTGATTACAGCCAGACGGGCGTAACCCTCTTTTTTTTTTATTTCTCGTGGCTTACGCCTTTCCGGCGGATAACTGGTCAGTTTTTTTCCGAATTTCGATCGTCTTACTTACTGCCAGAAGGGCGTTACCCCGAAAAAATTGAAAACGTGATGTGTGTGTATGTAAAATTTTGAGAATGTCGAATGAGTTTGAAAATTTTTGAAAAATTTGAAAATTTTGGAAAATTTAAAAAATTTGAAAAATTTGAAAAATTTGAAATTAAAAAAAAGATTTTTTATTTTGAAAAATTTGAAAATTTCGACTATTATGCGACAACGACTAAATATGCGCATGCAACCATTTTGCAAATGATATATTTCGTTTTTGTTTATATTTCGCATTAAAAAATATTAGCAAATAGCAAATAGTTTCCTGACCAGCAACTGCCGAGTTTTTCTGACCAGCAACTCGTCTGTCTGCCAAGACTGGCACTGAACAGATTTGCGTTACACACCTAGTCTGGAACTCGAGAGTTTACTGGCCATCGACTGGCCAGAAAGATGTCAAACTGGCCAGCATCTTACACACATCACGTTTTCAATTTTTTTTGGGGTAACGCCCTTCTGGCAGTAAATAGACGATCGAAATTTGGAAAAAACTGACCGGTTATCCGCCGGAAAGGCGTAAGCCACGAAAAATAAAAAAAAAAGAGGGTTACGCCTGTCTGGCTGTAATCAGGCGATTTCAATCCGGAAAAAAATGATCAATGATCCGCCAGACGGGCGTAAGCCACTTTTTTTTTTCTCTGCGGCTCACGCCTTTATGGCAGTATTGTAGTGGGCTTACGCCCTTCTGGCTGTAGGCTGATTAATTTTGTTCTAATGGAACTTCCGGGTTAAAGTTGGGGATACGCCCTTATGGCAGTAAGGTAATGAAAAGTCGAAAAACAGTGGGTTACGCCCTTTTGGTCCCAAGCCCTCGATATGTACCCTTTCAAACCCACATTCACGGAACATTGACGGATGGTTCATATCTTCGAAAAAAAATCTCTAAAAATCAATATTTTGACTATTTTTCAATTATACCTATCGTTAAATGTTGATTTTTTTTCTTCCAAAACGTTTTTGTATTTGTTCCATCTTTTTTTTTCTTGTAAAACTCGATATCGGTATTGCTTACAATGCGAAAATTGCTGAATAATAAATCTTTATTTTGGAAATTTTTATATTTTTTATTGATTCACACCATTTTTTCGTGAATATGAAAATTTCCAAAATAAAGATTTATTATTCAGCAATTTTCGCATTGCAAGCAATACCGATACCGAGTTTTACAAGAAAAAAAAGATGGAACAAATACAAAAACGTTTTAGAAGAAAAAAAATCAACATTTAACGACAGGTATAATTGAAAAATAGTTGAAATATTGATTTTCAGAGATTTTTTTCGAAGATATGAACCATCCGTTAATGTTCCGTGAATGTGGGTTTGAAAGGGTACATATCCGGGCACCTTGTAAAAAAGAATCAGAATTTTTGGAATGAACTGTTTCCGGTTATCAGTGATAAAGTAAATTTAACGCTAAAAATAGCGTTTTTAAACGTCCCGCGCGCCCCCTATATATTGTCAAAAAATCGAATCATTGCGCGGAGACCTTTATTTCAATGATATCTTTGATTTTTGAGGGTAGCCAAAAGTTTTTTAATTTTTCGATCCACCCTGATCTATATATTTGGGGTGTTATGGGCTCCTGGTCTATTATTTAACCTTTTGACCGCCGGAAGGTCTTACATAAGACGCTACCCGTGATCGAAACTTCGTTAGGATTAAACCCAAGAAATACGAACAAGTTTCATCAGCTTTCCGAGAAAAAAAAAGTCACGAAAATCCCGGCGATCAAATGTTTGAGACGCAAACCGATCCTCCGGCAGCTGTGAGCGCAAAAAAAAATCATTTTTACCACCAATTGTTCGTCATAAATTCGATAACGAGAAAAATCAAATGCGGCGGATCTTTCACTCAATCTAAAATTCTCATCTTTTGATATAAATTTTTTTTTTTTCTACCTAAACTATTTCAGGCCCGTTGGAAAATTGGATTTTTTTTTTATACATCCTAATATATATATAGGATGATTCACTTGACGTAAAATGCCTTATACTTCAGAAATATCAATTATTCAACTGCTTTTACCGGTACAAATAGTTACTGAATGTTGATTCGATTTTCGAATTCACAGCACAAGCGGAAGATTAATTCGGAAGCACGGAAAACACGGTCATTGGAAAAATTCTTATTGAACGAGTCCAAAATGGTTAACAAAAAATTGTCCATGTACTCGTCGACGGGGCAACTATTTCTTCCTATAATGAAAGGTAAACATTGGTCCAAACTCGACCGTTGAATGTGTTTTGAAGAAATTATTGAACTTGGATTGAAATTTACAGATAATTTTTTTTAACAAATAGGAGGTGTTGAACAAAATAATATAATAACAATTATTTCATTGAACAAAATAAAAAAAAAAAAGGTTTATCTTTCCGATACTTGCAATAAATCAAATAGTCTCATTTTAATCGATCGATATTTATCTTTATCCGCGTTAATTACAGATAAATCGGACCCAAATAATAATAATAATAATAATGAACGTAGCTTGCTTTTTGAAAAGTTGAATGTATTTTTTCTTCTTTTTTTTTCAGAGGAACTCAAAGACTTGCCAAAGTGTTTGAAAAAACATTTGCGAAATCTTCGAGATCTCGAGGCGTTGCGAAACTTCGAGGCTGTGATGGATGATTCGGCGAATTTGCTGGGTTACAAGTTTCACGATCGTAAATCCGATGCGTCAACGTGCGCGACAACGGATACGAGTGACGTGACGAGAGCGACGAAGATGCCGGACTTGGTCGATGATTTTCCGATGCCGGATACACCGGAATCGTTCAACAGCCCGGAGCCAATGTCCCCGTCGCCGGTTACCTGCGACAGCCGAATCGATCGGCTGGTACACGAGATATACGTGAGCGCCGATGTCAGGACCGAGCAGGAAGAGGCCGTCGTTAAATGGCACGAGGACATACAATTGAGACTGAGAGAGGGCAGAGGCAGGCCGAAATTCGAGATTTCCGAGTATACCACGCGAGTGATGAAACGTCTCGGGAACAGCAATGGAAGAATAACGTTCGATAAAATGGTTCGCCAGGACCGGCAGCCGGAAGCCGCGAGGTATCTTATGGCGACTTTGATGCTCGTAAGTTCTCTCAATCGGATCCATTTACTTCGTTACTCGTTTTCGGACGTTTTTTTTTCGTCATTTTATCATACTTGCATGAAATATTTAAAAAAAAATATATATATATATATTTTTTTTTTTATTGCATTCGAATTTATTTAATTCTTGCGGTCTGAATTTTTTTTAATTCTTTTAACCCTTTAACAGCTGAGTTTTTTTTTTTTTGGAGCGTTGGGCAAAGTTGGTACACGGTGAATCTGAATGCATGAGTACCCGATGTGAGAAAAAAAATTATTCCAGAATTTTCCTACCCCTAAATGAAAAAAAAACCACCCCTATCGCTTGAAAGCATCTTAATTTTATTTACCATCGTTCATTTCTGCCGGAAATTGAGGAAAAGTCATTCCAGAACACGTAGTGGGATTCTGAAGAACTTACGGATCAATTGACTCTTACGAACTACCCCCTCAATTGAGATAAATTCATCCCCCCAATGGATAAAATGTTATCGTCTCATTCTCTGTTATTTCATCCCGATCTGAATCGAAATATGAGTGTTCCGGAACACATGAGCATATTCCGAAGGGTTTACGGATAATTCCAACCCTTATGAACGACCCTTCGGTTGGGAAAAATTCATCCGCAACGCGTAAAACGTTATTACTCATTTCCTATTATTTCATCATAATCCAAATCGGAGCATGAGTATCCTGGAACACGTGAATATATTTTGAGGAACTTGTGGATCATTTCAACCCTTATTGACTGCCCCTCAATTGAGAAAATATCACCCTCGATGCAAGAACCTGTCCCTGAAATAATTGAAGAGTCGATACGGGCGAGGGGGGTCACGTTCAAAAAGCACCCCGACCTCACCAATGACAGTTGATTTTTAGGTGCGTCGCAACTTTTAGGGGTAGTTTTCGATGTTTCGTTACTGTTTGGGTGTAGTTTTCGATTCAGATTTTCTTGCTACAAATTTTTCATGTGTTTTCAAAAATTTATACGAACTGAACGTCAATAAAAGTGCAATTTTAGGCGCATCACCACTGCTAGGGGCGGTTTTTGATGTTTCGTTACTTTCAGGGGTAGTTTTTGATTCGGATGTTCCTAATACAGATTTTCCATGCATTTTTGAAAATATATGAACTGAACATCAATGACAGTGCATTTTTGGACGTATCACCATTTCTAGGGGTAGTTTTCGATGTTTTGCTACAGTTAGGGGTAGTTTTAGATTCAGATTTTTTTGCTACAAATTTTTCATGTGTTTTCAAAAATTTATATGAACTGAACATCAATAAAAGTGCATTTTCAGGCGCATCACCGCTGCTAGGGGCGGTTTTTGGATGTTTCGTTACTGTCAGGGGTAGTTTTGTGATTCGGATGTTCTTGATACGCATTTGTTATGCGTTTTAAAAAATATATATGAACTGAACAGCAATAGAAGTGCATTTTTGGACGTATCATCATTTCTAGGGGTGGTTTTCGATGTTTCGATACTGTCAGGGGTAGTTTTCCATTCGCATATTCTTGCTACAAATTTTTAATGTGGTTTCAAAAATATTTATGAACTGAAAATCAATGAAAGTGCATTACCGGGCGTATCACTATTGCCAGGGGTGGTTATCGATATTTTATTACCGTTAGGGGTGGTTTTTGATCCGAATGCTCTTGATACACATTTTCCATGCGTTTTCAAAAATATTTGTGAACTGAACATCAATGAAAGTGCATAATTGGGCGTATCACCATTGCTAGGGGTAGTTTTAGATGTTTTGTCACAGTTAGGGGTAGTTTTCGATTGAGATTTTTTTGCTACAAATTTTTCATGTGTTTTCAAAAATTCGTATGAACTGAACATCAATAAAAGTGCATTTTCAGGCGCATCACCGCTGCTAGGGGCGGTTTTTGATGTTTCGTTACTTTCAGGGGTAGTTTTTGATTCGGATGTTCCAAATACAGATTTTCCATGCATTTTCGAAAATATATGAACTGAACATCAATGACAGTGAATTTTTGGACGTATCACTATTTCTAGGGGTAGTTTTCGATGTTTTGCTACAGTTAGGGGTAGTTTTAGATTCAGATTTTTTTGCTACAAATTTTTCATGTGTTTTCAAAAATTTATATGAACTGAACATCAATAAAAGTGACTTTTCAGGCGCATCACCGCTGCTAGGGGCGGTTTTTGATGTTTCGTTACTGTCAGGGGTAGTTTTGTGATTCGGATGTTCTTGATACGCATTTATTATGCGTTATAAAAAATATATATGAACTGAACATCAGTAGAAGTGCATTTTTGGACGTATCATCATTTCTAGGGGTGGTTTTCGATGTTTCGATACTGTCAGGGGTAGTTTTCCATTCGAATATTCTTGCTACAAATTTTTAATGTGGTTTCCAAAATATTTATGAACTGAACATCAATAAAAGTGCATTATCGGGCGTATCACTATTGCCAGGGGTGGTTATCGATATTTTATTACCGTTAGGGGTGGTTTTTGATCCGAATGCTCTTGATACACATTTTCCATGCGATTTCGAAAATATATATGAACTGAACATCAATGGAAGTGCATTTTTGGGCGTATCACCATTTCTAGGGGTGATTTTCAATTTTTCGTTACTGTTAGGGGTAGTTTTCCTTCCGGATATTCTTGCTACAAATTGTTCATCCGTTTTCAAAAATATTTATGAACTGAACATCAATGAAAGTGCATTATTGGGCGTATTACCATTGCCAGGGATGGTTATCGATATTTTATTACCGTCAGGGGTGGTTTTTGATCCGGACCTTTTTGCTATAAATTTTTCCATGTTATTTCAAAGCACATACTTAAGATCGCGATTCTTAAAAAAATTTTGCCTGAAAGTCATGCTGATTTATAATTTTTTCGCACTTTTTAACAGGCTCTAAAACTGAAGGGGTGCAAACACTTGCGTTCGCCGAATTTTTCATAATTAGATGCATCCTTCATCTTCAAAATGCGACCTTAACGATGTCGATATGTTCATTTTTCTGAAAGTTACGATTTTTCAAAGTAGATGGGACGTATGTGTGTTCCACCAGCCGTTAAAGGGTTAACCGTTGAAAATATTTGATTCACGATTTTCTCGAAATTTACTTTGAACCGATTTTTCGAGCCAGAATATGCATTAATGAAATATATTTGATATCCTTGGATCAACTTTTTTTTTTTTTTAATCTTTAGGCCAACAAGTACGATCTTCATATCGACACGAGCGACGACGAAGGTAATGTTGTGTTGTCACTACTCAAAGAATAGTGTCGACTCCGTTGAATGCGCATATCTTTCATGCGCGGTGTAAAATACTTGTAAAATTATTGTTATTATTTATATTAATTGTTCCAACATCACCCGGTATCCTTAAGATCCGAGCTTGGATTGCTCTTTCGAATTTTTATTCGGTGATAAAAGAAAAAAAGAAAAAAAAAAAAAAAAGACGTTCTTTTTACGATACAAATGCACCAGAAAGTGTTCTAAAAACTGTTTCGTAAAGTTAATACAATACCACCGAAGCGCTAATCAATTAAATGGCTGTTAATCCGAATTAACGGAGAAAAAAAAAAAAAAAAAGGTTACATTGTGTTTCGAAATTGTTACCGAAACCGAATATATCGCGCATATAATGTGTTATGCAAGGAAAACTGTGTGCTCAGATATTTTAAACAATTCGTAAGATATTTTTCTACGATTTTTTTTTTTTTTTAATTACTTGCAGCAGCGTTTTGAATGTTAACTATGAATTTTGTGAGAATGAATACAGCGAGAATGCATCTGAAGAAAAAAAAAAGTATAAATTACTTTTCTCTCTCTTTTTCTCTTTGCGAATTTATTTTTTATGAGAAACGTTGAAAATATATGGGTTTGATATTATTCAAACTCTCCTCGGACTTTGTAGCCGCGCAAGAAAATTTAATATATTACATGTTACGAAAAATTTATAATATTGAACTATTTATAGGTACACCCCCCGCACGAAATACAATTTTACGCATTATTCTTCTTCGCAAATTATATATTTTACGATTATACAGTCGGAGACTCGTAATATTACATTTTATTTTTAAATCTTATTCCCGCTCAGCGATGATTATCTTGCAACGGAGAAAGCACCCGAAAGTATCTTTGGTACGATAAATCAATTGAAGCTATCTCAGCATGAATTTCCTTCGAATTACATTTTTTTTTTTTTTTTCTTTCGAGGCTGTAATGCGCTTTGAATTCTCGTTAAATGAGAAAAAAAAAAGAATTTGCTCACATTTTTTATGAAGAGAGAGGTTGGCCCAATGATTATTCAGATACCGGAGCAAATCTGAGTTCTCCAATCGGACGGGGCAAGCTCATCGAGCCTGCGATCCAAAAAGCTAACGCAATTTGCCAACTGCGAGGCTGCGTCCTCCACGGCCCGAATGTGAGCTGTTGTTATTTCGGGCAGAGCTCTTTCCGCGAGCAGTACCTACAATTTTTTTTTTTTTTTCAACGAAATCCATATGAATAAAAATTAAACGCTGTTCGTTGGGTAAGCGCGTCGCTTGAGAACGGCTCGATCGATTTGGCTAATTTTTTTTTTTTTTCAAATGTTCGGAATAGTCCGAATAAGGCTTTTGGGGAAAGAAAAATTGGAAAAGTTGCCCGAAAAATTGGAAAATTCGGGAAAAAACTGAAAGTGCTTTTTTTCTGTGGGATTTTCGTATGAAACTCAAGACCATGACTCACGATTCGAACGATGGATATACGTAATTCTTTTTTTTTTTTGTTTTGTTCGTTATGGTCCTGGAAAAGTTTTTAGGAAAAACAAAATTCGGGACAATTGCAAAGGAAAGTCGGAAAATTTGGACAAATTGCAAAAATCATCATTTTCGTATGCGCTCTCGATCATAACTGACGATAGGAACGACATATTTGGTTGATTTTTTTTTGTTCTGTTCGTTATGCTCCCGGGATGGAAATAACTCGATTGAATGTTTTCAATTGAAAAAAAAAAAATCTGGAAGATCTGGAGAAAAATCTGGAAAAACGCATTCCAGCGTAGATTAAAATAAAATTACATTTGTTTTTTTACTTTTTTGTTGTTTCGCGATCCGTCCGACAAACGTAATTATTTCATTTCTATTCCAATTTATTTTGCTACTCGCGCAAATATTGCGAATCAAGCCAATCGGTTGCATATAACGAAAAAAAAAAAAATTATTCAGTCGTTTATTTTTCAGTTGAATTTCGATTCCGTTGTAAGTTTATCGCAATCGTTTCATGAAATGAATCAAGTTTCGTCGTTTTATTTCAAAAAAAAAATTTACAGATTTACCTACGAAATACGGTGAGTTTTGAAAGTGAAGAAAAATTGTTAATAGATACAATGATCACTCAGAAATACGTTTTTTTTTTTTTTTTTTTTTTCATTTTTACTTTGTTTACGCATTTCCAATAGCTTTGTCACAAATTCACAAAACGATCACAAACGAATTTATTGAAATTTGGACAGGACAAAGTTTGTCGGGTCAGCCGGTAAGTAAATAAATATTATTGCACGTTGCATTATAACAATGCTCGGACAATGTTTATCAACGCTATAAAAAGAAAAAGTTATAAATTCATCAAATTTATTTTAGGTCTGAGGTTTAAGGGAGGTTTCTACTTTGTTGGGCCAAAAAATATTCGATACTTTACCAATTTTTTATGCGAAAAATATTAATTATAGAATGTCCGTATCTGGTATGTTTATTAAGCGGTCTTTATTGAACGTGATATCTTTTAAAGTTTGACAAAACTTGTGGTATTCTTCGCTCGCGGAAGTCCCAAGTCCCGGGCAGGTGATCCGAAGCCAAAAAAATCAAACATATTTTTACTTTGTACAATATTTTGTGTATAAGTCGAACTAGAATTATCCAAAAATATTCGAACGTTTTTATTTTATGAACGAAAAATTGCAAAAATTTTTGGCAAAAAACTAAACTTCCCTTTCGATCGCTCGCTATTTTTTATTTTTCAATAAAAATAAAAAATTTTGTCAAGCTTTAAAAGATATTATTATGTTCAATAAAGACCGTTTAGTAAACATACCAAATATCAACATTCTATATTTAATATTTTTCGCATAAAAAATCGGTGAAAAATCGAATATTTTTTGGCCCAACAATGTAAAAACTTCCCTTATGCAATGCTAAATTTTTTTACACCCATCTCGTTTGAAGTAATAATACGAGCTACGATATATCGTAATCGGACGAACATAACGATTTGAACTTGGAAAAAGGATACCGCCAAAATGTACCTTTTTGGATATTTGTTCAAGGATATCGGATACAATGTTATACGGCACGCAGCACTTTTCTCGCAATTATTTATGCGCTGATCTGAATATTTTTATACGTGAACGGATGAGCATTTCGAAAAATTTATGAATTTTCTATACAAAAGTTATGAAAAAAGTTGTTATATACAAAAATTTATGAATTTTCTATACAAAAGTTATGAAAAAAGTTGTTATATACAAAAATTTATGAATTTTCTATACAATTATTTTTCAGCAAATTAAAAAATAAAACGTATCTTTCCCAATTTTCGAAAAAAATTACCATAACTGAGTTTCGTACACGTTTGTATGTATGCGCATGCAAAAATTATTTTTCAGCGTAACAAAATTATTTGACTAGAATGATTTGTCGCGTTGATTAACATACCCGTGTTTCAAGATTGCCGAATTTTGTTTTCAATGCATCGATATATCCAGGCAGCAAAGTTCGTCTCTCAATAGGGCCTAAAAAGTAATATTCTAATCAATCAAATGAATTCCCAACTGCATTGATACACTTTATTCTTATATAATATATAGTCAAAAGAATTTCAAACTTACAAAATTGATGAACTCCGACAACATCAATTATAAAAGGTCTGAAATCAAATACAGCGGGACCAAAATTTACATTATTCATCTACCTGTTTCATTGTTATCATTGAATTAAAATTAATAAAGAAAAAAAAAAGATAACGAATTATTATTCCAGCACACCGCATATAATGGACTTGCGGTAATTTGTATCTCATGAGTATAATGAACGGGATGAAAAGCTTTTAGGAAATTTCATACTTGTCTCTTTCAGAGCCATTGAATAAAGTCGACATTGGTATAAGATTGTTGTCAAATCTTCTAATTTTCAGTACTCTCGAACCATCGTCTTCCGTATCAATTAGTTGAAAAACAATAGCTCTCAGATCGTCGGATAATGAGCCCGACGTAAGAGTGAGCTTATGCAAGCTCGATTGGAGTTTGGCAGCATCGGTTTCTGATACTAAAGCTCTACGCGTTAGCGATCATTCTTTTTTTGGTCACTATTATAGTTAATGAATAATTCACTGATATCTTACCGAGTCTGTCGTATCTGCGAATCAACACCCACGTACTAATTTCACTCACGCCCATTTTCTACTCTTTGAAATTTTCTACTTTTTCTAGGATATATAAACAATGATGAACGGTAACAATGTGTCAGCTGTTTTCTGGAATCTACTACTCACTAACACGTTTATTTGACAGCTGTGTATAGGATTGCCAGCAGGGTAAAGTGTGTAATCTTTGTAGATAACGATCTAGATATATTTGTAAGCAAGCTTGTCCTTGGATTTCGAACTTGCGATGTTCCTGTAGAAAACCTATTGTGGCGCTCGACGTGGACAAAAAGTGAAGTATCGTGGGCGACTTGTCATTAAATTTTGTATTGAATTTGTTAATAAATATGGAATATTCTCGCGGTCTTACATACCCGTGGACATTTTACGTGTTGTGTAGTTGGGTGTGAAAATAAAGGAAGTAACGGTAATTACATATTTTATTTACAGCAGCTCATGCGTTAGAGCAAAGGAAAAGAATGGATTATATGGCTGTTGAAACGAAAAAAGTAAACGGTCTTTTAACTTTTACTTTTTGTAGATTTATATTATCAGGTGAAATTATATAAATATATGTGGATTATTTTGTTAGTTTTCACGAAACTTTTCTGCAAATTCTAAACTGTATAACTTTTTACCTTAACATTGAAATAAATATAATAAAAATTTTTTACTAATTATGTATACATACACAACCACGTTGCAAGTATTGACGACACGTGCGCGAGTGCTCGTTTTCATCTTTTAAATTCAAGTGTTGTGTGAAGTTCGGCACTTTAGTAGTACCCATCTCTCCGTTCGGCAATGCGAGGCGCGACAGCTCTTGCAACTCTATAGTATTCTATATACTCATTGCTCGAACTCAAATCTCAAACAACATTCAATAATTTATCACATAATCCGAGAGCTATTATTATGTGATTTTTTCAAAACCGAGTCAAGTCTTTGACAGTGATTTTATTGTTTATTAGATTTACTTCCGTAATTTATCATTTAATCAAAAATTCCATCTACGGAATTTTTCAATCAATTCGAAAGGTACACTCGCTGAAGAATTACGAACGCGAAAATTTCGTTACGTGGATCCCTAACCTTCGCGAAACACACTGAGGTGAACGTGTCTCGTTTTTAGTAAATTAAGACGATAAAATGGACTTTCAAAATCGTCCGGGCGGTAAGACCGGGGGTGGCGGAGTCGCCTCATGGTCGGAAAACAATCGTGACCGTCGAGAACGACTTCGCCAGCTCGCCCTCGAGACTATCGATCTCAACAAGGATCCATATTTTATGAAAAATCATTTGGGATCGTACGAGTGTAAATTGTGCCTGACTTTGCACAACAATGAGGGCAGTTATCTGGCTCATACCCAGGGTAAGAAGCATCAGGCAAATTTGGCGAGAAGAGCCGCCAAAGAGGCGAAGGAAGCGCCTCAGACTCTCGCGCCCGAGAAACCACGCGTAGAGCCAAAAAAATTCGTCAAAATCGGCAGGCCCGGTTACAGGGTAACCAAACAACGAGATCCCGAAACGGGTCAGCAGAGTTTGCTCTTTCAGGTCGATTATCCTGAAGTAGCGGACAATGTTATACCTCGTCACAGGTTTATGTCGGCCTACGAACAGCGCGTCGAGCCGCCCGATCGTAAATGGCAATATTTATTGTTTGCCGCTGAACCGTACGAAACGATAGCGTTCAAGGTGAGTTTGCCATAAAAATTAACAATATGAACAGTAAAAAACTAGCTCGGAGAGTTTATTTTTTATTTTTTCTATCCCCGAGTCAATTATAAGTCGGAAAAATACATTTATCTATTTATTTGTACAGAAAAATTTTTTTTTTTGTGTAAAAAAATGCAAAAACGAGTCGCGTGGTACAGATCGAGCCAGTAGTAACTAATAATATTACTAAAAATTAATTTAAAATTAAAAATTAAGCAAAATAAAGATAAAATAAAGCTTGAGTAGTATTGGGAATTCACAAATCTTCTCTGGCATTCTCGTCGGACACAACGAGAATGCCATTACCGCTTAAAAAACTTTATTTATAACTAAATTCAAGTAAAGCCACCTACTCGAAATGGTTTTTTTTTAAATTATTTTTACAACTTTGGACTCCTCCCACGCTTCAATTATTAACTTTAGATATATGCCGTCGTGGACTTTTTTTCTAAAGAATTTAGTTAGCTAGAAAATGATTTATGAGCAATTTTAGTCTATTATGAATAGTTTAAGCAGCGTTTCGAGTTGAAGCACAAAAAGTGCCAAATTTTCATTGTTTCTATTTTTCTCTTGCCAAAATATAGAGAGGGAAAATAATCCACATTTTATGAGTTATTATTTGTCATTTACTATGAAAAGACGCTGAAAACTCCAGGATTTTATTTTAAAAAAAGAAGCCTGATTCGACAAGTTGAGTTCGGCAGCACTGTCCGTTGCGTATGAAATCGACAGCGTACGCCTCTTTTTTCCCGCATTTAAAAATTAATTATTAATTAAATGTAATTAATAATCAAATTATTAATTAAATGTAATTGATTAAATTATTAATTAAATGTAATTAATTAAATGTAATTAATTTAATTAATTAACTACATTTAATTAATTAACGAAAATTCTCCTAATTAAGGCGAGCTCTCGCACACAGTTTTATTATATATAGAACTAGGTCATAGAATTTTTTAAAAGTACTGGCATTTCAAGTTCGTGAATTACAAATTAATTAAAATATTCAGATATTTACTTGAATTAAAGTGAATTATCGCGAATCGATGGCAAAACTGTTGAATTAAATGAATTTAAAGAATTATCTTGAATTAAATGAATTATTTCAACCTTCGGAATTAAGGCAGGATATCACCTTGAAAATTTGAAAAAAAAAAAAACGAAAAATACAAGCTCACCAACAAAGAGGAAATCGTTGCTGAAGGAATACTGTATGGCGCAGACATTGCGGATTGATGATCAGTTGAAAATATCTACTAGCTTCATATACGTAAAACTTTAAGTGCGATTTTATCGAAACGATGTTTTTCAAATCTGCGTGTGAAATTACTCATCCAATTTTCATCGGATTGACTTGAAACTTTGCATAATTCTTCTCCATAGTATAATCTAAGGATGTACGTAGGATTTTTTTTCGTTAGAGTTGTTATTTTATTTTTGGTACAGTTTAAGCAACTTTTTTCACCCTGAAAAATTCACATTTTTTTCTTTAATGACCGCCATTTTTTAAAAAATCGAAATTTCGAAAAAGCCCTACTTACAGACAAAATATATTGCTCTTGAGGAGGTTCTTGACCCAGAGAAAAACGGTAAGAAAGATTATAAAATTTGAGGGGAGGTTTGTGCCGGTACTAGGAACACACCGTAATTATTTCAGATTTTTTGACCGCGTAGTTGAGGAGAAAAAAAAAACATTAAATATGTCGCTTATACGTGGGCTCTTATGGGAGAAGTATTCGAAGTTACGATTGGAGATTATTTTAGGAGTGAAAAAACGGTAACATTTCCCCGAAGAGCCGCTTAAACGACAGATCAGACCTTCGTAGATATAATTTGCCCATAAAGAAAGCTTTTCACCGTTCCGATTGTGAAATATACTTGTAAACAGAATTGATCGTGAGTAATGGCAAATTAATAAAATGAAAACCTCCTTAATAAGAATAAATTTTCATTTTTGTTCTACGAGCCACCTACAAGGAAATTTTTTACACGCAGACCGAGAGTGCTCCTCAAAAGCCTCGCACTTTGGCGCCACCTACGAGAGGCTATTTTTAAGTTTTTCAACATTAAAATTTTTTTTTATTCAACTTGAATGATATAGTAATAAATGCCTTAAACCGATTTTGTTTCTGCTCATTTTTTTTGTGAAAAAAAAAATATTAAAAACTCTCAAAAAATTGGAGCCAAATGTGGTATCCGGCCTTAAGGGATTAGGTACACTTGCAAGGCCAAAAAAAACTCTTTTTTTTTTTAACACAGTTTTCATTATTCATTGATCAATATTTATCAGTTAAAACAATACACATCTCAAGAAGTTAAAGTAATTTTTTCATGTCAAAAGAGTGATAATCAACCGAGTTACAGCCAATCTCCCGGAGGCTCAAAAAAAAAAAAAGTTGTTTTACGGCGCGTAACGTAACTCATGACTGGATCATTTGTAACAAACTAAATCGTTGGAATTAGTCAAAAACAATATTCTCTTGTACCTGACGGCGAAACATTTTGAATTTTCGCTTAATTTTTTTTATACAACCGAAAAATCAACGTTTTTTTTTAGTGAAAAAAACATTTTTTACTTTGAAAATCCGCGCCATTTTGTCAAAAAATTAAATTTTCATAAAATCTCGCCGTCAAGTACAAGAAAATATTGTTTTTAACTAATTCCAACGATTTAGTTTGTTTCGGATGATCCAGTCACGAGTTAAACGTTGCGCGCCGCAAAACATTTTTTTTTTTTTTGAGCCTCCGGGAGATTGGCTGTAACTCGGTTGCTCATCACACTTTTGACATGAAAAAATTACTGCAACTTCTTGAGATGTGTATCTTTTGAACTGGTAAATATTGATCAATGAATAATGAAAACTGTCTTCAAAAAAAAAAAATCTCAAAAAAGCGTTTTTTTGTCCCAACCCCTTAAAGAGTCACTCAAATCTTATTTCCCCCTCGATTATGCCATAAGATTGAACAAAAAATATATGAAAGTAAAATATTTTGTTCCGATAGCTCAAACTACAAGACTTGGTTAATATTTTTCAAACCGATTCATTGAAAAAAAAAAGTCGTTCGTTATCGCATTTGTACGATAAACAAAATTCGATGATATTCGTAATTCAATACAGGTAAAAATTCAAACGGCGAATTGCATGAATTTTTTTTGTTTTTTTTTTTTTCGCCCCTTCAGGTGCCGAGCAGAGAAGTGGAAAAGGCGGAAGGAAAATTCTGGACTCATTGGAACAAGGATACGAAGCAATTTTTTTTGCAATTCGCATTCAAGAATGAGAAACCCTCGGTTGGAAAAGTTCCACCGCCTCCCGTGCCTCTGATAAGACCGGGTCACGCTCCGCCGATGATGCCAGTTCCGCCGCCGCCAAGACCGCCAATGTTCAATCCCGTTCCGCCTCCGCCGGCGCTTCTGGCTACAGGAATGCAAATTCCACCGCCGCCTCCTCACTTGGCATGAGACTCGTGAAATTTGACGATAAATTTTGTCCCATGAATTCGACAAATTTTGTGCAATCAAATTATCTCGTTCGGGGAAGAGTTGCGAATCGGAGGGAATTTTTTTTATGTCCGGGAATGAAAGAAATAAAAAAAACAGATGCGCAACATTTCTTTTTTTTTTTCCATTTTATTATAGAACGGTACAAGGCTGACAGTTGTACACGACGTATCGGATCAGTTCTCGTTATCCTGAAAAATTTAAGACAAAAGAGTTGCAATATTTTTTTCTATCGGATAACGCTTCGAGGGATGATTCGAAGGTCGAATCAGATGCGAACAATCAACACGGTGAGTAAGTGTTGTAGGCACTTTTCAGACCGCCCGTTCATGAGATCATCACGCAATGGGGAATATAAATGATATTTAAGATGGGCGATACTTGATAAAATTAATTTTATCTCCCGTTTGAAATTCAATAAATTCAAAAATCATTGAAAAAATACGGTAAAAATAAATTTCGATCTCTTCGAAATTTGTGAAATTTTTTTTTTTTTCCCCACCGACGTTAAAATTTTTCCATCAAAATATGTCAGCGACGATATTTAATGAGACAATGAATACGGTAAGCGAGAAAAAAAAAATTCAAGTCTAAAAAGTGCAAAAATCCGATTTTAATCGAATGGGAAAAGTATCGTCATTAAGGCAGGCGTTAATGGCGCTTAAAATTTTTTTTTTTTCTTTTCATAATTGTTTTTAGGCTATAAACTAATGATTTGGATCATACGCAAGTGAAAAAAGTCAATTTCGGAAAAAAAAACGGACACCTTAACAAGTATAGGGACCCCCTGGCCCCCCCAAACAGAAGAACATCCCCAATTAACGGATAAAGTTGAAAAAATTACCAAGAGATGTACGAAAATATGAATTATTGTCAGTTTGGAAAATTTCCGTTGTAAATTTGAAAAAAAAAAAAAAAAAAAAATTCCAAAAATCACTTAATTTTCTGTCTCTCAAAGTGGTTTCTCCCCCCTTAAGATGCAGCAAGGACTCGAATATGAGAGAAAAAAGAAGAAAAAAAAACCCTATTCTTCGTATACGTACCAATAAATTATCGTCCACGCGGATTCTGCAAAGAAAAAAAAAAAAAAAAAAAATCCGTGGTTACATAACGAGCGAGCGAGGGATGTTTCATGAGGGAAAATTTGCGATTGAATCAGCAAGTGAACACAATCTACACGGGAAAAAGTGTTGTACGCACTGTTTAGACCGCCCGTTCGATAACATCATGTTGGGTAATCGATAAAATTGTAATTATAAGAGTACGATTGAAACATACCAGAGCGACTTATGCGGACAAAACGCAAGCACCGCCGACCGCCTTGATTTTGTCTTCCGCGAGTTTGCTGAAGAATTTGGCCTTAACGATTACGGGTTGCTTGGGGAGGCGTCCCTTTCCCAAAAGCTTGTAGTAACCCTGTTAATGAGGGAAAAAAAAAAAAAAAGTTACACGAAATCTCGAATAATCCACATGGTTACGCATTATTGACTCGGAAATTTCCTGATTTTTCCAGATTTTCCGCACAAGTTTTGCAAATATTCCAGGGAGATTGAGGGTCGAATAAAGAACGTTTGCATGGAGACACGAGCATGTTTTACTAACTATAAGGGACCGATAATACTTCTATAATATATATATATATTTCTATATATATTCTATATATTCTATATATTCTATATATATTCTATATATATATAATTCTATAATACATAAAAATAGCAATGAATCGTTTTTGTGGGAAAAAAAAAAACAAAACATTTTAGCCCGCTTGAAAAAAACGTTGAGGAAATTCTCAATTCGATCCTTATATTGGAAAATAAATATTAAACTGGGTAACAATTTTTTTCAAGTTTAAATACACGGAAATGTTAAATATTAAAATAAAAAATTTAAATGAAATACAAAAAATAATTCAAGGACTGTAAAGTAAAAAATACATTAAAAGCAAATAACGAATCTGTTCTTTATTATAAACGGAAATTTTTGTCGGTGCCAATGAATGAAATAATAAATATAAACACTTATATACAATAATAATTGTGTAGTTGCGCATCGACAAATCGAATGCAGAATCGTAGCTTTAGAGCTTTGGAGTAAATAAGTTTTTAGTTTTTTGAAATTTTCATTGTTCGGCACTGACGCAACTTTTGTTGTATATAATAAAGAATAATATAAATATTAAAAATATTTATTTTATACTTTTCAGTTTTTTTTCAAGTTGGTTTCATTTTTCGTAATTCTGGCTTAAAGTAAATTCTGTAAAAATTGCAGAGAATTTTCTAAATTCCCTGACTTTTCCAGATTTTCCGCACAAGTTTTGCAAATATTCCAGGGAGATTAAGGGTCAAATAAAGTACGTGTGCATGGAGACACGAGCATGTTTTACAAACTATAAAGGACCGATTATAATACATAATAATAGCAGTGAATCGTTTTTGTGGGAAAAAAAAAACAAAACATTTTAGCCCGCTTGAAAAAACGTTGAGGAAATTCTCAATTCGATCCTTATATTGGAAAATAAATATTAAACTAGATAACATAATTTTTTTCAAGTTCAAATACACGGAAATGTTAAATATTAAAATAAAAAATTAAAATGAAATACAAAAAATAATTCAAGAACTGTATAGTAAAAAATACATTAAAAGCAAATACCGAACCTGTTCTTTATAATAAACGGAAATTTTTGTCGGTGCCAATAAATGAAAATGAAATATAAACACTTATCTAAAATAATAATTGTGTAGTTGCGCATCGACAAATCGAATGCAGAATCGTAGCTTTAGAGCTTTGGAGTAAATAAGTTTTTAGTTTTTTGAAATTTTCATTGTTCGGCACTGACGCAACTTTTGTTGTATATAATAAAGAATAATATAAATATTAAAGATATACAAAAATATTTATTTTTATACTTTTCAGTTTTTTTCATTTTTCGTAATTCTGGCAAAAAGTAAATTCTGAAAAAATTGCAGAGAATTTTCTAAATTCCCTGACTATTCCAGGAGGACAGAAATTTTTTCCGTTTTCCATATGCGTAACAACAATGATCCAGAAAAAAATTGTTGCTCTATCAATCTTTCTTATTGTTATTTTTTGTCAAACGAAAAATTCATTTTGAAAAATTGTCAATTCATCGACGCAATGTTGGGAATTGCATTTTTTTTTGTCCAAAATTATCCAAAACACGATTTTGCGCGTCTCTCGGACATAAAAATGAATTAATAGCTTGACTTACGGCTTTTACGAGATCGATGACCGGGGCTTTGCCGTCGGCGGCGTCCTTGTACTTTAGCCTCGTCTGTTCTGAAACGAGGGTCCACAGCTTGTCCAAATTGAGGGACGGACACCATTTGGTATTTTTTCGCAAATGATAGTTTCGCATACCCAGCTATAAAATAAAAAAAAAAATCGCATTGAACGATTTCCGATCTTTCGAAAATCCACCCGTCCCCAAACATGCAGGCCGTAAATATCTCAGAGTCCTTGTGTTGCGTTCAAAGTAATTCAGGTCGCTGTTAAAGCGCGTTAAATCGTCATGTTTGATCAAAATTAAAACAAAAAAAAAGTCAGGTGTAGCAATTTTTTCTTTGCACGAAAACGAAACATGTAAAATTTTCCATTTTCATGGTTCTTTTTGACGGAAATGGAAAATTAGATGGAAATAAATGGATTTTTTTTTTTTTTTTCAAATGTCGATGTAGCAAAAGAAAACGGTACCTTTCCAAAGTAGCCGGGATGGTATTTGTCAAAGTTAATGCGATGATGGTGCATACCACCGGCATTACCGCGACCTCCCGGATGCTTTCTGTGTTTGCCTGGATAAGTTTAAGAGACAACGAGCGAGTTTTTTTTTTCTGAGAATGAGGTTATAACGAATGAAATGAGCGCGACTCACCGATACGACCGTGGCCGTGGCTCACGTGTCCACGGAGCTTCCTCGTCTTCTTCTTGTGTGTGGACTGTGAAAGAAAATATCGCCATATCCGACGGAATTAGTCGACATTGAAGCCCGAAGAAAAAAAAAAAAAATAAACTCGGTTCACACGAGGAAACGTGAGAATCGCGACGAAATGAAGGATGACAACGGCCTCTCAAAATAACAAAAAAACTGAGCGTTTAATTTGAAAAATATGGAAAACCGTTCACATCGATTCGTTCGCAAACATTCGCGTTCCATTGTCATCACGATTTCGCGTATTCTCGTGCAAAGATGTCACGGATATTCGTGGATATTCACGAATTCTTCACTCGCAACGAGACACTCACCATCTTGGGCTGTAGCGTGAAGAGCTCGAGAGCAACACGCCAAAGCGCAACAAAATTCGTAACCGGAAGCTCGCCTAGTGGCGAAACATTGAAGCAACTGCAGAGTTCCAAGTAAACTGACCGTTGATAAGACAGAGAGACGAAACATACTTCCCCCCCCCCCCCTCCCAATTTCCATCGATCAAAGTGCGAGAATAAAAGAAAGAAAGGAAGTCTCATCGTAGCGAGGTGCTGCTCTCTCTCGAATCAGCGTGGTAGCTCGTAATGATTTACCGACATTTCCAAAAAAAATTCCCCGGCAAGCTATTCAGTATCCGCCAAGAAATTAAAAAAAAAGATAGCAGCGGTACAAGGAGGAGTGAAATTAGACTTATTATAATAGCAATAATAATAATAACGATAATAATAGGATTCTATTATTTCATTTCCTTAAATTCGATCATTGTTGCAAAAAAAAAAAGATAATTGGACAAATAATTCAAAAGACCGTCGTGTTTAATTTGGTTGTCGGTACAATATCTCTGAGCTTGCGGTCGTCGGTCCTACCTCGAAACTTACGCTATCACGAAAATAACTTGACTTCCGGCGCAAAAGCCGTAGAAAGCAAAGGCAGATGAGGGAATGAGGTTCGGCGTTGGCGGATGACTCGTCTCGAGCGCTAGCGCTCTCTTCGGGTGTGCGAGCAATACATACATGTTATATATGCTACATTTTGATACTTGTATATAAGCTCTCGGGTTTATACGAGCAAAGAGCGGATGTTACCATTTTGGGGTGACTTCCGGTAGGCTAGAATTACTTCCGGTATACGATGACGGTAAAAGCGGGGCGAGTATGTGTGCGCGCCCGCGTTCTTTCCGCTCGCTCTGCCCCATGACCACATACGCATTTGCCTGCTCGCCAACCTCTAAAGAATCTCAATCGTGCTTCTCAGAAGCGACATCATAGTCAAATAACTTTTCTCGTATCAATTATTCACGATAAACGAGACAATGGTGGCTTAGCCTCGGAGTTATAACCGGATATATATAATATACATTTCACGGAATTAAATTGAATTCTTGGTATAATACGCGGGAATATTGTGAAACAAGCCCGTATAGAGGTTTTCCGTTCATTCAGCACTCTCGCGACAACGAGTATTGTCGCGCGCGTATATGTATGCACCGGGTATACGGTGTAATGTATGTGTATATGTGTTTACGTGCATACCAAGCAGGTTGCGCGAAACGTAATAAAGAAAAGAAAGGGAATTGTCGAGAAAGGGCATAGAGTGTCGAAGGCCGTGCGTATAGTAGGGTTCCATTCTTATTGTCCGGGGTCTACACGAGTCCCTGCGAAGGCCACGATAAGGCTGTGCGTGAGTTGTGTTGCTTTTATGGGGGGAGGGGGGGCAATGCACGGCGTAGAAGGCCTAAAGATAGGCGATTTTCGAGAATTTTTTTCGTAAAGAAGGAGTTGCTCTACATTTTTGAAATTTTGACATAGTCTTATTTCATGCTTTTACTATTTAAGCCAATTTTTTGATTTTTTGTTTTCTACAAAATGGCGTATGTACAGTAGGGATCGTATCGTAATAGCGCGGGAAAGTTTGGCATCACTAAAAAGTGTGCCAAAGGAAAAAAAAATTACTGTCGATATCTTCTGTTCCGGCAAACGTCTTAAGGGCTAACACCACTCTAGGATTTTGGAGAATTCTATTTTTTTTTTATGCTTAAACAATATTTTAGGATCATAAAAACAATATCCGGTTGGTCCTGCAGAAAAAAAAAAAATTTCAAAAGGTTTAATTCTCGATTTTTCCACATTGCCTCGGAGCGCGCGCCGAGCACGATGAAAATTTTAAACGCGTTTTTCTCGAAACCACTTTTTTCAAACTGGGAGGACAGATCACTCGAACACCGTTGCATGAATCGATTTGAAATTTTTACAGTAGCTTCACAATTACATTCTCTGTGAGAGCACCCAGCCGTTTTTTTTAATTTAACGTAAACTTTTTTTTATAAACAGTTTACTACTTATTTTTTGGCCAAAAATCGATTAATTTTTTCAAAAGTGCTCCATTTCTACAAAATTTGATTTTAAAAAAAATCCCTACGTAGACCCATAGGCAACGGCATATAGATTATAAATTTTTTTGGTATTTTGTGGCTGGTCTTATACTTTACGAGAAATCCGTCCTCCCTGAAGGAGTTTTGAAAAAAAGCGATTTCAAAGATTAGCTCTGTTGCCGCCATTTTGCATCAAAATGATAATGAATTTTTTTTTTTTCCATACTTCAACATGCGTCAAATAAACCCTCTGAAAAGAAATCCTATTCTTTTTTCCATACTCCCAAAATAAATCGTCAAAGTTAGACCTTTTTTCGGCCGTTAGAGTGTGGTGCTAGCCCTTAATAATAGAGAACCACTGAAATGACCAGGCATCACTAGAATTAAATAAATAAATCATGAAAGTTCGACGAAGAATCTACCTTTCATTTAGGGCTTCGATAATCAAATATCTCGTTGATTTCCTGAAATACGAGCGCATGTTAAAAGAAGTTTGCCGGATAAAAATTGTAAATTACGTAAAACCAAACGAATAAAAAATGCTCAATCTCGTACTTCAAGTGTACAAGGCGTTGTAAAAATGAGTTTAATTTTTAAAGAAATACGACACTCATCATGTCAAATTTCCCGTGCTTTGACGTGGTCGCATCCACGGTCTTAGCATCGGTCGTATCTGAGATTAGCTCCGGAGAACAGTTTGCGATTTCATGGGCAGTAAGTACCCAGACAACATGAAAATCAGAAAGTTATCCTCAAGAATTATTTTCAAAGATAACCTCTGGAATTATAAAAAAGATATCTTCAAGATATCCGACTGAAGAAGTCTACGTTGAGAAGTCCAAAAGATGTCATTTTTTAGAAGTTCCTAAATAAGAGATCTTATAGATATCTGTTAGGAGATATCTTTCAATTCTCTGAAATTTGACATCAGAAAGTCATCTTTTTTAAGACTCAAATGTCCGCACTTGCGCAATTGATAGTACACGCGATCTAAGACGAGGACGCGTCTGGCTGGGTATAACCTCGAAATGAGAGGACGATATAATAAAATATAGTATCAGAAATAGTGCAGTCATTTGAGTGCATTGCAAATTATTTATGGGTAAGTAAAAAATTATTCTAATTAGTCCATATGTAATCAATTATTTTTTTAATTAGTAATATAATACTAATATACTAAAACTTTTCGCAACATGTAATGCATAATTTAGAGAGTTGTTGCTTTTTAGTGAGGTTATGATTTTCAGTTACCATATAAAACGTATCACGACATTTGGATATTGAAGCAACGATTATATCAGGTAAATATATATCCTTTGAACTGATATATTGATCGTTTTAGTTATTATTATACTCGAGTAAAACAACTGAAGATTGAAATATACTTGATGAAAGTATAAATGATATGTTCATCATTTAATAGGTTATGTTTAGCACGTGATCCGTTGCATACTACACTGCAAACAATATATATATTATGGCGTGTATCTCATGCAAGAAGTCTTAAATAAGACGACTTTTGGATATCTCATGCAAGAAGTCTTAAATAAGACGACTTTCTGAACTCCGGAAAAAGATGTCTCAAAAATGTTATCTTTCTGACATCATTTTAAAGAAGTCTTGACTACGTCTTTTATCGACGCATTAGAGTTCTTTCTGAGCTCTTTATGTGTTCTTTCTTACATTACGTTGAGAAGTCCAACTCCCAACGGAGAGTACTTTAAGGTAGTTCTATCGTGGTAACTAATCCATAAGATTTAAATTTTTTTTTTTTTTATATCTTCAATTTTAATATATTTATTCATTTCGCGAAACGTCAATGCCCCTTATCGACCTAATTACGGAGAAATTAATACTTGAAAATGCCAGTTCCTCAAGGCAAATTTGCTTCGGCATATAGAAGAACCGATTTCCGGTCACTTTAAAACGATATATCTTATCGAAAATCCAAAAGATTCTTACAAAAAACGAGACTTAGATTCATTAAACACGTAAAAATCTAACGGGCCTAAAAAAAAATATGATTGTCGACCAATTTTTTAAGCTATACTGATTTTAATACGAGCATCCGGGTAGTGATACACAACTTATGGCATAATGTCGTGACGGTGAAAAAATGTGGCAACGCGATATCGTAACGAAAGCGGTATTTGACAAGTCGAACAACATAACCTCTCCGCGTCAACGTCAATAGAGCGGGCGAGAGAGTGAGAGGGCACGAGAATGAAAAGAGAAAGAAAACGCAACGTTGCCACACGTAAATATCATACGAGATCTAGTAATACTTGAGTCGTTGCAATTACTATTTTACTAGTTACATAATTATTTATAATAAACCGTTGATTAATTTTATTCACCTGGGTAAGCTTATTTAATATTTATTAATTTTAACCCATATATCCAATATTTTTAGGAATCATCATTTAGACATTTATAGCTAATTGACTAGTCTGCAGCGATAGAACTACCTTAAGATCTCTTTAAGATGTCTTACTGCTGTCTGGGAGTAGCAGCAGCAGCAGCAGCAGCAATTCAATGAAAGTTACTAGCACTTCCGGCGCAAGTTTTTTCTGCTTCATTTTATCCGAACAGCAGAGCAGCAAACGCTAGCAGACGATGTCGCAAGCAGCAGAAACGACGCGACGCTTACGCGACAGATACTGCAGTTACGATGTACTTCATATGAGAAACAAAAATAAAATTGTCACGTTCATCGGAAACCTTCTGACTCGATTCGTTCTTCCGGATAACCCGAAAAACGCTAACTTCTTCGCACCGCAAGAACTTAACGAACAAGATTGAGCGGTTTCGTTAGGTCTTTTATTAATTCCACGTTTCTTATTCGCAATTTTTCTCCGCAACCACATTTTTCAAACGCTTGTATTTTAAAAATTGTATTTTTTTAAATGCACAAAATTTCATTGAGATCGGTCAATTAGTTTTTGAGCTATTCGCGATGCTCAGGACCGTTGGCGGCGCTGATCGCAGCCTGTCACGTGGTCTGAAAAGAGGTTTTTTCTGTCACACTATTAAACATTTTATTCACACTATCAAACATTTTATTCACCGACGCCCTACTATAAATGGTTCTAAAACTTACCACCAGTTGGCGTATCGCTTCGTGAGCATCGCGAATATTGCATGAAGTTTTGATAAGTATAAAAACTCTATGAAATGACTTTTGCCGGCTAATCAGCGATTAATTCCTGCGCCGCAAATGCTCGTTCATCTCAGCTAATAGTGAGCGAGCCTCTCTTCGGGCTTTTCGAGATTATTTTTATGCAAAACTGCTGATTCGGCAGTTCTGCATCATTCGCTTATCATCGATGTCCTGCTCAGCGCGCTCTTTCGATATAACTCAAAAAACGGCTTTGAATTTCAGTACAAAACTTTAACCGTATATCCTTAAGACGTTTTATGGAAAGAAAAAGAATTAATTTTTTGAAAATTCCACACGTATTTTCCCCTTTATATTATCGCTCACGGACATCAGCCACCATTGATAGACAACTAAGAAAGTGTCGGTGCGTGTCTCTTCTATCACGCGGTCATGCACGCGAGCAGAACGAGATTTTGCGGGTACACGGATCGTCTTGAGGTGAAATGATACGTATACAGAGTGAACTCAGTCGGTATATTTTCTCCCAGATGGTGTTGACATTTCGAGCGTCTTTCCTCACTTTGTCCTTTATTAATAGAGCGGAAAATCATACTTCTTTTTTTCTTTTCTTTCCCCTGAAATATCAGTTATTGTCTCGGAGAAAATAACCAACAGCTATACGTATTGTATATCTCCCTCATTGAGTGAAACAAGAGAGAACGGTCTCGTAACAAAGCGGCTTGAACGGCCTGCTGGCTCGTAACATCGAACGGTTCACCAACACCCTCTCACTCTCTCTCTCTCTCTCTCTCCTGCTACTATAATATAGTGCTTCTGGCAAGCAAAAGGGCGTAAGAAACATTTAAATGGGTCGAGTCGAGCCTTTTTTTCAAGAGCCTTTATCCATGGATTAAGCACATACACACACAGACACATATTAGCAGTTCTAATGCAGCATCTATATGGATCGAATGCGACCGCAGCCGACGTTCGCGCATTATATTGTTCACGGAGGCCATGCATGCCATCCGTGCGTCACGTATACAATATAATGCTCGAACGGGCTTTGAAAATTCTGCAACCTCTTCATGCACACAACATATTTGCGACGTATGAATAACCTTATTTTCCTCGTATACGCGTTTTGCCTTGTAGCACACGCCTCGAGATTTTCCCCGCACCGACGCACACGCTTCGCGCGGACGCGCGATCACGTACTCGAGAGGAATCCAACGAGCATACACGCGGTGCATATAATCGCGCCTATACGGCAAATCGGTGCATAGCGAGCACCCAGGCAGGCAAAACACATCGACAGCTATACAGGCATATTGGCCCTCAAGGCGCGTTAATGGTTCGATTTGTAAAATGTTATGCGGTCTATACTTTTCTTTGGCCTATGGACTTGCGGTTGCATCAGCGAGAGCAGGGTGGTAACTATGGGGCTGATGTACCCCACGATCGGAAGATCGCAATTAACAGCGGGAGATCGCTCTCTCCGCGCGTTCGGCATTCGTACTCTGCTCTATAAATTTAAAAAAAAAAAAAAAAAAACAGCGCCCATACAAGTTTTTATGCAATATAAACTTGCTGTTTTCATTTTGGCTACAAATTGTGTGCGATATAGCTATAATGTGTATCGTAAACGGTATACACGCGGCATATCGATATATAGAACGCAGCGGTTAATACGGCCGCGCTCCGCCAGGTGGCTTCTCACCGCGCTTCTCTCGAAGGAAGAACGACGCTACCCCAGGGCCTATATATAATATTTGATAAGGAATATTATGAAATTTGGGGAAAACTTCAATATACGCTGCTCGGACATATATGCAGTGTATACATTTACGACGAAAGACGACGGCATATGGCACACGCGATATGACGCGCAGACTCGATGGCGCTTGCGGGATCGGCTGAGAACGAGCGCCTATATATTGCAACGAGTACAGTGACGAGCCAGCGAATTATAGAGACAGCAAGAGAGAGAGAGAGAGAGAGAGAGTAAAGTGTGGCTCCCGCAGCGGCAAACGGGGAAAAGTGGGGAAGCACTTCCGGCCCGCGGGCTATCGCGTTCCGTCGCGGGGTCGTCAAAATACGTTATGTAAGCCGCGTTGTGTTGTACGCCGGATCGCGTACACGCACCTTCTTACGTATCTATATGCATAGATATATATATATATATATATATTTTTTTTTTTTCTGGCTCGCTAATACGTGCTGTCCTGCTGTCTGTATCGTATGCATGGAAAATACGTACAGCGAGTTGGGTACATGGTCGAACATTCATACTTATAGAGAAACGAGATAATGTTTTTAAAACACACAAACTCGCTTAAATGTATGTAGAAACTTATTGGTAAATGCACTAGCGAGTGTTACGGAAGAGAGCAGAACAATTTTTATAGTAAATATCAGAGCTTGGAAGTACTTCAAGTACCCGGTACTTGCGATGTACTTGAAGTACAAAGTACTTGCGATGTACTTGAAGTACAAAGTATTTGTGATGTACTTGAAGTACAAAGTACTTTAACAGTGCCTCAAGTATTTTACTTAAATTTCTAAGTACTTCCCTGTACTTCAACTACTCTTTCAAGTACCAAGTAAGAAGTACTTTTAAATACGTCTTGCTAATGGTTGCATGTATATATAACGTCTTTGAATATAAAATTGAGGAAGGTTCTGCGCCATCTTTGGTTAAGATTGTTGGGAATGACCGTTCAAAGGCTCAAGCTACGGTAGTTTAGGTGTTATCGTCAATGCATGGCTTCGTTTTTAACAATCCGTGTATTATATTCTTTATTTTTTCTTTTTCAAACCTGAAGCTAAGTAAATCTTTATTACAATCGTCAATGCTATTTTTAAAAAATTATTTCGAATTTTTCGTTTAAATATTTCTGTTCCAATCTGCCTAACCTGAGTGGATTTGTACAATGTGAAAATAGGTTTTGATACAAAAAGTACTCGAATCAAAATCAAATGAGTTCAAAGAGTACGTAAGAAATTACATATAAGTACTGGAACTTACGAGATGTATAACTGAAGACTTTAAAAATATTTTATACTTGATACTTGAAGTACTTGATATTTGAAGTACCTGTTATTTGAAGTACTTGGCACTTCAAGTACTTGAAGTACTTGATACTTGAAGTACTTGATATTTGAAGTACCTGTTATTTGAAGTACTTGGCACTTCAAGTACTTGAAGTACTTGGTACTTGAAGTACTTGGTACTTGAAGTCCTTGGTACTTGAAGTACTTGGTGCTTGAAGTACTTGGTACTTGAAGTACTTGGTACTTGAAGTACTTGGCGCTTCAAGTACTTGAAGTACTTGAAGTACTTGAAGTACTTGAAGTACTTGAAGTACTTGGTACTTGAAGTACTTGGCACTCGAAGTACTTGGCACTTGAAGTACTTGGTACTCGAAGTACTTGGCACTTGAAGTACTTGGCACTTGAAGTACTTGGTACTTAAAGTGCTCGGTACTTGAAGTACTTGGTACTTTAAGTATTTACGGTACTTGGTACTTGAAATACACGAGTACTTAAAGTACTTACAGTACTTTGTACTTCGAGTACTTTCAGGTACTTTGCCCAGCTCCGATATACTATCGCTCCGTGTATGTGTTTATTAACGGAGGAAGAGATAACACAGATGTGGATATACAGAAGGGGAAATCAAGAGGGAGGGAAAAGGCGCAAGGATGAGAACAGGAAATGTAAAATTGCATGTGCGGCAAAGATTTTTGTACTACAGCGAGAATTCTTGTACTTGTGCTCTGTACAATGTAACTGATCGGGAGGATTGAATAATTATATATATAATCCATGTAGTTCTCGTTATACTTGTATGGGTGGGATCGCACGGTTGAGAAATTATATATGCATAACGCGTTGCCAGACTTTTATAGAATCTCCAGCCTCGTTTTATTACAACGAATATTTAATAAAATTGAAAAATCTATACGATTAGTAAAGTTTTTTTCTTCGTTAAAAGCGCCCACACGCTGAAATATCTCGTCGCTCGACGAACCTCCTCGGCGAGTGCCGCGCCTCATCGCGAGACTCGACCGTGTACGGTCGCGTATATAGTATATATACTATATATATCACACAAATAACGTATATATATATTATATATACGTGAGTAGACTCGGGAACGTGTTCGCCAAGACGCCGATGAGAAAGCGGCGAATATATAACACGGAGTGCGCGGAGCCATTCCGCCTCGCTCCGACGACGCTCCGTTCGTTCGGTCGTTCATTCATTAAACAGATCTGCCGGTCATTCATGGGACGACAGAGAGAGAGAGAGAGAGAGAGCGCAACCGAACAACACACGCATACACACATGTAAACGGGACAAACGCTAATGCCGCATATATAATATAAAATCACTCGGAGGGGTAAAAATGAATCCTACGGTCTCGATCCTGTCGTTTCTCAAAATCCGTCCGCGCTTCCGTCGCTTTCGATATTTTCGTTTCTGTTTTCATGGCATATGATTCTCTTTTTTTTTCCATCTCGTTTTTACCATCGCGTCACAATCGTCGAATATCAAACAGCATTCAGGATTATCGCTCTGATGATCAAGACGGAAATGATGCCGTTTTCTCGTATATTCACTCTCGTCATGTATACATTATAATATAATTTCGTTGCATTTGAAAAAGCGCCTTACGGTGTATCGATTAATATCGTTTTATCATGTGCGTGAAGGGGGGGGGGGGGGGGGGGGAGAAGAAATTACATACGATATGGATGAATAAAGAGAAGAGAGAATTGTGAAGAATCAGATTGGGCTGAACGGATCGAAGAGATAGAACATTGCGCAGATAATGGTACTACACCCTGTGAAATTATCCACAGGAATTTCATATACATACCTATATAGAGATACAAGTTGGGCAGTACTTAATACTTCAAGTGGGCAAGTACAGTACTTGAAGTACAAAGTACTTGAAAAGTATTTCAAGTATTGTACTTGAAGTTCCAAATGCTCGATCCGTACTTCAAGTATTTGTACTTAAATTTTCAAGTACTTTCTTGTACTTCGATTACTATTTCAATTACCAAGTTCGAAGTACTTTTGAATACGTCTTTTGCTCGTATGGTTGTCTATATAACGCCTTTGATTATATAAGTAAGGAACGTTCTGCGCCATCTTTTGGTTAAGATTGTAAGGAGTGACCGTTCAAACGTTCAAGCTATACGGTATTTACGGTGTCATTGTCAATGCATGGCTCCGTTTTTAACAATTCTTATATTATATTCTTTATTTTTTCTTTTTCAAACTTGAAGCTAAATAAATCTCAATTAGAATCGTCAATGCGATTTTTTAAATTATTTCTAACTCTTCGTTTAAATATTTCTGTTCCAATCTGCCTAACCTGAGTGAATTGCACAATATGTGAAAATATTTTTTGATGATAAAAGTACTTGAATCAGAATCAAATGAGCTTAGAACGTAAGAAATCAAATATACGTACTAGAACGTACGAGATGTATGCCTGAATACTTGAAAAGTATTTGATACTTGATACTTGACGTGCTTAAAGTACTTGTTACAACAAGTACTTCAAGTATTTGCGGTACTTAGTACTTGAAATTTATTACTTCAAGTACTCACAACACCTTTTACCTTGTAATTGAAGTACTTTATGGTACTTTAAGTACTTTAAGTACTGTATGGTACTTTATGGTACTTGAGTGTCAAGTACTTTTGAATACATCTGGCTAATAGTTGCATGTATAACGCCTTCGAATATACAATTGAGGAACATTCTGCGTCATCTTTTGGTCAAGATTGTAAGGAATGGCCGTTCTAAGGCTCAAGCTACGGTAGTTATGGTGTCATTGTCAATGCATGGCTCCGTTTTTAACCACCAGTGTATTATATTCATAATTTTTCCTTTTTTTAAACCTAAAGCTAAATAAATGTTACTTACAATCGTCATTGCTATTTTTTTTTCTGTTCCAATCTGCCTAACCTGAGTGAATTGCACAATGTGAAAATATTTTTTGATAATAAAAGTGCTCGAATCAAAATCAAATGAGTCCAAGGAGTCCGTGAGAAATCAAATATAAGTACTAGAACTTACGAGATGTATGCCTGAAAACTTGAAGAGCATTTAATACTTGATACTTGACGTATTTCAAGTACTTTTGTTATCTCAAGTACTCGGTACCTCAAGTACTTGGTACTTGGCACTTTGGTACTTCAAGTATTTGCGGCGCTCGGTGCTTGAAATAAACGAGTACTTCAAGTACTTACAGTACTTTGTACTATGAGCTTGAAGTGCTTTCTTGGTACTTTGCCCAGCTTTGGTATGTATAGTATGTACTACAAATGCTTATTGCGCGAGTTTGAAGAGCGCGCGAAAGTAGGAAGTTCTGGAAGAGATGTAGAAACGAAGCACGGGACTTGAAGTTGCGGGTATATAAGAGAGTGGAAAAGGAGGAACGACACGCTGCACCGAACAGACCGGACGCGATGAGAGGAGGACGAGATGATAAGTAGCTTGTAGCTCTCTCTCTCTGGCATGGTCGTCGCTAAAGTGGAACTCCCAGCATCATCGTGGACGAGGCGAGAGATGATGCTGCGCTTGAGATGTGCGTGCATGCGCGCGCGCGTATGTGTGTGTGTGTGTGTGTGTGTGTGTGTGTGTGTGTGTGTGTGTGTGTGTGTGTGTGTGTGTGTGTGTGTGTGTGTGTGTGTGTGTGTGCCTCGCAGTCTTTTATTACCCGACACGCAACTGTTTATATGGCCCTTGATCCGTATACATATATATATATATATATATATATAGCATACGTGCTCGCAGCTATGATGGTGAGGAGGCCCCCACATGAAATTGGCGACAATTGAACCAACTCGACAAAGATGCTCAGCCGTGCGTTTTGTTCTATATATAGAAATGGATATATTAAGTATATAACGTGGAAAAAAAAAGAGGGGAAAAAAACAAACAAACGAACGAAATAAAATAAGAGGGTTAGGGTGTACGAATGAACGTGGCACTGTATCAACTCTGGGATATAATAGAAGGCGCTCCCTCGGAAGCTTCAGAGATGCCCCCGCTAAACTCTTTTATTCGCGTGCTAATTTCTCTCTTTCTCTCTCTCTCTCTCTCTCCTCTCTTCTCTCTTGTCGTCAGGAATGTCATAATCAGATAAGATTTTTCACGACATCTTTTTGAAGAAATTTTGTGATGCACGAATGCTCGGATGCCCTTGCAAAAGAGATAGATAGAGAGGGTATGAGAGACGCCCACAAAACTCGAGATCCCCTTTGCGGCGTGTCGTGTGTGCTATTCTCGTCTCTTACGCGCTGGCAAAACACTCTCGACCCGATGTGTCGCCCGCCGCCGACGACTCTCACGTTTTCCAGGGTCGAGATAAAATTCAACTATGAATCGTCGCATATATATGCATCGTTATATCGTAACACACCGCTCGTTTATCCCGCAGTGTCCTCATTATTACGCTTTGATCGTCGCGAGCTTCACGATGCATGATATTGTAACAAAACGTCCAATCGACCATATATAGATACGACCTGCTTCTCTCGCGGTGGCAGGGCATTACCCGGCGATGTTGAATTTTACTGATGCATATGATAATACAAAAATAATCATAACTATTATAATATGTCTTTATAAAATTATCGCATGTATATACCCCGTCGTTTTTTTTTTTTTTTTTCCCCCTTTGCTGTCCACATATATGCGCGATATCGTCGCTCGAGAGTTTTCATCCGCGCATAAATACCGTAGCAGCTACAACGCGGATGAATAGCTCCTCGAAAGTGCATCAGCGAAGTATAACGCGACAAGCGCGGGTATATACCGCGTTATATTTTTATATCAAATGCACGAAGATCGCTGAGAAGGAAAAAGATACGAAACGTTACGCCCTTGTGCTAATTAACTGTACATTATAAAAAGTGCATCTATATATGTATATTGTGGATAAAATAATACGATCGCGGGCGATTACGTGTGTGGTGTAACGTATCAACACGTTCGATTGCACACACTCTTTGCATTTATGTATACCCCATCGACTTCAACGCCTCAATGCAAATTTATCAATTTTCTATCGCATCGGAATGGTCGCGATATCATATAAACTGCACTAATCTCAGCATGAAAAAAAAAAACGACTCGCTATACATACACGGGGGTATTAATTATAATTATTCTCAAGCAGAGCTAGGCAATACTTGAAGTACGAAGTACTTTAAAAGTATTTAAAAGTCGTGTACCTAAATTTCCAAGTACTCGGCATGTACTTAAAGTATTTGTACTTGAATTATCGAGTACTCTCCTATACTTCAAGTACTTTTTCAAGTACCAAGTATCATCTTTTGGTTAAGATCGTAAGGAATGACCGTTCAAAGGCTCAAGCTACGGTATAGTTACGGTGTCAATGCATGGCTCCGTTTTTAACAATCCGTGTATTATATTCTTAATTTTTATCATTTTCAAGCCTTAAGGAGGTACGACTAGTATGAAGAATCCAACTGACGGAATTGAATTTTTTATATGTTTTTGCCGAATACTTTATGCGCCTATTGCCAAAATTTGAGCTATATTAACCGTTTAGTTTATTCGTAATAAAATTGCAAAGTCGAGCAGTTTGAGTTACTAAAGCACGTCGTCTTATGGAGACGGTTAACCGGAAGTGCTGTGATCACGGTTTTGCTGCTCACGTATCCAACTACACCCGTTGAAAAACTGAAACTTGATAGATTAGATATAATAGATATTGTAAAAAATTGAAAAATTACTCTTCACCGTGTAGTTCTGGCACTACATCATAAAAAAGTTTCAATTTCCGGTTGTAAATGGTCAGAACGATCAAATAGCACCCACAGACTTAGCAACGTCGCGAGTAACAGCTGATGGGTATCGGCGAACATAACCTAGCTTTGTTTTGATATTAGCAACGAAGATAGAGTCATCTTCGTTGGTCACGTATACCAACTTATAGCATCGCCAATGCGACGTTGCCAAGTGTTTACTTCAAATTCCATCATGTTATTTATGGAGTTTTATTATTTATCACGTATCAATTATATGTATAATTATCATTCTACCGATCGTATTAATTCCACTGAGGTAATTCAAGTCTATTTTAATAGGTTTTCGGCTGATTTAAAAAAATGTTTTTTAGTCCGTTTTTGTGGTAGACATGTCATTATTATTATTATGGAGACTACTATCGAGTCGTTGACAATCTAATTTTTCAGTTTTTATTAGTTCATGCGCAATAAATTAATCATTTACCACAAAATTTTTCACATTATAATCGATAATATGAATAATCAACGCAAATAAACATAAATCAGAACAACTGTGGGTAAAATAAATTTAGACTTTTTTTTGACTCCAAAGAACTAGTCGTACCTCCTTAAGCTTAGTAAATCTTCATTACAATCGTCAATGCTATTTTTTATTATTATTTCTAATTCTTCGCTTAAATATTTTTGTTCCAATCTGCCTAATCTGACTGGATTGCGCAATGTGAAAATATGTTTTGATGCAAAAAGTACTCGAATAAAAATCAAATGAGTTTGAAGAGTACGTAAGAGATCAAATATTAGTACTAGAACTTACGAGATGTATACCTGAAAACTTGAAAAGTATTTGATACTTGATACTTGACGTATTTCAGGTACTCGATACCTCAAGCACTTCAAGTATTTACGATACTTGGTACTTGAAATGCACGAGCACTTCAAGTACGTACAGTACTTTGTACTTTGTACTTCAAGTACGTACAGTACTTTGTACTTCAAGTACGTACAGTACTTTGTACTTTGTACTTCAAGTACGTACAGTACTTTGTACTTTGTACTTCAAGTACGTACAGTACTTTGTACTTTGTACTTCAAGTACGTACAGTACTTTGTACTTTGTACTTCAAGTGCGTACAGTACTTTGTACTTGAAGTACTTTATGGTACTTTTCATAGCTGTCTGTTCTCAAGTATCACAAAGTGGCCATTTATCCTTACGTTTAATTTGCAAATTCCGTCAGCAAGTATTTTCTTTGCAAGTATTTCGTTACTTTAAGTAATCAGTACTTAAAGTATTTACGATACTCGGTACTTGAAATACACGAGTACTTCAAGTACGTACAGTGCTTTGTACCTGAAGTACTTTGTGGTACTTTGCACAGTTCCGTTCTCAAGTATCACAAAGTGGCCGTTATTATCCTTACGTTTAATTTGCAAATTCCGTCGTATTCATTAAAAAAAAATGATAAGCCGTAACCTAATTTCTTGCCCCCCCCCCCCCTCTCAGCGTTTACCGCACCATGGACGTTCGTTTGAGGGAGATCGCCCTATACTCCCACTTTTTCGCTGCAATATCGCGAGTTTGTTGCACCTGGGCATTGTTCTCCGATCCGCATGACCTTGCCAAGGTCACGCTTCACGCACTCACCACTATAGCCACCATTGCCTTCTCGATCCTTTCGTTCGTTCGTTCGTTCGTCGTCGTCGTCGTTGTCGTCGTCGTCGTCCGTATCGTTCATTCTCCTCGGACACGTGATGAGCCGTCCTTTTATACAAGGGCTCGAACGCTCGAGTATACGTACGCTCCATCTTTTTTTTTTTTTTTTTCATCTTGCCCTTATCCTCCATTCCTATCGTGATTCGCTCTCACCGCGATCGCTTTCGAGCAATCTTCGTTCAGTTCAAATTTTCACCCCAATTTCCGGCCATTTTTTTCTTCCATTCGATAATTCATTTTCGACAAACCGCAATAAATAAGCGTATATCATAACTCGCTGAGATGCGCATGAGGGAGGGATGAATCAAAGTTGCGCGTCGAGTATATATATGGCTCCGTCATTGTTCTCCGGGAGAGAGGTGTATGTATAACCCGCGTGCCAGCAGACTCCCCAGCAGAGTGAAAGAGAGCCGAAGCGTGGGCGAGAAGCGGGTCTCCCCACGTGCACACCTGGCCACGCTGTGCTCGAAAGATATGTTTGAAGAAAAAAAAAAAAGGAAAGAAAAAGAAAAAATTAAAATATTCTCTTCTTGCCACGCAAGCGACCTTCCGACACGACCGGTGTGTGTGTGTGTGTGTGTGTGTGTGCGTGTGTGTGTGTGCGTGTGTGGTTTTCTCCTCCGACGAATTTTTCGTCATGTCTCTCTTTTTCTTCTTCTCTTCGCTATATATTTTCTATAGTATACATAAAAGGTAAATAAATTTTGCATATTATTGCGTTATAATAGTGAATTGAGTTTCTATCAACGATATAGTCAATTTCTAATTCGAAAAGGTCGCGTAGTTTGCTCGGGCGCTCGATCCGTCGAATTATCATTCGTGTCCGTTGGCGCGCGCCGCGAATTCGTATAGCACAAGTATATATATATATATATATATATATATATATATAACGGTTATACACACGTGAATCGAGAGTCATTGACACATTTTCTGTTGATCTTCGACCTCGATATCTCTCGAGTCACCTTCGACGCGCGGGGGAGTATAGAGCAACGTATCAACGAACTTCCGGAAATCGAAGAATCATGCAAGGAGAAAAAAACAACCCACACACACACGCACGCACGCACCCACGCACACACACACATATACAAGATAAATGTTTGAATAAGTAATGGAGACAGTGCAATGCGATCTCCTTTAACTCGTTATTAAAGATGGCTGATTCATCGAAAGAGCATGGTATATAAGAGTGTGGAATCTCGAGGCATTGTCTTTGATGTTGAGTCTATATAGACGCGGGTTATTTATGCATACGTATACCGTAGTTCCGATTGTCCATCGATCTCAAAGCCGCAGGCCTCGCGATAACACACGCGTATAATTGCGGCTTAAGGATTATTAAAAATAATAAGTATCATGACATACCGCGTTGCTTCGAATCTCAAGGATTTCGAGGCCGCGAGTATATATTTTGAATTCCATGAGTCGAAAAGTAAAAAAAAAAAAAAGATACCATAAAGGTGCGGGAAAGTGGTTTCCCCAGGCGATTCATGCATGGGTCAATAAGGTGTAGAAATCGTTGGCACTTCGAAACGATGGCATTGATGTCCGTTGAAGAGACTTGTGGATATTTGTGATTCGGTGCGTTCATAACGAGATGAAAATCGGCAGCAAATGAGGATAAAATTACTAATCCGGGTATAAGGGAAGTGCATTGGAAGGAAAATATAAGCATATCGAGACAGCGAGAGGAGAAGATGATGAACTCTCTCGTGTGGCTTTTCGTGCAGCGACGAGCGAATTGAAGTATAAACACACGTCGAAAGTGCGGAATCTCTCACGCGTTGTGTTGCATATTTCAGGTCGTTTTCGTATGCTCGCTCCTATATACATTATAGCTCTCACTCCCTCGGCGCGATCTGCTTTCGACATTTCGTGTTTCGCGCGTTTATGATATATTCGCGAGAGCTGCGCCGAGCTCACGCATCTTTTAGACTCATCGCGGGGCGAGTGCATATGAGCGAGAACGAAAAGCTTGGAAAATGCGACGCGTGTTCGCACGTGACGTCACACGCAGGCCGTTGCATAAACTTAGAACATACTCAGACTCGACCCGTACGCAATATAGCGGGCTTGCTTGCTTTGCCGATATACACGCGGGCGCGCGAAATTCCTATATTATATATATCTCAACCGTATATATTCACGCTTTCTGGACTTTTCTTTACTTGTATCGCTTGAAACGCTTCGAAATCATCAAACGACGAAAAAAAAAAATCACTCATAAGCTGATGCGGCCCCGTATTTTCGCGATTTCAAAACAAAATATTCTTCATCCTAATGAGAAAAAAAATCAGAGCTGGGAAAAGTACCCGAAGTACTTCAAGTATTTGAAGTAACCTGCAAGTACTCAAAGCACTTCAAGCACAAATTACTTCGAGTAATTCAAGCACAAAGTACTTGAAGTACAAAGCACTTGACACACAAAGTACTTCGAACACAAAGCACGTGAAGTACAAAGTGCTTTACGTACAGAATGCTTCAAGTACTTTAAGCACAGAGTACAAAGCACACGCTGTGTAGAAAGTACATTGAGCACAAAGTAGTTTGGGTAAAAATCACTTGGAGTACTAAGAACTTTGATTCAAAGTACTCGTGCAATTTCAAGTGCCAAGTACTTTGCATACTTGAAGTACTCGTTTATTTTAAGTGCCAAATACTTTAAGTACTCGAAGTACTCGTACATTTCAAGTGCCAAGTACTTTAGTTACCTGAAGGAATCGTGCATTTCAAGCACCAAGTACCTTAAGTACTTGAAGTATTCGTGCATTTCAAATGTGACGTACCGTACGTACTTGAAATACTCGTGTATTTCAAGTGTCAAGTGCCGCAAGCACTTGAAGTACTCGTGTATTTCAAGCGCCTAATTCCGTAAGCACTTGAATAAATATCTAAAGTACACGTACATTCCAAGTACCAAGTACCGTAAATAATTTAAGTACCATGTACTTCAAGTACTGAGTACTTAAAGTACTAAATACTCAAAGTATTTGAGGTATCAAGTACGTGAAATACGTCAAGTATCAAGTATCAAATACCTTTAAGGTTATCAGGTATAAATCTCGTAAGTTCTAGTATACCTATATTTAATTTCTCACGTACTATATTTAAACTCATTTAATTTTAATTCGAGTACTTTTTGTATCAAAACATATTTTCACATTGTACGATTCACTCAGGTCAGGCAGATTGGAATAGAAATATTTAAACGAAGAATTAGAAATAATTTTAAAAATTCATTGACGATTGTAATTAAGATTTATTTAGCTTCAGGTTTGAAAAAGAAAAAATAAAGAATATAATACACATTATACATACATACGGATTGTTAAAATAACAAAATACATACGGATTGTTAAAAACGGAGCCATGCATTGACAATGACACCGTGACTACCGTAGCTTGAGCCTTTGAACGGGCATTCCTTGCAATCTTAACCAAAAGATGGCGCAGAACGTTCCTCAATTATACATCTAACGATCCGACGTTATACATGCAACCATTAACAAGACGTATTCAAAAGTACTTCGTACTACGTACTTGAAGTACAGGAAAGTACTTGAAATTTCAATTGCAAATACTTTAAGTACATGACATGTACTTGAAAATGTAAATACAAATATGTACTTGAAGTACAGACCGAGTACTTTAAGTACAGGCAGAGTACTTGAAACACTTTTAGAGTACTTTTTACTTCAAGTACTGTACTTCCAGTACATCGCAAGTACCGGGTACTCGAAGTACAGCTCAGCTCTGATATACATATATTTATATTATGCTCGAAAAGTGCTTTTGTAGGTATTTATTTGACTTCTGGGCATGCGAAACGCGAATGCTTCGCTGCATTTATGCATGCAGCGGACGAAGTCAGCAAAAGCAAGCATGGACGAGAAGCGGCATTTGCGCGTGGGTGTTTCCGGCTCTGGTGCCGCGGAGCCCGCGGGGGATATTGCATAGGTGTGCACCGCGGGGAACGTCCAACTTGGCTTCTGTAATACGAGAGACAAGAGAGAGAGAGATAGAGAGAGAGAGAGAGAGAGACAGAGAGCGAGAGAGAGCGCGGTGCGGGGGTTGAGGATATTATGTATATAGTCAGCGACAGCTATATAGTACGTAAACTGTGGGATGGTGTGAGCTGTATTCTCCTGCTTGCACGACAAGGGGGGAAAAAAGAGAGGCACTGAGAAGGGGAAATCAGCAGCAGCAGCAGCAGCAGCAGCAGCAGCAGCTTTGGACCGGAAGCAGTTACTTGTTGCTGCCACGAAAATATCAGCGCTCGTTTCGCAATCGGCCGAGTGCTTGGTTCTTTGCTCGGTTTAATATAGAACTACCGTACGAGAGCCACGACGCGAAAACATCGAGCGAGAGGTTGCCGCGGATATTAGTCGACGGGGAGAAAGAAGAAACCGTAGAACAGCAGTGCGATACCGGAGAAGCGAGAACGATTTGAATTTCGTTTCAATATCTTTTTTTTTTTTTCCCTCGCCGAGCGATATAAAATTTAATGCTCAGAAAGAAAGGAGAGCATTCGTACGAGAAAAAAAAAAAAAAAAAAAAAAAAAAAACTGTATTCTCAAAGCGAAAAATTCTGAGAGCACACTCGCTTATGTATATTGCAGTGCCAGCTAGATTTTGATAGCGACCGAGAACCGAGACAAGGCCATTCTCGTCGTTCTCGTCGTGTGGTCGCGAGAGAGCCGAAGAAGAAAAGGAAGAGAGAAAAAAAAAAACGAGTCGAGTATGGAGGGGCGACGGTAGTGTGTGTTCGTGCGGGATAGGGCCTCACTTCCGGTCACGTGACACCCGAGCAGCCAGGCGGTTATTTTTCTTTCTTCTTATTCTTAGGCCGCCGCATCCGCTACTTAATAACTATGCTATAAGTTCCAGCAGCAGTAGCAGCAGCAGCAGCAGCAGCAGCGAAACGGGACTTTGAAACGCAACTTTTTTTTTTCATCCCAATACATAACACTTCTCTTACCATCGATAATCCATTTGATGATTTTTCGTTTTCCTCTTCCAAATACATCTCTGATTTTTTCCCTACTTTTAATATAATTTGAATTTTGTATTTTCCCTATATAGATGCGTGGCAATTCGAGGCATGAAAAAAAAAAAAAAAAAAAAAAAAAAAAAAAAAAAAAAAACAGCAGAGCTCCTTAAACGGTATATATATTTATATATACGTTTGTGCGTGCATACATATACATACGAGAGAAGGAGGGGAAAAAAAAGATGAGCGTGTTTTGCTCTCAGAGGTCGAATTCCACGTTTCTAGGTGGAAGGACTTCCGGTGTGTGGGCCACTTGCTGCTCTACTCGCCTCGTGTCTCTCTTGATGTTTCTAGCCGAGCCCGCGCACGTACACGAATGATATACATATATATATATATATATATATATATATATATATATAAGAATGTATTTGTGTATATACGTGGGTATTATAGCGTGTATAGCGACAAGTATGAGAGGGAAAAAGACGAGGGAGAAAGAGAGAAAGCGGCGAATAGCTGGAGGAGAGAAGAAGGCGCGGGCGAGGAAGGGCTTGTATGTATAAAGGGAGGAGTGGGATGCGACGAAACGTGTGGGCCCGGCATGCTCTCATGTACCGCTCCGTTCTTAGGCGCTAGGGCCACTTATTACCCACCAAGCACGGAACTCTCTCTCCGTGGGAAAACTTTGCTCCTCTTCACCGTCTATGTGTACTTCAATATACTATACATGGTATATACGCATCTTTCATCCAGTTTTATCTATATCCATGGCAAGAAATTCCTTATTTATAATTCATCGATCGAAAAAAAGTTACGACTTATCGATTTCTTATACATTAAAAAAAAAAAGGAAAAAAATCATGACTGTACCAGAGCTGGGCAACGTACCTGAAAGTCCTTCGAGTTCTACGAGTACTTTAAGTACTTGAAGCATTCGCGTATTTCAAGTACCAAGTACAGTAAATACTTGAAGTACCAAGTACTTAAACAGCTTCAAGTACTGGGTACTTAAAGTACTAACTTTAAATACGTCAATCATCAAGTATCAAATACTTTTCAAGTTTTTAGGAATACATCTAGTAAGTTCTCGTACTTATATTTGATTTTGATTCGAGTACTTTTTGTATCAAAACACATTTTCACATTGTGCAATCCACTCAGGTTAGGCAGATTGGAACAGAAATATTTAAAAGAATAATTAGAAATAATTAAAAAATAGTATTTATTTCAATTGTGAGACAATAGGGTTATTATTATTATTATTATTATTATTATTTGCTATTGTCGTTTCATTCTGACGATGATTGCATGATAACTCGCTTCTTTAACGAACGATTCAGCATTTTAAAAGGGCGTAGATCAATGCAGTTATGCGGATTGCACCTTTTCACTTCCTAGTATAGGTCTGTATACATATGACGAGAAGAAAGAGACCCGCGCAGGGAGAGGAGTGTTTGTGTGTGTGTGTGTGTGTGTGTATGAAGAGGGCGCAATGGGCGGTAAGCCTGAGAATCTACTTGAAAACGAGAAGACGAGGTAGACGACTGTACTACGACGACAACGATGACGACGACGACGACGACGACGACGACGACCCTTCTCGCGCGTCGTTCGTTCGCGAGCGCTGATTCGAGGAATTCAACTTCCGCGAAGAGACCTCTCTTCTTCGCGGTTCGCTATATATACTATACCACTACTATAACGTTATAGTACGGAACTCTATCTCTCTCTCTCTCTCTCTCTCTCTCTCTCTCTTTCTCTCCTGTGAGCGAATACTCGACGTGGTTCTCTACCCATCGTCGGTTGCGAATACCGCGCTCGACGCGTCTCTCTCATCTTTTCAACATCGCTCGCAGATTCATGTTGGCAAATCCGTTGTACTTTCTTTCACTGCGCATCTCGGAATATATACTTTTTTTTTTTTTTGTGAAATTTATTTAGAAAATTTGGGAACATTCAAAGGTAATTGTAGCATGGAAAAATAAAGATATTTTCATCGAAATCGAATTATTTGACTTTGGCAAATTTTCTCTGGCTCCGATATTCAAGAAGTTTATAGATATTAACCATATTGACTCCTCGAGTCGAGTACACGAGATATATACCTATTGTTTATAATATATATGTATATATATGTATTTATGTATACATGAGATCTTGTTTCTCTCTCTTTCTCTCTCTCTCTCTCTCTCTCTCTCTCTCTCACGCGTTTTTCATCCTCCTCGTATTTCAAGCGAGAGCGCCCGGGTACTCGATTCTCGTACAGCGCAGATACCGATGTGGACGACGAGGACGATAAACACGCGCGTTCTATAAAAGGGAGACTGTGAGCAGGAACGAGCATTAGATCCATTCTCGTCTCGGGCGGATGCGGCCTGCTCGCCTAACTGGCGTTTCCGGTGGTCCCACTCTTTCTCGTTCCCCTCCATTCGGACTCTCGACCGCCTGCATTATACTATATCGCGTTCGTGTCTCTACACACACACACACACCCACACACACACGCACACACGCGCGCGCACACACACACAAAAGCATATATATAATACTTTTGCCGTTGGTTCGTTCCAACGTCAAGTTCTCGTGTGACCTCCCTCTCACTCGTCGAGTGTCCCTTGTTATTTCACTATACGCTCTGTGCGTATCGCTTTTTTTTTTTTTTTACTCGCAACGCCATCCACGTACTTCTCCCTCGTCTCTGTAATACCGAGGTTGACGGATCGAGCATGGATCGACGCGTCACATCCGCTCTCATGCTCCTCTCTCGTCCCTGCTATATACGGGATTATAAACACACAGCGCGATATATAGAAAGAGGAGAGAAGCCCCGGAAACCTTGGGTGCTCCCGTCTCAATTTGTGAATTAAACGATCCAGCACTTTCGTGAGCGTTTTAAGATCGACTTTCCATCGTGGACAAAAAAAGAGTTTCGAAATTTCGCGAATAAATTGAAAACTTGTGGCGCGATCACGATATGAAAGTTTTGCTCTTTAATTTTCCGAGATGTACGAGGATCGAAACAAACAACAACAAAAAAACCCTTCCTTCGAGTAAAATATTTTTAACGGGTTCGTTTTGAATTTTTCCAGTAAATTTCGTCAAGCAAGACCTCTCGTTGACTCGTTCGTTCACCGTGCAATATCGTCGTCACGGCACATCACTTGCGGGAGAGAGAATCTCGTTGACGATGATAATTATTATTATAACCATAAGCTTATGGCTCCCAAGTACAGGACGAATCTTATAAATTCACGCTCCCTCTATCTCACAGCGTATTTGTGTGTCAAGATGAGGGGTGTGTTAAACGAGAGAGTCATAAATCCATTAAAAGCCGCTTGTTTTGCTTCCGGATAAAATTTTACTGGCCAACCCTGTAGCTTTAAGGATGTTTCTCTGCTGTATCGATACAGTGTCATCGACTTGAAAATTTTCACAGCCTACCAGTGCTTATTCCCAAAACGTGTGTGCAAAGATTCAATGAGATTAGGAGCCTCGTTGTCGAGACATTAAATGCTTAAAAAAACATTATTTAACATGCGTTCTTATGGCCACATATGAAAAACAGACTCCAATCGTTATAATTCACGAACTTGAAATGCCAGCACCTTTAAAAAATTGTATGGCCTAGTTCTATATATAATAAAACCGTGTGCAAAAGCTTACCTTGATTAGGAGAATTTTCGTTGAGTAATTAAATGTAACATATTTAAAAATGCTGAAAAAAGAGACGTATGCTGTCGATTTCAGACCCGACGGACAATGTTGCCGATCTCAACTTGTCGAATCAGGCTTCTTTTTCAGAATAAAATACTGGAGTTTTTTTTTTAGTGTATCTTCATAATAAATGGCATACATAATAACTTATGAAATGTGCATTATTATCCCTCTCTACATTTTGGCAAGGTAAAAATAGAAACACTGAAAATTCGGCACTTTTTGTGCTTAAACTCGAAACGCTGCTCAAACTATACGTAATAGAGTAAAATTGCTCATAAATCATTTTCCAGCTAACTAAATTCTCTACAAATAAAGTCCCCGACGGCATATATCTAAAGTTAATAATTTAGGCGTGGTAGGCGTCCAAAGTTGTAAAAATAATTGAAAAAAAAAACCATTTCAAGTGACTTTATTTGAATTTAGTTATAAATAAAGTTTTTCAGGCGGTTTTTTTAAGTTTCTCGCTGTGTCTAGTTGACGTTTGGATTTTTATGCATTTTTATTTCAACGCTAACGCGGTGATATGTAATTTAACAACTAATGGGTCTACTATTCTGCGATTTCGCAAAAATCACACTTACTTGTCACGCCACTTCGGACACCTCCCACTCATCCGCTATTGACTTTTCATAAATGCCGTCGGGGACATTTTTATAGAAAATTTAATTCTCTACAAAATTGTTCGTGTACAATTTTCTCTATCTTGAATAGTTCAGACAGCGTTTTGAGTTGAAGCTCGGAAAACGTGAATTTTGAATTTTTTTTTTTGCAACATAAACGTTAATATTCCAAAAACTTACAGGATTATATTGCCATAATTTTTATAGGTTGTTATCAATGCGATTTACTATCGAATAGCCCTTGAAACGAAACCTCGCAGTTCTAATTAGAAGTATGAATGAAATTTTTTTTTTTTCAATCATTGGGGCGCATAATGTAAGTAAAAATAATGAGGACGTATTTTTTATTTTTCGTTAAAAATGATAGATGCACCTGTTATAGGCAATTTAATTTCACGGATTTTGATATATATATAGATATAGCGTAACATGTGTGACGTCATAATGTTATATTTTTCAATTTTTTATATTAACGGCAATTTTGATTCAAATAAAAAAATAAAAAATACGTACTAAATATTTTTTCCTTAACTACCAGATTTTGAAATAAAAAAATTACATTTATACTCCCAATTGTGATTTCGAGAATATAAATTGACTGGCAGACTTTTCATAAATGCTATCGCGGACTTTTTCACATAAAATTCAATTCTCTACAAAATTGTTCTTATGAAATTTTCTCTATCTTGAATAGTTCAGACAGCGTTTGCAGTTGAAGCTCGGAAAACGTGAATTTTGAATTTTTTTTTTTGCAACATAAACGTTAATATTCCAAAAACTTACAGGATTATATTGCCATAATTTTTATAGGTTTTTATCAATGCGATTTACCATCGAATAGCCTTTGAAACGAAACCTCGCAGTTCTAATTATGATTTCGAGAACATAAATTCGACTCGTCCCGCAAACAAACTCTCTCCGCGATGCACAAGTCCACAAGATTCAGCTCTCCCTCGAATCCATGGAGTTTCAGTGCAAAAGAAAACCCATTTTATCGTAAACAAAGAAGAAAAAAAAAACACTTTGTCACAGCTAATAATGATTGTAATAAAAAAAAATTACAGTTCACAATGCTCCCGGAAGTCATCAAAAAATTAATATCGAAACTTTGATTCTCAGCATCTTCATCGCAACGACAAATTTTTCAACGTAATTTTCCATTTTTCCCAATTCCGATGCGAAATGAAGAAATGGCAAAAACGTAAAATTCTAATAGACGAAACGAAAGAAAAAAAAAAAAAACCAACAACCGTCAACACTTGTGTTCGATTTTTTCAAATATATATTTACAAGACATATACAGAGCGTGTAGGCTTAAAGTAAACGTGAAAGGGTTGTGTGTGTGTGTGTGTGTGTGTGCGTGCGTGTGTGTATGTGTGTATATTCTTTTTCTATATTTATTTTTAAATATATTTGTTTTTTTTTTAATTATTTTATTAATTAGTTCTTTCGACGAGATGCAACCGTCTCGCTCGCTCGTTACAATTTTCGCGCAGGAGGAAATTTATCCGAATCGATCCACACTTTTGGCAAAGTCCCTCGAGCACGTACGGGATGTTTTCAGACCTTTTTTTTCCCCCAATCGTTGCTCGCTGCTGTACACGTTTATGATATATATATATACACACACACACACACACACACACACACACACACACACACACACACACACACACACACACACACCGAATTTGCGACGAGGGACAGCGTTACTCGCATTAAAAAAAAAAAAACAAAAAAAAAAAATATTATTTCGTCACGATAGGACTCTCTTCTTTCTCACTCTCATTCTCTCACTCTCTCTCGCTATCTCTATCTAGTATATTTTACTTTATACATCAATGTCTGTGTCCGCATACGGAGTATAGGTATCTGTGTCGTTCGGTTTACACGTCTTATTCGTTTATTTCAATTTTCTTTTGTGTGTGTGTGTTTTTTTTTCTTTTTTTTTTCTTTCTTTTTCTTGTTTTCCTATAATCCGTGCGAGCGAGTTTCGAGCGCGTCCGTGTCAACCCGAGGACACTGTCGTTCTATATATATATATATATTTATGCTATTCCGCGCCCCAGCATACAGGAGCAAGCAGGGGAAGCGATAACATATACGAGAAATGAGAAAGAGAAGAGGGAGAGAGACTCGAGAAAGATATTTTTTGTTCCTGTGCGTTATTTTTTTTTTTCTTTTTTTTTCTACTTTCATCATCCGACACTCGAAAATGATTCTTACGAATCTTTTTGAATTCTTTTTTTTTTGTTTCACCTTTTCTCGAGCCCTCGAGAAAATATCTTCTCTCTCTCTCTCTCTGTCTCTCTCTCTCTCTCACCGTTTCTCTGTTCTCGGCCCTTCGAGTTCGTTAGAGGCCCGATTAAAAGTCTCCACATTGCGAATAATTTATTAAATTAGAACGTTTATAAATACGCAGTAAGAGCACTCGATACGAATGAGAGTCAAATATATAAATTCGCCTTTTTTTTTTTTTTAATTTCATTTTAAATATATTTATTAGTGAATAATAAATCGTTAGAAGTTCGAATACGGTTAGAACGGGATATTTCTCTCTCACTCTCTCTCTCTCTCTCTCTCGCTCTTTCGCCATTCGTTTCTCGCTTTCCCCTGGAGGACACGTTTCAACATCCTTTTACCACGACTTATACTCTCCCACACATTCATACCCACACACACACAAATTAGATATCTCGTTATCACTCTATACAACATTATAGAATGGCGATTATGATGTGTAAAACTAACGTTCAAGCTTGCACGGGATCTTTGTATATATATATATATATATTTTTTTTTCACGTTGTCCAGTGTTGTCGATCGCACGCGCCTCCCCTCTAACCTCTTCCTAAAACTCTCTCGCTCACCTCGGAAAAGCTTTTATCCACGTTGACAAAACGTTCACAAGACTAGATAATACTGGAAAGAAAATTAATAAAGTCGAAATACCCGATGCTCTCTCTCTCTCTCTCTCTCTCTCTCTCCCTCTCACACACTCATCGTGTTTTTCGCACAGTCACCATTTCCCTAATTATTATGTTTAACTCTTTTCCATGCGTCTCTCACTTTCCAGCGATGGATTTTCCATCCTCTCTCTCTCTCTCTCTCTCTCTCCCTCGTTATATTTACCTTGCAGGTAGAGAGAAGTTATGTATTTCAATCGTGACTGCATTGAGTTCGTGATGTATCGAATTGAAATAAAATTTATCCGATCGAAAAACGCTTTGTTATAATTTAATAAATCACAACTCGATGGACTCGATTGCGAATAGATTTATATGAGGCATTTCACGTGAAGTGGACCACCTTCAGACCTCATCATCTCCGATTTCGTTCCTCTTTTGGGATTTTGTTATCCAATATGATAAATACCTTGGCTGATTTATTTCAAATTTTTTCGTCGTTCCGGATTTTCAATTTTTTAAATTTTGTGATTTTTCACATCCGCGAATTTCGAATCGATGATATCTCGCGATTGAAAGAACGTATATATATATATATGTATATATATATACGTTCTTTATATATATGTATATATATATGATTATAGTATATATATATATATATATATAATCAAGGCAGTCAATCGATTCGTCTGGAGTTCAACTTTTTGAAAATAATTTTTTTTTTCCTCGGAAACGTTTCGCTTACCGAAATTTGACTCGAAAACTGAAAACCTAATTTTCGGTCAATTCGAAAAAATTTGAAATAAATCAGTGAAGATAATTTCATAATGTAACAACAAAATCCTAAAATAAGAACGAAATCGGAGATGACGAGGTCCGACGGTGGTCCACTTCACGTGGAATACCTCATATATATCTCAATGTGCTATCTCGATTTTTTTTTTCTCTCTCGCCTGCATATTCAAATTGATTTCTTCGACTACTCGAGGAGTTTCGCGAGTGGCGGGAACGATTGATGGAGAAAAAAAAACTTGTAATTTACCTTGGAAAAAAAAAAAGTTCATTTTCACGAAAGCAGGAACGGGCACCGTTCGAATAATGAAAAAAAAAAAAAAAAAAAAAAACATACGAATGATTCTTGTAAAAAAAAAAAAATAAATAAAAATTATCTACCTTTTTTTCTAACCATTGGAAAAAAAAAAAAAAATCATTCGCTGCGACGGAGAAACGAGACTCGCCTGGGACTTTTATTGCTTCAAATTTTCCGTCCGAGTTTTCGACAAATGAAAACTTCAAGTTCGTCGATTCCGTCATACAAATTCATTCATCGATGAAAACTTGCGATTCTCATATTATTATTCTTTTTTTTTTTGCCCCGTTCCTTTGGAAAGTCTCGCAATCAACGATCGACAAATAGCTTGAAATTTAAAAAGAAAAAAGATGATAGAAAAAAAAAAACAATGATATACATCCATCTCTGAGCATCGTCCACAACCTCGAGTAGCCATTTTTCTTTTCTTCTTCTCCCTCTTCATTTTTTACATCAAACAAACTCGTCTTGTCCTGTGCCCACGTGTACTCGCGCGATACTCCCACGAATAAATTAACTGTAGAAAAGTTTCGTTCTTTATACAAATGTATTATACAATATATATTTAATTTCTGCTTCATATAGTATTTATATATTTATAATATATAGAGCTATCTACGCTTAAGTGTTTTTCTCGTACTGTATTGTATTGTATTCTTTTTTTTTTTTTTTTTTTTTCACGGTAAATCTATATTTGTTTTTTTTTTCCTTCGTGTATTTCCAGGTAGCAGCAATCGTCTGTTTCCCATATGTGTGTGTGTGTGTGTGTGTGTGTGTTTTTTTTACGCGTGCGAGCGGGCGTTTTTCTTCTTCTTCTTCTTCTTCTTCTCCGAGCGGAGTCACGAGCTCGCGTGTAGAATAATAAATAATAATAAAAAAAAAAAAAACAACACTTTCAGTCCGGTATTAAATTTCGTTTAAACATCCTGTCCCCCTTTCGTAACGAATCGTTAACGTGTCATCACGTCTTAAATGCAACTCTTGTACCAAACGCAGCACTTTGCACTTTTATTAACTTTTTTTTTTCCCCCCTCCCTTCGTCATTATTTTCAAAATAAATTCGCCGCTTTTTTTATTTTTTTTCAATTTTCAAACGATGCACACAGTCTCGATGATAATTTCGCGCACAAAAAACAATCGTCCAAAATTTAATTTCGCGTAAAAAAAAAAAAAAAGGATAAAAGCCACGGGTATTCAAGCAACAACGATCACGGGTTCGGCGGGATTATTTTGAACGAGGATCGTGGTCGGTGGCGGACTTTTAGTTTTGTCATCCGGTCCCGTGATTTCCGGCCTGTCTCAGAGCTCCGGTGTAACGGGATCGAGGAGCCTCTTCTCGGGATCCCTCGAGTCCCTTGACACGACGCTCTGCGACCCGTTCGCGTGATGCCTGCCGCCGCCGCCGCCGGCCTGAGCGCTGGGATCGCAACGGCAGCCCTGCGAAGCGTGTCTCGCGTAACACATCTCGCAAACGGCGACGCAGCCCTTGAGCGGCCAGTAGCACATGAGGCAGGGTAAAACGAGGCTCAGCGCACCCAGGCATCCCCATCTAGCGGTTCTGCGAGGTCCGCTGCATGAGCAAGGCTCATCCGCACAATTGCCACCGGCTTCGGAATCCGTGCCGCTTCCACTGTCGGCGCAATGATAAAAGAGACCCTTGACGCAGCACAGACAGCTGGCATAATCGAGAATAGTCTCGGACGAGCAAAAGCACGAATTGTCGCAGAGCCAGCGACTGGGCAACGGGGTCGGTTCACGGCAGGATTCGCAGCGGCATCTGCCGCAGAAGTCGCACATTATCGATAAACCGGGATCGTTGAAGCGAACGCCAGTATCGGCCGAGGCGGCAAGCGCGGAAGCGTTCGTACTGGCAGGTGGTGAGGAGACGAGCGAACCGGAGCCAGGCAGGCCCGATGGTTCCTTGGTAAATGAGACAGGCTGCTTCGTTATCGTTCCGCCTGAACTTCTGAGCGATCCAAGCGACGACTGAAGCAACAAATGACTCCGGTGACGCCTCGTGCCGTTTTCCTGATTGCGCGCCTGCGCCGCTGCGATTCCCGTCTCCGTTGAACTCTTTGATTGTCCATTGGACCTTTCAATTTGCTGTCGCTGCTGCTGCTGCTGCTGCAGCAACTGTTGATGATGATGCTGATGATGCTGATGATGGTGGTGGTGGTGATGAGGCCTCCTCTCGTTTTTCAGGCACTTTTGATTCGAAGCTGGTACATTGCCAGCTGGAAAATTTGTATTTGGATGACGGAATGGGGTTTCGACGTATTCATTGACGGCTCTTTCGAGCTCGGGCCTTGGCACCGTCAGTGTCACCTCGCCAAGATTCCCAATAATGGCTCTGGTCGTTTGGACAATTGTCGTATTCGAGCCAACTGGACTGCCATCACCGATAAACGGCTGGACATGATGACTCGTTTCGTTGTTGCTATTATTATTATTATGATTATTATAACTAGTAGAAGTGGCAGCAGCAGCGGTAGCGTTGGGGACAGCGGTGCTGCTGATGGTACTGCCGTTTGGGGAATTTCGGGACTCGCTGAGCCTGAAACTCGGGCTCGTTGACAGAGGTGCGAGCGGTGCGGTCAGCGGTGGGATCGCTGGACTCGATATTGTCGCGATCCCCAACGTTTCGGACAATCTTGGAGGTGGCAGAGGTCTCGTATGATCGTGACCACCACCACCACCACCACCACCACCACCACTGTACGATATTGTTGCGGACGATGATGACGACGAGGGATGTACACGGGGTAAATTGCTGGCGCTGATTATGGAGGAGGCCGATGATGCCGAGGATGGTGGCCGCGATGGCGGAGCAAGCGAATTCTGCGACATCGAAACGGCTTCACCTCTCAATTCTAGACGCTCGTGCCAATGATTCGCGTCCCCGTTGTTGTTTCTCGGGTCGGGATCAGCGTGGCACGTTTGGAAATGTTTGTTCGTACGATTGCGACCACCACCAGCAGCAACGGCGAGCGATGCGGCCTCGTGACGATTATACGACAGGCCGGCTGACCTGATGGCCGACGAGCACGCTGCCGATGTTCTTGGTGATGAATTCTTTCGCCCGACACTCGCCTCGAATCCCGACGAATTCTGAGAGGTTGCTCTTGGTGAATCGCGCGCGTTCTCACCTGTTTTATAATCGTCGCACTGCCATTCCCGGTAATTGTTGATCGATGATGTTCTACCGAATGGCGAATTATCGGAGGCAACGGGACTGCGATTCGTTTCGGCTGACGACGCGGGTATCGTAGCGTTTGACGGCAGCAACGATGACAATCCCGGACTCTGTCGCACTGCCCAGCCCGCCCGAGGAGGTAATCCTCTCGACGACGGCGTTCCATTAGCGAGGGAGGACTCTCCGCGGCCGCTTCCCGCCCTCGCAACGCGCGCTTCATCACCACCTGCAACAGCCCAATGTCGGGTTGGTTTTTTTTTTTAATTTTTTTAAATTTCTCTCAGCAGGGATATTCGCACTGCCAAACTCAGCTGCGCAGTGCGGAAGCGTGAATCATTTTTTTTTATCGAAATAAACATTTGTATTGAAAGAGAAGCTCCGATTGGCGAAAAATATTACGAAAGCAATTCAAAATAATACACATATTTGATGACTTTATTCAACTGCGCGGTTCACATGATGTGATTGGGTCAAAATACAATTAGCCCTTTCGAGGGACACATTTTTCATACTGACGAATTCCGACCATCAACGGTTACTTGAAGTGTTTTTGGGGTCGCGGATTGCGATTCTGGGCGTCAAAATTGCGGAATTCAACATGGCGGCTTTAAAACGGCGACTATATTGGTCGAAGTTCGCCGGGTTTTTTTGTTACAATTACATACGAAAATTGCTGAACGGGGGTTTTTGGGGTCGCTGATAACGATTCTGACGTCAGATTGTGGAAATTCAAGATGGCGAATCCAAAATGGCTACTATTTCGGACTAGATTAGTGGTTTTTTCATTGATTTGGCACAAAATCCGTTCGACCAACATTTGTGGGATCGCTGATAACGATTCTGACGTCAGATTGTTGAAATTCAAGATGGCGCATCCAAAATGGCTACTATTTCGGACTAGATTAGTGGTTTTTTCATTGATTTGGCACAAAATCCGTTCGACCAACATTTGTGGGATCGCTGATAACGATTCTGACGTCAGATTGTTGAAATTCAAGATGGCGCATCCAAAATGGCTACTATTTCGGACTAGATTAGTGGTTTTTTCATTGATTTGGCACAAAATCCGTTCGACCAACATTTGTGGGATCGCTGATAACGATTCTGACGTCAGATTGTTGAAATTCAAGATGGCGAATCCAAAATGGCTACTATTTCGGACTAGACTAGTGGTTTTTTCATTGATTTGGCACAAAATCCGTTCGACCAACATTTGTGGGATCGCTGATAACGATTCTGACGTCAGATTGTTGAAATTCAAGATGGCGAATCCAAAGCGGCTACTATTTCGGACTAGATTAGTGGTTTTTTCATTGATTTGGCACAAAATCCGTTCGACCAACATTTGTGGGATCGCTGATAACGATTCTGACGTCAGATTGTTGAAATTCAAGATGGCGCATCCAAAATGGCTACTATTTCGGACTAGACTAGTGGTTTTTTCATTGATTTGGCACAAAATCCGTTCGACCAACATTTGTGGGATCGCTGATAACGATTCTGACGTCAGATTGTTGAAATTCAAGATGGCGAATCCAAAATGGCTACTATTTCGGACTAGATTAGTGGTTTTTTCATTGATTTGGCACAAAATCCGTTCGACCAACATTTGTGGGATCGCTGATAACGATTCTGACGTCAGATTGTTGAAATTCAAGATGGCGAATCCAAAATGGCTACTATTTCGGACTAGATAAGTTGTTTTTCCATTGAATTGGCGGAAAATCCGTTCGACAGAGATTTGTGGGATCGCTGATTACGATTCTGACATCGAATCGTTGAAATTCCGAATGTCTTATCCAAAATGGCGACTATTGAAGACTAAATTTGCGGTTTTTTCTTTCAATTCGCAAAAAATTTGCTTTACGGGAGTCTTTGGGGTCGCTGATTACGTATTCACATTGTTATTCATGGTGCTACCCAACTTCGAGAATAACTTTCCAAGTAGCCAGACATTTTTAGCGATCCATTTTGGCTCCGCCATCTTGAATTTGAACAATCTGGCGTAAGAATCGTAATCAGCGACTCCAAAAACCGTTGAACAACAAATTTTGTGCCTTAGTCAATGAAAAACCACTAATATAGTCCGGAATAGTAGTCATTTTTTATGCGCCATCTTGAATTAACAAAAATCTGAAGTCAGAATTGTTATCAGCGACCCTGTTCAGCTAATTTCGTATCAATTGTAAAAAAAAACTGCGAATTTCGACTAATATAGTTGCCATTTTGAAGCCGCCATTTTGAATTTCGCAATTCTGACGCCAGAATCGCAATCAGTGACCCAAAAAACTTTACTCCATTGCGATATAATAACCAATTACAAATGTGATACGATAAAAAAAAATCTCAATTTTTGACGTATTCAAAAGTTTTGCAAAAAATTCTAAAAAAAAATATATGTTACAGTGCTATCTGTAAAATATATGTAAAAAATTTGTCAAAACTGTTGGACTTGTGGTTGAAGAACAGCCGAATTTATTTGAAAAAAAAAAAAAACGGGTTTTGTTTACTTCAAATGTTTATAACAAATTATAAAGAAACAATTTCATACGGTTTTTCGTGATAATTGCTTAGCATGAATCCCCAAGAGTATGAAAATACACTCATGTATATACCGTACACTGTAAAATGTAAAAATGGACCAGAAATTTATAAAAAAAACTACGAACAAACTGGTGGGAAGTGTACTTCCCGCTGCCCTTCAAAGGGTTAAGCGATATACACGTAACACGTTAGGCTAGATGAGGTTTAAGTGAAAGGACTCGGCGCGTTCAAAGGCAAGGCGTACCTAAATTAAAGCCCTGGTGGATAATTAAATTGAATCAACCAATTGTGCGTAATTGTTGTGTTCCGTTGTGTTGGGGAGAGGGAATTTTTTCGTTTCCAAAAGACGAAAAAAACGTCGACGTCACGACAATCGTTATCATGCCGGACACCAGAATTTTGGATCAGGATAATTACCGATGCATGAGGCATCTGCGATAATTGAAAACTATCATTTTCATCGTAGAAGAACAATCGAAAAGAAAAATATATTTCATTATACTACTAGAAATTTTCGTGATGCCATTTTTGAGGTTATACTTTTATTCAAGTGCCAAAAATGATATTTTTAATGTTGCTTACATTTTCATCAAATGATTCTTTTTTCCTTTTATCACAGCTCCCCGTTTTTTCCAATTCTGCTGGTAATTGTGGCACTATTTATGTCATTTCGATCCATTTTATTCTAATCATACTTTATTGTCATCTAAAAGATCTGCGAAAAAGGCACAATTGATGACGCTGCCATCTGAGCTGAGCTTCTCATACGCGCGGATCCCTATTCTCGACAGTTTTTTTTTTTCATCCACTTGCCTGGGCATTAAAAAATAAAAATAAAAACGATAAACAAAAAGTCAAGATCGATTATGCTTTTCATGGTTCACCTGAATATCTAAAAAGCCTAAAATCTTGGTCGATCGCTCCCGCAAATATTTCAGGGTTCCATCGCCTCGGGCTCTCTCTCTCTCTCTCTCTTTTCCCCGTCCCTTCGCTATTATTACCACGCTGCGGTCTATTTTCGCTACAGCGTGCACTCTATTATTGTTCAAGCATGAGTTTCGCGGCATGACTTCACTAGTGGAACACGCCGTAACACAAATATCTCATATAGGCCCTATCCGACTGCATAAAATGCTTGATATCATGTGCCTCATATTCAAATAATATAGTATATATATATATAAATGGATGAAAAAGAAGAGCGTAAAAATATTCGCAAGAATTCGTGCAATTTACTCGATGCAGTATTCATTTCTCGTTTCGTCAATTTTCAAAAAGTACACACGAGACCGGGTCAACGGTGATTTTTCATTTTTTTTTTTTTTTCCTTCTCTTCTTCTTTCGCGACGAGCGCACGAGGGATTCGACAAAGGAGATGAACATGAGACGGGGAGGGGGAATTCGTAGCAGCAGCAGCAGCAGCAGCAGGTAAAGTCACGAGTATTTGGGCGGCGTGCACCAGAGCGTTTAGTTCTCGGTCCCGTGAATGAGACTTCTTGGGAATTTGGGCAGATGCGACTGAGAGAAGGCACCGTGGGTACAAGAGGGGAAGCTTCATTTTTTTTTTTTTATTATTATTTCCTTCTCTGTCTCTGTTTCTCTCTTCGGGGCACATCATCACCGCAGGAACTCTCGCGGGGACGGACAGATGGTCCGGACGAGAGAACCACAGTTTCTCTCTCTCTCTCTCTCTCTCTCTCTCTCTTTCTCTCTCATTCTCTGCGACACACCTACTTCGCATCTTTTACTTCTTATGGGTCCCGTTCCGGGGACTCGCCTTATTCATTGTACTGCCCGGTGGATTCTCTGCTAAGAGTACCACACCAGGTAAAAAGAGCTCGCGTTCCTTCTTCCTCATTCTCCATCCTGGCTTTTTTTTTTACCCTCAAATTTCTCTCCAGCTTGTCACGTGTGTGTGTGTGCGCGCGCGTGTGCGTGTCGTACATTCAAATCGGTCAATCATACAAATGAATTGTTTTTAATCAAATAGTTACGGATTAATATTTTCATAATTGAAGAATTGATGCCATTCATAATTTTCCGATATTTTCAGTATATTCTCGCATTTGAATGTACATATATAGATATACATTTCAATTTGAGGATACTTTAATATCATGGTAGATTAGATTGCACGTATTCACGTACATTCACAAAACTTTTTACTAAAATAAAACAGATCTACGATTCCTACGACTCATTGGTCAATGATAACGAGCTTTATACGATTGTATTATACGAGTCGAATATCTTACGATATCTATACAAGTGGATATTGGGTGCGGTGATAAGAAGAAGAAAAAATTAGAAAACAAAAATGAAGACTATATCGAATGAAACAGCATATATATATATATATATATATATATATATATATATGCATTCAACGTCTAGCTATAGGGAGAGCTCTCTGTGGGAGACAAGTGCCACGGTATAAATTCCTTGGCACTCCCGAAGGCGAATGGCCATACGGGAGGACGAGCCTCTCTTTCTCTTTCAAGAAAGCTCAACAGGATATTATAATGGCACGTATATGCGTTCATACGTTTGTAATCTTTAATATCCCACACAACCGAGCAAATCTCTCGTGAAAAATTTTCTCGCGGATCTCTCGACAACGACGACGAAGACGACGACGACGACGACGTTTTGCCGGAGGCAAAAGAGAGGCGTCGATTCAACGCAAAGAGGAAACAAACGATGAAAGTAGGCCTCCTTGCCGTCGCCTCGTCGTCGTCGTCGTCGTCGTCTTGGAGCGTGGGCGATCGCGAGTGGGCGATCGGAGAATCGCGTAGCGCCCACTGCTCTCTCCAAGAACCGACAACGCGAGCGAGCTTGGCTTCTGCTATTTCGTACAGCTGCATCAGCAAACGTGTATTCTCGTGAACGTTCAACGAAAATTCATAAAATATAATCCTACGATAATTATTTTCTCCGTCTATATACTTTCATTATTGTATAGACTGGAGATTTGAAGAAAAAAAAAAAAAAACAAAATCTTGCAAATATACAATTTTTAATTCGGTATTTTCTTTGTTTCAATGATATATTGGCACTGATCAAAAAAATGGGGGGAAAACAAAAAAAAAAAAAAGAAAAAGAAATACGTGGCAAAAGTTGTAAGACGAGTTCGCAGAATCACCGGATTGACCAGCACGTGCTATCTCGTATACATTCGTTCATCGAATGAGAGAGAGAGAGAGAGAGAGAGAGCGAGAGAGAGAGAGAGAAAATTAAAATCTGGAATGAAATAGCGAGACACACCTTCTTTTTTTTTTACGAGTTCGTGTGCGAGATTAATCATTGAATAAAAAAAGACTACACATTATATCCCGCGTGCGGTATATATATATATATATATATATATATATATATATATATATAAAAGTGGAGGTGTATACTTCTCGAGATACCATCAGAGGTGCGTATCGACTGTTTTATGTCTGATTAATGGCCAAGGTTGAAATTGTGCTTAACGAGATAGTCCGGCTGCTTTATTACCCGATACAGTATCTACTCAATCAACACATTCGTATCTATACGTTTCCAAGGATCGTTATTTTTTGCTCAGGGTGCTCGCGATTTATGCAGGTATCTCTGTCAGAGCTGGTCAAATTACCTTAAAGTACCGAGTACTGTAAATACTGAAAGTACCAAGTACTGTAAATACTTGAAGTACCAAGTACCGAGTACTGTAAATACTCGAAGTACCAAGTACTTCAAGTACCGGGAGTCAGATTAGGCAGATTTGAACAGAAATATTTGAGCGAAGAATTAGAAATAATTTAAAAAATAGCACTGACGATTGTAATTAAGATTTATTTAGGCGTCAGGTTTTAAAAAGAAAAATAGACAATATAGTACACGGATTGTTAAAAACTGAGCCATGCATTGACAATGAAACCTTGACTACCGTAGAGCTTGAGCCTTTGAACGATCATTCCTTTACATCCTTAACCAAAGATGGCGCAGAACATTCCTCAATCATGTATTCAAAGGCATTATATATGCAACCATTGGAAAGACGTGTTCGAAAGTACTCCATACTTGGTACTTGAAAAAGTACTTCAAGTAGAGATAAAAGTACTTGGAAATTTACGTAAAAAAACTTAAAGCACGGGTCGAGTACTTGGAAATTTGAGTACAGTGCTTTGAATACTTTGAAAATACTTTTTACTTCAAGCACATTGCAAGTAACGGGTACTTGAAGTACTGTCCAGTTCTGATCTCCATACGTTTACCCTTCATTTGATATATTTTTTTTTTTCTACAATCTCGAAATATTGCTATATCCTTGTTTCGTTGATTTTCGAAATAAGCCGCATTTTTTGTTCGATTCAAGAGTGACACACACGCGCGGTGGTCCATTGCAAAGAGAACGACATTATCGCGGGGCTCGCTAAGGATTCGCGAGTCTCGCGAATGCAAGCGGAATCGTTCGATTTGCCGGATGAGAACGTCCGCGGGGGCGCGGAGAGGGCAAGGAAATAAGGTGGCTATTCGCATAATACGATGAAACGCGCGTATTGAATGGAATGTCGGGGACCATCGTCCACCGATTGCGCCACGGGTCAGAGAATTTTCGCTAATATATTTATATAATTATAAGCTCGTCGATGATGAATCGTAAAATTCATTGAACAAGCTTCATATGTATATATATATATATATATATATATATATATATATATACACATATATATATATATCAGAGCTGAACAAAGTACCTGAGAGTAATTCAAGTACAAAGTACTGTGATTACTTGAAGTACTAAATATTTAAAGTACTTAAGGTACAAAGTACTTGAAGTACGTCGAGTATCAAGTATCAGATACTTTTCAAGCCTTCCAGGTATACATCTCGTAAGTTGTAGTTTTTATATTTGATTTCTTACGTACTCTTTAAAAACTCATTTGATTTTTATTCGAGTACTTTTTGTACCAAAACATATTTTCACATTGTGCAATTCATTTCAGGTTAGGCAGATTGGGACAGAAATATTTAAAAGAAGAATTATAAAAAATTGAAAAAATAGCATTGACGATTGTAATTGAGATTTATTTAGCTTCAAGTTTTATAAAGAAAAAATAAAGAATATAATGTACGAATTGTTGAAAAACGGAGCCATGCATTGACAATGACACCGTAACTATCGTAGCTTGAGCCTTTTAACGATCTTTCCTTACAATCTTAACCAAAAATACGGCACAGAACGTTCCTCAATTATATATTCGATTTATATATTATTTAATATTCAATTTATATATTCAAAGGCGTTATACATGCAACTATTGGCAGGATGTGTTCAAAAGTACTTCATACTTGGTACTTGAAAAAGTACTTGAATTACGGGGAAATTACTTGAAAATTTAAGTACAAACACTTCAAGTACAGGCCAAGCAATTGTTAATTTAAGTATAATACTTTAAATACTTAGAGCGAGCAGTGGCCCAGTTGGTCCGACTCTGGACTGCCACGCAGGCGGCCAGGGTTCGATCCCGCGGCCGGCACCAATGGATTTTTCCAGATGCTTTTTCTGCGAGCTCGGTGGTTCGAGACCCACCTTAAATTGTAGGTTCTCACAAATACACTGGGCCAATAGCAATGAGGTTGCAAAAATCGAGGGAGAAAAATAGTTCCGTAAATGAACAGAAAAACTAAAATAGGTGGGCCCAGTGTAAGAGTGATAGAGTGTATGGAAGTGTTGTAAAAAGCCGAAAAGGCTATGCAAGTAAAACTTACTACTACTACTTTAAATACTTTCAAAGTACTTTGTAATTCAAGTACTGGTACTTCTAGCGCATCACTTGAAATACTTTCAAAGTACTTTGTATTTCAAGCACTTTACCTCCAGCGCATCACTTGAAATACTATCAAAGTACCTCGTACTTTGAGTACTATACTTTCGGTACATCGCAAGTATACCGAATACTTGAAATACTCCCCATCTCTCATGTAGTACGATGCGTGTTGGGGGGAAAAAAAAGCACTCGATCGTTATTATATTTCCAAACACCTATCTTTAGATACCTCGTTATAAATTTTTTTTTCTATTCTCTTGCACAAACACGCGCGCGCGCGCATACAGAAACGAGGCCTTTGTAATTTTTTTTCCAAAGATATTATCAAACGCGACACAGCGCTGTGTACGCGGATGAACGCGATAATGGTTGCCTCGTTTGAGCGTAAATTCATATTTCCTTTGAAGGTGTAATTCTTTTTTTTTTTTTTTTTTTTTCTTCTCGTCGATAAATCTCACACGCTTCAAAAAGTTATTGTTCGCTCGTGCTTGGAAAAAAAAAAAAAAAAAATATGATAATACTAAGTAGCATCGCGGAGGAACGTGGATCGTTTGCATGAAAAAAAAAAATTAAAAAATTAAAACCCCGTGTAAATATTTATTTATAACCAATCGGTTATTTTTCGGAAAACTGACCTGCCGATTGCAAACAATTTTTTTTTTCATACGACCCATTGGCTCCCCATGTACTTGATATATATTAATAATCGGCACGCTGGTATTTTCGAAACAAACCCGGGACGGTTAAAATTTTCACGTATCGGTCCTTTTATATCGATCCGAAGATTTTTGTTCAGCTTTCAAATTCGTACGACCGGTGATTTTGAATTTTATTTCATCGATACTCGGTGCGTGAGCTTTTTGAAAGTTTATCTTGGTCAAATCGGTGTGAATTACGAGCGATGGACTGGATCGATTTGACGGAAGGAGATTATTCGTAAAAATTTTCCTTCTAATCAATGTCACGAAAATTATTGCACAAATTCGTTAAACGAGTCTGTAAAGTATAAGAGAGAGAGAGAGAGAGAGAGAGAGAGAGAGAGAGAGAGAGAGAGAGAGAGAGAGAGAGAGAGAGAGAGGAAAAAAGTGAATTTATTGTAAATGGACGATGCCGAGTATCGACACTTGTCCCAAATGCATAAGCCCTCCTGAGCAGAGAAAAAAAAAAAAATATATATATATATATATATGTATACATATATATACAGAAATAAATGGTCCGATGACCTCCGGGCACGTGCGCGAAGAATTTCTCGGTCTCGTCGTAATCGCGCGTAAAAATCGTTCCACACTAAACGCGCACGGAATTTGAATTTTTTTGGTTTCTTTTCGTTTTTTTTCCTCCACTCTTGATTTGGACGAGAAAAAAAAAATGTGAACGTTTCTTTAAAAAATTTTTTTTTTCTATAAAATGGGCATGGAATACAAGGGCCTACCCGTAGGACGTCGTCTTCCCACGGCAGTCTTCGCGTCCGTATCCAGCACTGCCCCGAGAGGAGATTCCTCCTTCGAACGAGGGTTTTATATATCGTACGTCGAAATCCCGGCAGCAAGCCTAGCCGGGGTTTTATAATTATAAATCCTGGAATCGCAGCGTGTGCCGCCCTCTGCGAGGTTTCACGTTTTTATTTTTTTTTTTTCTTTTCTCTTTCTCCTTTCGATGCACGTGTTTCTCTCGCTCTCTTTTTTTTTTTTTTTTTTTTTTGCTTCTCGAAAAAACACTCACGAAAAATCACACAATCGCACCATCCCCGCACGTATGCACTTCGTGTATATCCTCAGTATATTCCAAGTGTAACAGGGCTCACGTAGCACGTTAATCGCGATTTTTTCTTTGAACTTGCACATTAAACGATTCACCCGAGTCAAGGAACTAAAGTAAACTGACGATAATGAGATTTAAACGCGTTTTACAGTCGAGAGAGTAGAATTGGACGATGGATAGAGGGCGAGAGAATGAAAAAGAAACGGCTAATTGGCGGGAAAGGTTGAATGAAGGATGATGGAGAGAGAGAGAGAGAAAGAGAGAGAGAGATAGAAAATTAAAAAAGAAAAAAAATCGATATGCGAGTAACGACCGCCGGCGAACGACTGAATCGACGTTCTTGGTCTCTCGTACGACGGGATGTGTTGCCCTATGACAAGGGGGGGGGGGGAGAGAATGGCAAAGGGATGGAGGGGAGATCAGTCGAGAAAGAAGAGAGAGAGAGAGAGAGAGAGAGGGAGAGATTCCGGTCGCGAGAGTGCCGCCATCTAGCGGAAGTGGCACCAACACCGATCCTCTCCGGGTCGGCCTGCGGCCTTTTTATGAATGGATGGATGCTATCATTGAAGTTTCCGAGCTGAATGAAAACATTACCCGCCGTGTTTCTCTCTCCCGGCCGAGGCTTCTCGCTCTCTCTCTCTCTCTCTCTCTCTCTCTCTCTCTCTCTCTCTCTCTCTCTCTCTCTCTCTCTCTCTCTCTCTCTCTCTCTCTCTCTCTCTCTCTCTCGCACTCTGCCGCGTGTATGCGTTGAATGTTGCGATACGAGCTGCTGGCTCTCGCTCCCGTGTGTGGGACGAGACGGCGCAGTACTCTTTTAGCGGGAAATTCAAAATAATTTGAAATTCATTTACGAGCGTTGAGTCGTCTTCGACGTCTCGTCGCTCTGGGATGAAGCACAGGGACATACCGGTGGAGTATTTTTTTTTCCTATCGTCATATTCGAGAACTTCCGGTCGGAACCGGAAGTTGAATTTCCGCTGTCCACACGAAACGATTCTTGTAAATTTTTTTTCCCTCCCCTGATCTCGCTCATTATAAGGACTGAACTTGAGTTTGGGACGAATAAATATTTTTTTTGTTTAACTAGAGGAATAAAAATTTTCTGTTTATTTGCTTCTTGTCTCGGGGAATTTTTTTTTTCATAAGAAATCCTTTTTTCACTGTGAAATACACGTCGAAGAAGTATACGTGGAGTAGTTAGTGTGCGTATTATAGTCGTACAGTCACGAAGAAGAGGGACGTGGGTTGGTTTGATAGCGGATGCTGGCTTTTCTCGCGAGGGCATTAATAGGTTTTGTGCGTGGGGCCTCTCCTCCTCTTTACTCCTCTTCATCCACCGAGAGGTATATTATCGAGTGACAAGGCAGGCATGGATTGTAGAGACGGATATTAATCGAAATCGTCCATTTTCATCCTACACATCATGCGTGCGTTGTACTATTCTCTTTTTTTTTCCCGACAATTCATGTTACTGAGTATTTTCAACGTCATTACTACTCGATATTAAAATTTCTTTTTACCGCATGAATGAAATCATTCCGGTATTCAACAGACATTTAAATATCGAAGAAAGCGATTTCAAATCAATGTTAAAAACAAAATTAAAAAAGAACAAAAACGCAAGGTCTCGCACCAGGCAAAAAAAAGGTTTTTTTTAATCCTTAATGAACCATTAATTGACATCAAAGTACAAAGTACTTCGAGTACAAAGTACTGTACAAAGTACTTCGAGTACAAAGTACTGTAAGTACTTGAAGTACTCGTATATTTAAAGTACCAAGTACACAGTCATATAAGTACTTGATGTACTCGTGTATTTAAAGTACCAAGTAAGAAGTACTGTAAGTACTTGAACTACTCGTGTATTCAAAGTACCAAGTACAAAGTGCTGTAGGTTCTTGAAGTGCTCGTGTATTCAATGTACCAAGTACCGCAAATACTCGAAGTACCAAGTACTTTAAGTACCGTACTTGAAGTATCAAGTACTTAAAGTGCCGTAAATACTTGAAGTACTAAATATTTGAAGTACTTGAAATACGTCAAGTATCAAGTATCAAATACCTTCCAAATTTTCAGTTACACATCCCGTAAGTTCTAGTACTTATATTTGATTTCTTACGTATACTCTTTAAACTCATTTGATTTTGATTCGAGTACTTTTTGTATCAAAACATATTTTCACATTGTGCAATTCACTCAGGTTAAGGCAGATTGGAACAGAAATATTTAAACGAAGAATTAGAAATAATTTTTTAAAAATCGATTTGACGATTGTAATTAAGATTTATTTAGCTTCAGGTTTTAAAAAAGAAAAAATAAATAATACAATACACGGATTGTTAAAAACGGAGCCATGAATTGACAATGACACCGTGACTACTGTAGCTTGAGCCTTTGAACGGTCATTCCTCATACAATCTTGACCAAAGATGCAGCAGAAGGTTCTTCAATTATACATTAAAAGGCGTTATAATCGCAACCATTATCAATACGTATTCAAAAGTACTTCATAACTGCGATACTTGAAAAAGTACTTGAAGTACAGGAAAGTGTTTGAAATTTTAATTGTAAATACTTTAAGTACACGACATGTACTTGAAAATTTAATTACAAATACTTGAAATACTCTTTAAGTACTTTGTACTTGAAGTAATGCCAAGCTCTGATGGAAAAAAGTCGATATTTCGAAGTTTGTTTGCAGCCTTCGCTGAATCGAAACGGTTCGTGACCGAGCTCGAGGGATTTGCGCGCTCGTATGCTACAGTGTGCCGTTCCGTTCGCGGAGCTCGTATATGTATTATAATCTATACTCACATCGGGACGAAGAGACGGAGCAAGTCGTGAATATCTGTGGAGGGATGGGAAGGGAGGATGAGGGAGAAACTCGGAGGGGAGTTAGAGTCAGAGTCTCGATTTTCTTTGCCAGTATATAGTAACTCAACAGCTATGAGAGAACACACAACTCGTGGAGGGAAAAGGATGGAGAGTCGATGTTTTTAGGTTTGCCTCGTGTAGCAAGGCCCCCAGGAAGGTCGACCGCCTCTTCGAGGCGAGTATAGTATTCGCGGCCAGGTATACTACAACACAGTGAGGATGCTGAGGAGGGGAACTCGACTCACCCAGAGCTCTCTCTCTCTCTCTCTCTCTCTCTCTCTCTCTCTCTCTCTCTCTCTCTCTCTCTCTCTCTCTCTCTCTCTCTCTTTCTATACACTTTGCTCCTCTGGGCGATCACGTCCGCTTTTGCCCCGACCCTACTTCTTCGGAATATCGTACGTGCATACGACACAATTTTAGATCGATCGAAAAACCATCAATTGAATCAATTTTACCGTTATCAAAAATCTTCAAAATTACACATCATTATTCTTTGTTCTTCTTTTTTGAAAAATAAATAATTTGTTCCGAGGAACAATTGATAATAATTTATTATTATATTTTATCAGGCTTGTTCCAATTTTAAAGTACATTATACTTTTTCATAATAATAATTCACATTTTTTTTTTGTATAACTTCGAGTGATTTTGTCAGTGCTGTTTTTTTTGCAGCCGTAAAATTCACGACGAACGAACAATTTATAGAGCACTCAGGCATACATGAAAATTTTTATATCGCGATAAAAAAAATCATAATAATAATAATAATGGAAGAATAATTTTCATTACCGGTGAATTATTACGTCGGATTATACGCGGCATCATCGTCGCAGACGAGTTGTGCCGTTGGAAAGTTGGCACAGGACCTCTGGGTACATATATATATATATATATATATGTATTATTCAGTGTATATAAAACCGAGAAGGTGATACACACACACACACACACACTCGCTTCGTCGCCATAAACTTTAATCAACTGTTAATGCGCGATTCTGCACTCCCACTATTTTATTCTCGTTGAGGTATTAACGACCGAGCAACGGTCTCGGCGAATCGACGTAATCTTTATTTATATGAAAAGCAGTTTGAAAAAAAATATCCATACTTTTTTCTAATTACCATGCAAATGGAATTGAAAAAAAAAAATTCGATAAAATTGAAACGACGAATTGGAATTTTTTTTAACTCCTAGACTGACGGACGAAATTGAAAGATAATTGAACAATTTTTATCACGAAAAACTAAAATTAATAATTTTTGTTTCGTGACTAATTTTTAATGATAAGAAAAAAAATGTATTCAACTCCTCGATAATTTCCGCACCAAAAAGTTTACCTCACGATACGATTATAATTTGGGGAAGACCAAAATCAATTAAAAAAAAAAAAAGTAAAGTAACACGACTTAAATACCTCGAGACATTTCGTACAGAATAATAAATGAAAAGAATTTACATATATTTATTTATACGTGTATAGTGTGAGAGAGAGGATAGAGAGAGAGAGAGAGAGAGAGAGAGAGAGAGAGAGAGAGAGAGAGAGAGAGAGAGAGAAGAAAAAGAGAGAGAGAGAGAGAGAGAAAGAAAAAGAGAGAGAGAGAGAGAGAGAAAGAAAAAGAGAGAGAGAGAGAGAGAGAGTGAGACGAAGAGAGGATAGAGAGAGAGAGAGAGAGAGAGAGAGAAGAACCGTGGGCGTTGGTCACGTTCCAATCTCCTTGGCTCCCTTTTTGCGGGTGCACACACCAAGTCACGAAATTGCGAATCTCTTCCTCTCTCTCTCTCTCTCTCTCTCTCTCTCTCTCTCTCTCTCTCTCTCTCTTTCTCTCTCTCTCTGTAACTCTCAAAATGTAGCATCGTCTCTCTCTTTCTCGAGAAGACACGTCTAGTGTCGACATTCAGTTTAAGGCGTCTCGTCGTTCTCGTCCACGCACAGACGTCGCGAGCGAGCCAAGGGGCCAAAGAGCCAAATAGACGCAGATAAACTTGGGGGGGGAATATTAGCCAAGAAACAGCCGAGTGGGGAGATACAAACATATCGGTATAGACGAGGAAGGATAAAGTTGATGATGGCGCGCCTATATAGTGACACTATATACACACGTCTTTTCAGTCGTGTTTATATATTCCGCAATTTCCCGATGTTTTTGACGCATTCCAGGATGCTCGTCAAATTCCTTGTCCAATTAAAGTCTTTCAACATTGCAAACTACCATTTTTTGATAATTTATTCAAAATATTGCCTACATTGCCCGAGTATCAAAATTCATGATACACAAATGATAAAAAATGTGTATCAATGAAGAGAAAAATAAAAAAAAAAAAAAATAGCCATCGAGCCAAAATGTTCCAAACAATTATTGACATTCAACAATATTTGGTATTGAATTCGGGAAAAATGTCTCTGACTGACGCGTGGTCAATCTAATACAAAAAATGTAAAAAAAAAAATTCAAGTTAAAAATTTGAGCATTGCTCGCCTTTATTCACAGGAGAAAGCACGTGCCTTGTGCCGGTCTCGCTCGGTTAGCTTCAATTTTTTTCTTTTTTTTTTTTTAATTTTCAGATAAATACACCACGAGTTCAAATATAGCACGCAATGTGCCATAATTTTTCTGCGGTTTTATTTATTCGTTCACGAAAAATAATAGTTACATACATCCGCAGGTGTATCGATGGTAGTGTGAGGGCATTGAAACTGCGAAATAGTAACGAACGTTTTTTGAAATTGCATTCAATTGTGTACACCGCCTCCGCGTTGTATCCGGTTCATCTCTCTTTCTATATACATACATACATATATATATGGGTGTGTGTGTGTGTGTGTACAATAATATACATTGTATGATATATGATAGAGGCGCGGCGGGGAAGCAAAGAAAGAGAGAAAGAGAGATATATATCTCATCTCGTTCTGGGGCGCTGCAAACTTCTATATTTATCCCACTCATTAGGTCTATCTTCGTCGCGCACCGTTCATTCATGAATCCATCCGTCTCACTCGCACCTCGTTTCCCTCCGCTAGCCGTGCCCATTTTTCTCTCACTCTCGCGTGTACTCCGCGCCTTCATTCATCCCTCTCTCTCTCTCTCTCTCTCTCTCTTTCTCGCTAAAGGAGTTTTATCTCTACTTTTCTCTCGATGCATACTTCGTGTGTGTATATTTATATATTAAATATACATATATATATATATATGAAATCCGCAAATGCATCGTCATATATTTCGTGATGCAAAAACCGAGCATCGGACGATCTTTCGCGACTGGGACAGAGCTCTTAACATAACCTAAAAGTATAAGGAGATGTAGCGAGATGGCGCTTGCGTCTCCCATCGCCCGAAATAGGGACCCGCGTTCTGCTCTCTCGTACGGGAGCAGCTCGCAGTAAGAGTAAACTCGGAAAGACGCAATGGGAATCTCGGCCTTTATCAAATCACTACGTATAATGCTATGCTGGATATGTCGCGTTTATATTATATATAAATATATTTGTATAATTGCATGCCATGTAAGCGTGGATAAGAGGCATTCGAATCGCGCGGTCGAGGAACATTTTAAAAATCATGAAGCAACAAATACTCGTATCATTTTTTTTTTTAATACTTGTTCGACGATTATTGACGATGCTAATCGGGAAAGAGATATCGATGCTTACGCATGCATCGAATCAATTTATCAAGCATCACGAGTCAACGGAATATTTCAGATTTTTTTTTTTTTGGAGCAAATAGCAGAGCTTGGCAACGTACCTGAAAGTACTTTAAGTACAAAGTACTGTAAGTAATTCGAGTACTCGTGTATTTCAAGTACCAAGCACCGTAAATACTTGAATTACCAAGTACTGAGTACTCAAAGTACTAAATATTTGAAGTACTTAAGGTATCAAGTACCTGAAATATATAGTACTTGAAGTACTTAATATTTGAAGTACTTGAGGTATAAATTACTTAAAATACGTCAAGTATCAAGTATTAAGTACTTTTCAAGCGTCATACTGATACTTTATGATTTCTCACATGCTCTTTAAACTCATTTGATTTTCATTCGAGTACTTTTTGTATATCAAAACATTATGAGTATTTTTTGGAGTGGAAGTGTGTTTTCGAGTTCGATGGCGAATGAAGGGATAAAATACGCGATGAAATGAATGAAAATGGAATAGCTGATTTGCGTATATATTCAGGAATACGTTTCAATATGACGATGCGATAATATACAGATGAAAGCATTAAATAATTTCTTTTCGCAAACACACACATATATCAATACATAACGGTCAAAAGAAAAATGATTTTCGGTTTACTTAGCTTATAACAAACGTAAATATACGAAACGAAGCTCTCTCGTGTGTCTCCGGGGAACCGGATGCCAATATAATCGAACGTGCGGACAATATAATACAAATCACGAAATAACACAATATAAAATACGTTCGATTCCTTTTGGCTTGATCAGTGCACCCGACGAATAATGATATAAAGCGACTGACCACGATGATGTCCCCGGAGCGAAAGAGAGCCTGTGTACCGAGAGCGGCGTATTTATAGATCCGTCGATGATCTACTGATTCGGCGCGTCAAAATAAGAATGTTCTCGAATTCGGAAGAACGACCAGGGGCGTAAGAATGATTTTTATTTGTGGGCGCTCCGATCCTCACAATGCCCCCCCTTTTATGCGGTTCAATTAAAAAAATAACTGCATAAACGACGTTAATATAGGTCGTTCTTCTCACTGATTAATTCGCTTGCTTTCGGTACAAGAGACACTCCAGATCGAAGGATTCCACATTATAATAGAGACGTATATTACGTAAAATATCGCACATTCTCTACCATATATATACGCATGTCTTAACGCATTCTCAAATTCTCGTCGTGATTATTATTACTCTTCTTCTTATATAATCTTATTAATACTCGACGCCATACGTCAATTGTTCCTCTCACGCAAACCACCTTACGCACGTCATAACATTTACATACAAACATAAAAATAATGCAATATCTTTGGCATTGCTCTAATCGTGAGATACTTCAATTCTCATCCGTCATATATATACACAATATAAATAAGAAATTAAACGCGTATTTACAAATTATCGCTCCTCCCAGACCAGAGAGAAGGAGGAAGAGAGAGAGTGTGAGCCGACAACGGCTCCCAGCATTTCCCCCTCTTTCTTTAATCTTTCTTTACATAATATTTCCGAAGATTGAGGCGATTATAAGTTCCGATTTCTAATTTTTCATCTTCGGGATCAACCAACACAAATGCATTTTCTCCGATGCAACGGGAGATCCTGTACGGGCCCTCGAAGAGGTGGAAAAACTTGTGCGTGACTTTATCGAGAGCATTGGACAAGTGCCTCACGCGCAACAATACCAAATCCCCCACATTCAAACGAACCTTTGAAATATTCTTTTGTTCCTTTCCTCGTCTAAGAAAACTTTTCTTTATATTTTCCTTTGCCAAAAGTATGAGAACGTCATGAGGCATCTTTTTATTCTGCGGAAATTCAACGAGTTCAAGGACTTTGTCTCGAACCGGCTCGCCAAACTGTAACTCGTGAGGAGTCAAACCCGTGCTCTGATGGACGACGATATTTAAGATTTTCTCGATTTGCGGTACACATTCGGCCCATCGCGTGTGTCTCTCGGCACATAGTGTACGAAATAGCCTTCCTAACTCGCGCATAACCCGTTCTGTTGGGTTCGATTGGGGGTGTCGTATCGAACTGAATAATACCTTGATTCCTGCCTCCTCTAAACGCGTTCTCCATAACCCTGACGTAAATTGACTCCCGTGATCGGACAATATTCGCTTCGGTTTCCCGAATTTGGGGATAAAAACATCAAAAATCTTGTTCAGGCAAACTCGTGCCGTGGCCTTCTTCACCGGGTATAAGCTGACATATTTTGAAAACGCGTCCATTAATACGAAAATGTATTGTACGCCCCCCCTGCTCGTTGGAAGGGGTCCATAAAAATCGACAGTGATAAGTTCGTTCGGTCCGCTTGATTCTACAAGATTAAATTTACCCTCCATGGATATCGTCAAATATTTGACCCTCTGGCAAAGATCACAATTTAGAACGAAGCCTTTTACCTGTTTCGTCATCCCACGCCAATAATAATATTGTTTCAAGTACATCACGGTCTTGTAAACTCCCGGGTGACCCAGTTTAACATGTATTGCCTCGATCAGCTGTGCTTGTAAATTTCCCGGTATGACAATTCTCCATGTTGTCCCCTCTTTCTCTCGGTGAAACAAAATATCTTTATATACGGTAAAGTGAGGATCCCCCCCTACATTCTTACACATGTCAATAATCGATTTCAACCGTGAATCCTCAAGCTGCCATTCCCCCAGTTTCTCGAAATTCCTTTTCAACTCGCCGTTATATTCGCACATGGCCATGAGACTCAACGGAATATCGGGCTCACCCCCGCTCAGAGACAAACAATTATGCAACGATGATATGACGAGTCGATTGTTAGATTCCTCCGCGAATTTTCCATCTGGATGACGGCTAAAAAAGTCTGCCACAATATTATCGATCCCTCTACAATGTCGAACAGTAAATGAATATTGCTGCAACAGCAAAACCCAACGAGCTATCCGAGAACTTTGAAATTGAGCAGTCTGTAAAAACGTAAGGCTCTTGTGGTCTGTTACAATTTCAAATTGTTCCCCTATGAGATAAGTCCGGAATTTCCCCATCGCATATACTATGGCTAGCAACTCTTTTTCAGTGGTGGTGTACTTTATTTCGCATGAATTTAAACATCGACTCACGATGTCGAGGATGTTATGATCTCCCTGTTCGTCAACCTGATATAAAATTCCCGCGATACCGCGGTCGCTCGCATCTGTCTGTACTCGTAACGAGGTCCCTGGGAGAACGTGTCTAAGACTCACGCATTGGCTGAAGTCTCGTTTCATCGACTCAAATGCGCTTCTGTGAACCGGCGTCCATTCCCATACTTTATTTTTCGTTAATAATTCCCGAAGCGGATCGACTGTATTACTATGTCGCGCGTTGAATTTCCGATAATAATTACATACTCCCAGAAATTGTTGCAACTGTCTTTTATTTTTGGGTTCCTCGAAATTAAGAATCACGTTTAATTTTCGCGGTGAGGGTCTCACGCCTCCCGACGATATTTCATAGCCCAAGAACTGTACTGACTCTTGGAAAAATACGCACTTTGACAGTTTTAACGTAAAGTTGTATTCTACCAATCTTTTAAACAATTCTGACAACACTTGAATGTGTTCTTTAAACGATTCGGTGCCGATTAATATATCGTCGATGTAACACGACGTATTTTTATTGAAATCATCCTGCAAAGCAAAACTCAAGGCTCGGATGAAGCCGCTGCCGGCCGTTTTTATTCCGAATGGAACGCGACAAAATTGATATGTATGTGAGTCGAACAAAAATGAGGTAAATGGCCTTGAATCTTTATGCAGGGGGACCTGCCAATATCCGTTGGTCAAATCGAGCTTGGAAAAGAATTTAGCGCCGTGGAATTTTTGCACCAACTCCGCTATCAACGGTGGGGATTCCTGATCGTCTTCTATGACTTTATTGACAAATCTTGCGTCGAGACACACTCTTACACTCCCATCTTCCTTGCTCACAATGCGGAGGGGATTACAAAACGGACTAATACTCCTCTCGATAATGCCATCACGAATCATTTTTTCGATGGTTTGAGCCGTCGCTTCTCGTAATTTATATGGAATTGGATACGTATGGCGAATATTTGGTCGGTCGGTGGTTAGCTTGAGACGATGCTCGTAACCTTTTGCACACCCCGCCTTATCCGAAAACAAAGAGGCATTTTCTTTCAATATTTTCTGAAAAATTTGTTTTTGCGGCTCTTCAAGTGCTCCTAACTCTACCGTAATCGACGGAGAATCCCCCGAGAGCGACAACATATTCCCACTGTCGCCTTCGTCCGTTATTATATTTTCCTGAACATTTATCTCGATCGCGTCGTCCGTTATTGTCTCAAGATTCAATTTACTTTCTTCACGATTCTTAGATTCTCCCCCCTTCAATCTTGGATTTATATTATTTTTCAATATCTTATGTTTGTTTCCAATTCGAGCGCGATCTCTACTCAGCATATCCTTCATCCACTCTCGACTTTTCTTTTCAATAATCTTTTCAATTTCGTGCAAAGCATTATCGTCGTTGACATTATCATAATTTCGATCCTCGTTTTTGTCGCTGTCCTTTATTATGATTTGAGCTGGAGCCTCGTTAGATTTCTCAATTCCCGGTCGTGACTTATTATTACTCTGCTTCTTTTGGCTCCGTTTCTTTTTGTCCGGTTTATAATGCGCTCTTCCGCTACAAATTTTATTCTCTCCTACTGTCTCTGTCGCTGAAATTGTTTCGTCTGAGATATTTGGAGAATCGTCCTCGGTCATTTTGCGAGCATTAATAACGAAAACGTACGTCATGTCATTTTTCTGGGAACATATCATCGTCTCGGAGGCACTTCGCTCAAATACCACGGATGATCCCGAGAGGCATTTTCCCCGAATTTGAATCACGTTCTTATCATAATCTATTATAACGCGATTCTTGGAAAGCCAGTCATGGCCCAGGATAACGTCTGAGGTCAAGTGTGGGATTACCAACAGTGTCGATTCGATTTTGCTATCCTCGATCTCTATGTCAACAAGAACCTGACGCTTGATCGACGTCGCTTTTTTCCCTATTGCCGTTGAAACCATGATATTATTTACCGGTAATTCACTTAACGAGTTCTGTGTCATCATTTCCTTATACAAGTCTTCCGAGATGGCCGTAACCTGACTACCTGTATCTACAAGAGCTAATACCCGTCGCGTACCGAGATTCATTTGCACGTGCGGACTCTTGGCCAATCGTTTGACCTCGTCTTTTTCTACCCGATCCCTTTCTCCTTCAACTCCCGCAGCCAATTCGTCCACAAAGTCAAAGCCCCTACAGCGCGATGAGGGATCGATCTGCAACGCGCCGCTTCTCAGTTTAAATGATTCTTATCGCGGGATTGATAATTACTATTCTGGCTTTCGTTAGAATATGAGCGTCGACCACCATGATTATTATGAGTCGCGGGCGGCGGAGGAAAGCGAGTATCGGGCAGCCGAACGGGCGAATTTCCCCGGGAACGATAATTCTGATAGTTCGAGGAATTCGAATTATAATATCTGTTTGTGTCTCGTCTGTAATACTGCCGGCCATAATCCCTATGCCTGTCAATATCGTTCGCGTCCTCGCATATTATTTGTTTTATTTTTGGACCCGTCTGTTGATACTCCCGGTTTATCCCTTCCCGAGAACTTTTCTTTTCGCGGCCACGCTCTCTCCGAATCTCGTCTAACTCGGCTAACGTTTGACCAATTAAATTTGTGTTCTTTTTATCGATCGTGGCCAACGTTTCCTTAACCCACGTCGGATATTGTCTCGTGATTTCGTAGTTGATTTCATAGTCGGTTATTGAGGGGACAAAATATTTAGTTTCACGTCTTTGCCGATAGAAATACGTCTGCATGGATTCTTTACTCGAGTCATATCGTCTTTCCATCCACTCACTCTTGAATTTCACTCTAACCGGGACTGAGTAAAATTCGTCAAGAAATTGTACCTTGAACTCGCGATAACTTCCGATATCTTCTTTCAAATCCATCCATATGCTTGCCCGCCCGCCTAAAGCATGTTGCACGAATAATAATTGCCTCTCTGCCTGAATATTCTTTATCTTAAAGAATTTCTCCACCTCCTCGAGAAATTGTACGGGATTTGACTCGAATTCGTCTTTGAATCTGGGCATTTTAATATCGAATTCAAAATTTTGTACCTTACTTATAATCGCCGCAATCTCCTCGGTGCTGGCCCGTGTTTGGCCTTGGGTCGTCTCGCCCGTCTGTGTTGATTGTTGTTGAGCGCGCTTTAAAGCCTCGAACGCTTGAAGGTCTCTTTCCAGCTGTTCTCGTTGCCGGTTTAGACTCTCTCTCTCTCTTTCCATATCGCGCTCTCTTAACTGCTCCGAATTGTTCGGTCTCTCCTCGTCTAACAGCAGGTCTTGCATTATCGGCATTTCTATTAATTGATTTTTATCACGCTTTGCTGTAAAATTATAGCTCGTAAATTTTTGTTTCACTGTCCTACCCGATTTTGTTACATACACAATTCCTCTTTCATCCCCCATACACCCTCAACATTTCCTCTCCACACTCAATCTTTTATTTTATTTTAAGGTTCGCGACAATGGCAACGAATTAATTTAATTTCGCTACTTTATCGGGCCTCTACGTTGGGCGCCATTTATGAGTATTTTTTGGAGTGGAAGTGTGTTTTCGAGTTCGATGGCGAATGAAGGGATAAAATACGCGATGAAATGAATGAAAATGGAATAGCTGATTTGCGTATATATTCAGGAATACGTTTCAATATGACGATGCGATAATATACAGATGAAAGCATTAAATAATTTCTTTTCGCAAACACACACATATATCAATACATAACGGTCAAAAGAAAAATGATTTTCGGTTTACTTAGCTTATAACAAACGTAAATATACGAAACGAAGCTCTCTCGTGTGTCTCCGGGGAACCGGATGCCAATATAATCGAACGTGCGGACAATATAATACAAATCACGAAATAACACAATATAAAATACGTTCGATTCCTTTTGGCTTGATCAGTGCACCCGACGAATAATGATATAAAGCGACTGACCACGATGATGTCCCCGGAGCGAAAGAGAGCCTGTGTACCGAGAGCGGCGTATTTATAGATCCGTCGATGATCTACTGATTCGGCGCGTCAAAATAAGAATGTTCTCGAATTCGGAAGAACGACCAGGGGCGTAAGAATGATTTTTATTTGTGGGCGCTCCGATCCTCACAACATATTTTCACATTGTACGATTCACGCAGACTAGGCGGATTTGAACATAAATATTTTAACGAATATAATTAGAAATAATTTAAAAAATAGCATTGACGATTGTAATTGAGATTAATTTAGCTTAAGGCTTGAAAAAGATAAAAATGAAGAATATAATACGCGGATTGTTAAAAACGGAGCCATGCATTGACAATGACACCGTAACTATCGTAGCTCGAGCCTTTGAACGGTCATTCCTTACAATCTTGACCAAAATATTGGCCCAGAATGTTCCTCAATTGTATATTCAAAGCCGTTATACATGCAACCATTAGCGAGATGTATTCAAAAATTCTTCATGTTTAGTACTTGAAAAAGTACTCGAAGTACAGGAAAGTAATTTTACCGAAATACATTTTACTGTACACGGGAAATACTTTTTAAGTACTTTGTACTTCAAGTCCTGTACTTCCAGTACATCGCAAATACCGGGTACATGAAGTATTGCCCAGTTCTGGAAAATACTTTCTGTTTCTTTTTTTTATCGTAAAGAGTCAATGTGAAATTACATCATCGATATAGTACATTGAGCGCAAATTGCGTACCGAATAAAGCATAAATGTATCGCAGAGTGCTTTCGTCAATTTTTCCCGTACCCATAAAGCATTATCTTACCGCAAATTTCAACCCAAATAACAAATAGTGTTTTTATGAAGAAAAAAAAAAAAAAAAAAAAAAAAAAAGGTTTTCATTACGCTCACGGAAAAGAAAATAAAGCCAATTTTCTATCGATCGAATAGGTATGAATGAAGTTTCTCACTCGGAGAACGAGTTTTATCAGCGAGACGCAGACTGGTCTGAGGGGCGCAAAGTCATATACGAGGCCAGAAAGAGCCAGAGAGTATGCTAATATGGTTGTGTGCGTTAGGCAAGTTCGAGAAACGACGACACGAGAGTTCGGTTTTTCGTGAACAAAACAAATTTGAAAAAAAAAAAAATCATCTTCATACAGGGCGGTGACAAGTAACTATATTCAAAAATGTCCGATAAAATTGCAGAAAAAGAATTAAAAATTCTTGACGCGAATATGAAAAAAGTTGTGAGCCCTGTTTGAAAGAAAAATTAAAAATAAATAAATAAATTCGATAACGATGAATCGATTGGCTCGTTCGAATATTATTTTTAAAAGGATCGGTAACAGATAATTTTACCCGATTGAAAAAGAAAAAAAAAAACTAAACGTAAATATTTTTTTGTCTTTATTTTCACACAATTATTTAATTTTAGAGACTTTTATAAGGGAAATGGGTTGGAGTAATTGTATACAATTTATATATATAAATGATCATTGTAAGCTACTGCGCTATTGTTTGTTGATTTAATTTGCATGCCAATATACAAAGAAAATATCAAAATCTGCTTGTATACGTTGACCAAGGATTTCGTATTAGTTTGTATAGCCAGTAGGAACTGTAAACTGTGAGTGCAACGAGGCTCTCGTTTCGCGCGGAGCTTCGTGCACACTGTACTTAATAATATATATATATCGTACATCGAGGTGCAATGGCGTACTCTCGCGAATCGCACGAAATGTCTCGATCGCTCGGTGGTCAGAGACGCGAGAGAAATACTACTCTTACGTTTACAATACAGGCCGGTATATATATATATATGCTCTTCGAGCGTGGAGTCCGGTCGAGTTTCCTCGGCGCGAAACCCTCTCGCGGAGGCCGACTCTCGAGTAGTAAAACAAATTATTGGTCGTCGCGGTGCGTAACGCAGAAGTCGCGCCACTGCTCGTGTCGAGAGAAAGAGAGAAAGAGAGAGAGAGAGAGAGAGAGAGAGAGAGAGAGAGAGAGAGAGAGAGACAGAGAGAATACACACACGTTTGTAAAAGCGTGTTTGCCGGAGATCGCTGGTCTCTCACTGCCAAGAAATAAGAAGGGTTGTACGGCGCGTTGCGAAAACGTTGGCCCCACGTCGACGTGAGAGGAAAGCAGCAGCGATCGAGGCAAGCACCACACACCGGCAAACGGAAGACGTAAACACGAGTCTATGGTACCTCCCCAGCTCGGAGGAGCAGGCAAGGCTCGTGTTCTCCCTCGCGATCAATTAATTCCAATGAATAAACGCTGAAATATCGCTAGTAAGAAGTAAGAACGGAGCACGATGTTTGCTGCAAACCTCTCTCTCTCTCTCTCTCTCTCTAACTCTTCCTTCTCGCGGGTTGTACGGGAAATGCGCGTTAACTCTGTATAGATGGCCCGCGAACAAGTCCGGCACAGAATACACAAACGACAGAAGGCTTTCGAGACGGGCCACGATTTTCATATAAAGACCACTATATACGATCAATTGTAAACAGAGCTGAGTAAAGTATTTGAAAGTACTTCAAGTACAAAGTACAGTCCGACCTCCCAATAAGAAACCAAAAGCCCCCAAGGGGAAGAGTTTTTCCTAGAATTCGGATACCCTGACCAGGCGCGCGCTCCGCACTCACTACCTCTGTCTGTCTCTCTTACTCTTTTCCTCATGCGATCCTCTCGAAAGAGTTCCCATTTGTTTACATCGCCCATGCAAAAACGCACACACACACGCTCACGCACGCACGCACACATTAATTTTCACTACAATGTTAACTCTATTTTGCCCGAATAATCTCTCCCAGGCTGGTTTCTTCACCAGAGGTTCGCGCACAAAATTCTCAAGCTCGGGGCTCGAGTCGTAGTGGGGGAAGTGCTTGAGGGCGAAACTGGGGAAGGTTTCTTATTGCCGGGTTTCTTATTGGGAGGTCGGACTGTACTGTAATTACTTGAAGTACTCGTGCATTTTAAGTACCAAGTGCTTCGAGTACTGGATACTTGAAGTACTAAATATTTGAAGTACTTGAGGTACCAAGTACTTGAAATACGCGACGTATCAAGTACCCTAAATACTTGAAGTGCCCAGAACTTCATGTTCTTGATACTTAAAGTACTAAATATTAGAAGTACTCAAGGTATCAAGTACTTTAAATACGTTAAGTATCAAGTATCATAAATACTTGAAGTAACAAGCACTTCGAGTACTGGGTACTTGGAGTATTAAATATTTGAAGTACTTGAGATACAAAGTACTTTGAATACGTCAAGTATCAAGTACCATAAATACTTGAAGTACCAAGCACTTCGAGTACTGAGTACTTGAAGTACTTGAGGTACCAAGTATTTGAGGTAACAAGTATCAAATACTTTTCAAGTTTTCAGGTATACATGCAAGTTCTGGTACTTGTATTTGATTTCTTGCGTACTCTTTAAACTCATTGGATTCTCATTCGAGTACTTTTTGTATCACAATATATTTTCACATTGTGCAATTCACTCACGTTAGGCAGATTGGAACAGATATATTTAAGCGAAGAATTATTTAGAGATAATTTTAAAAATACCATTGACGATTGTAATTAAGATGTTTTTAGCTTCAGGTTTGAAAAAGAAAAAATAAAGAATATAATACACGGATTGTTGAAAACTTAAAGTACTTACTTAAAGTACAAGTCGAGTACTTGGAAATTTATGTAAAGTACTTGAAATACTTTCAAAGTACTTTGTACTTCAAGTATTCTACTTCCAGTATATCGCAAGTCAGTACTTGAAGTACTGCCCGGCTCTGATTGGAATTATTATTATTATTATTATTATTATTATTGTTATTATTATTACAGAAAAGAGGGAATTGACCTAATTTATAAACGGCGCACGAAGGGTTAAGTTGAAATTGATATTATTTATATCGCGGTGGTTATCATTACGATGAAAACAACATGACCCGATGAGACAAAACGATAAATATATTATGATTATGAGTCGCGTGATGAGAAATAAACCAAATACGAGTATAGTATATTCAACAGTGTGAAATAATTTCGCGCTAATTGATGAAATCTTGGATCGATTCACGTCGGATCGCCAAACAATGAACTCGCAAAAGTATTAGTGTAAAACAAAAAAAAAAAAAATTAATCATACGCCAGTAAATAAAGTTGGTCATTAAGGTATAATGATCGATCGAGAACCTCCATCGTCTCCTCCTCATCGCTAGTGTCATTTTCTTCATAAAGATCCGAGAAAAGAGAGACACACGCATACGAACGAATTCCTTCTCCGTTGCACCCCCGTTATGTCCTTTTGACTCTCTCGTTATATATATATATATATATATATATATATATATATATATATATACATATATATATATACATATATATATATATATATATATACACTCATACCGTACGAGACATCGCGCGCATATAGGCCAATTATAGTTCACGCACCATTATACATGAATGAATGTTCTTTCTTTGATGCAGGAGTAACTTTGCTCCTTCGTATTTCGTGATAGTTTCAATATTTACCTAGTACACATATATCGCGGATATAATTATAGAATAATAATGATGCCTGGATAAAAAGGAATGTCGGATTTATTAGTTTCATTTGTCACTATATAGTAAATTCGTTTGAGTCAAAATTTTTTAAACGCGCTGCAAAGATACTTTTGTGTACGATCGAGATTGCATAAATTTGGCGGTTACAAATTTTACAAACTTTTAGTAAATTTGACACGACTCGTAAGTTTCTTCGAAAGTTACAAAAAGTGGCTTAAAAAAAAATTGTCCATGCCACGAGGGGGAGGGGTGTGCATCACGAGGCTTGTGTATATACTCGACATCTGGTCGAAGAACCGTCGCGTGAGGCCGCAAAGAAACGCGATGCTCACGATGAGAGAATGATTTTTGCGACTTTTTCGTCCCTTGTAAAAGTGAAACATTTAGCTCTCT